>JAJUPC010000335.1:0-402041 GCA_023614405.1 Avena insularis
GGTATGTGAAAAGAACACACATGGGTGGATGTGAGAAGAACACACATGCAAAATGACTCTGGTTGTTGTTACTAAAAAGAACACACATGCAATGGCACTGGTGGATCCATTTGTGGTCTCTGTAGAGAACACGCATTTCAATGACACTGGTGGATCCATATGTGGTATGTGAAAAGAACCACATGCAATGACTCTGGTTGTTGTTAATGAAAAGAACACACATGCAATGACACTGGTGGATCCATAGGTGGTATGTGAGAAGAACACACATGCAAATGACTCTGGTTGTTGCTACTAAAAAGAACACACATGCAATGACACTGGTGGATCCATGGGTGAATTGTGAAATGAACACACATGCAATGACACTGGTGGATCCATGTGTGGTCTCTGAAGAGAGCACACATTTCAATGACTCTTGTTGTTGTTAGTAAAAAGAACACACAAGCAATGACACTGGTGGATCCATGTGTGGTCTCTGAAGAGAGCACACATGCAATGACACTGGTTGTTGTTACTAAAAAGAACACACATGCAATGACACTGGTGGATCCATATGTGGTCTCTGTAGAGAACACGCATTTCAATGACACTGGTGGATCCATATCTGGTATGTGAAAAGAACACACATGCAATGACTCTGGTTGTTGTTAGTGAAAAGAACACACATGCAATGACACTGGTGGATCCATAGGTGGTATGTGAGAAGAACACACATGCAAAATGACTCTAGTTGTTGTTCCTAAAAAGAACACACATGCAATGACACTGGTGGATCCATGGGTGGATTGTGAAAAGAACACACATGCAATGACACTAGTGGATCCATGTGTGGTCTCTGAAGAGAGCACACATTTCAATGACTCTTGTTGTTGTTAGTAAAAAGAACACACATGCAATGACACTGGTGGATCCATGTGTGGTCTCTGAAGAGAGCACACATTCAATGACACTGGTTGTTATTACTAAAAAGAACACATGCAATGACACTGGTGGATCCATAGGTGGATTGTGAAGAGAACACACATGCAATGACACTGGTGGATCCATAGGTGGTATGTGAAAAGAACACACATGCAATGACTCTAGTTGTTGTTAGTGAAAAGAACACACATGCAATGACACTGGTGGATCCATAGGTGGTATGTGATAAGAACACACATGCAAAATGACTCTGGTTGTTGTTACTAAAAAGAACACACATGCAATGACACTGGTGGATCCATGTGTGGTCTCTGTAGAGAACACACATTTCAATGACACTGGTGGATAGATATGCGGTATGTGAAAAGAACACACATGCACTGACTCTGGTTGTTGTTAGTGAAAAGAACACACATGCAATAACACTGGTGGATCCATAGGTGGTATGTGAGAAGAACACACATGCAAAATGCCTCTGGTTGTTGTTACTAAAAAGAACGCACATGCAATGACACTGGTGGATCCATTTGTGGTCTCTGTAGAGAACACGCATTTCAATGACACTTGTGGATACATATGTGGTATGTGAGAAGAACACACATTTCAATGACTCTGGTTGTTGTTACTAAAAAGAACACACATGCAATGACACTGGTGGATCAATAGGTGGTATGTGAAAATAACACACATGCAAAATGTCTGGTTGTTGTTACTAAAAAGAACACACATGCAATGACACTGGTGGATCCATAGGTGGTATGTGAGAAGAACACACATGCAAAATGACTCTGGTTGTTGTTACTAAAAAGAACGCACATGCAATGACACTGGTGGATCCATTTGTGGTCTCTGTAGAGAACACGCATTTCAATGACACTGGTGCATACATATGTGGTATGTGAGAAGAACACACATTTCAATGACTCTGGTTGTTGTTACTAAAAAGAACACACATGCAACGACACTGGTGGATCCATAGGTGGTATGTGAAAAGAACACACATGCAAAATGTCTGGTTGTTGTTACTAAAAAGAACACACATGCAATGACACTGGTGGATCCATGTGTGGTTTCTGTAGAGAACGCACATTTCAATGACACTAGTGGATCCATATGTGGTATGTGAAAACAACACACACGCAATGACTCTGGTTGTTGTTAGTGAAAAGAACACACATGCAATGACACTGGTGGATCCATAGGTGGTATGTGAGAAGAACACACATGCAAAATGACTCTGGTTGTTGTTACTAAAAAGAACACACATGCAAAATGACACTGGTGGGATCGATGAGTGGATTGTGAAAAGAAAACACATGCAATGACACTGGTGGATCCATAGGTCGTATGTGAAAAGAACACACATGCAAAATGACTCTGGTTGTTACTAAAAAGAACACACATGCAATGCCACTGGTGGATCCATGGGTGGATTATGAAAAGAACACACATGTAATGACACTGGTGATCCATATGTGGTATGTGAAAAGAACACACATGCAATGACTCTGGTTGTTGTTAGTGAAAAGAACACACATGCAATGACTCTAGTTGTTACTAAAAAGAACACACATGCAATGACACTGGTGGATCCATAGGTGGATTGTGAAGAGAACACACATGCAATGACACTGGTGGATCTATAGGTGGTATGTGAAAAGAACACACATGCAAAATGTCTGGTTGTTGTTACTAAAAAGAACACACATGCAATGACACTGGTGGATCCATGTGTGGTCTCTGTAGAGAACACACATTTCAATGACACTAGTGGATCCATATGTGGTATGTGAAAAGAACACACATGCAATGACTCTAGTTGTTGTTAGTGAAAAGAACACACATGCAATGACACTAGTGGATCCATAGGTGGTATGTGAGAAGAACACACATGCAAAATGACTCTAGTTGTTGTTACTAAAAAGAACACACATGCAATGACACTGGTGGATCCATGTGTGGTCTCTGTAGAGAACACGCATTTCAATGACACTGGTGGATACATATGTGGTATGTGAAAAGAACACACATGCAATGACTCTGGTTGTTGTTAGTGAAAAGAACACACATGCAATGACACTGGTGGATCCATAGGTGGTATGTGAGAAGAACACACATGCAAAATGACTCTGGTTGTTGTTACTAAAAAGAACACACATGCAATGACACTGGTGGATCCATTTGTGGTCTCTGTAGAGAACACACATTTCAATGACACTGGTGGATACATATGTGGTATGTGAAAAGAACACACATGCAATGACTCTAGTTGTTGTTAGTGAAAAGAACACACATGCAATGACACTGGTGGATCCATAGGTGGTATGTGAGAAGAACACACATGCAAAATGACTCTGGTTGTTGTTACTAAAAAGAACACACATGCAATGACACTGGTGGATCCATGTGTGGTCTCTGTAGAGAACACGCATTTCAATGACACTGGTGGATACATATGTGGTATGTGAAAAGAACACACATGCAATGACTCTGGTTGTTGTTAGTGAAAAGAACACACATGCAATAACACTGGTGGATCCATAGGTGGTATGTGAGAAGAACACACATGCAAAATGACTCTGGTTGTTGTTACTAAAAAGAACGCACATGCAATGACACTGGTGGATCCATTTGTGGTCTCTGTAGAGAACACGCATTTCAATGACACTGGTGGATACATATGTGGTATGTGAAAAGAACACACATGGGTGGATGTGAGAAGAACACACATGCAAAATGACTCTGGTTGTTGTTACTAAAAAGAACACACATGCAATGACACTGGTGGATCCATTTGTGGTCTCTGTAGAGAACACGCATTTCAATGACACTGGTGGATCCATATGTGGTATGTGAAAAGAACCACATGCAATGACTCTGGTTGTTGTTAATGAAAAGAACACACATGCAATGACACTGGTGGATCCATAGGTGGTATGTGAGAAGAACACACATGCAAATGACTCTGGTTGTTGCTACTAAAAAGAACACACATGCAATGACACTGGTGGATCCATGGGTGGATTGTGAAATGAACACACATGCAATGACACTGGTGGATCCATGTGTGGTCTCTGAAGAGAGCACACATTTCAATGAATCTTGTTGTTGTTAGTAAAAAGAACACACATGCAATGACACTGGTGGATCCATGTGTGGTCTCTGAAGAGAGCACACATGCAATGACACTTGTTGTTGTTACTAAAAAGAACACACATGCAATGACACTGGTGGATCCATAGGTGGAATGTGAGATTAACACACATGCAAAATGACTCTGGTTGTTGTTACTAGAAAGAACACACATGCAATGACAATGGTTGTTGTTAGTGAAAAGAACACACATGCAATGACTCTGGTTGTTACTAAAAAGAACACACATGCAATGATGCTGGTGGATCCATAGGTGGATTGTGAAGAGAACACATATGTAATGACACTGGTGGATCCATAGGTGGTATGTGAAAAGAACACACATGCAAAATGTCTGGTTGTTGTTACTAAAAATAACACACATGCAATGACACTGGTGGATCCATGTGTGGTCTCTGTAGAGAACACACATTTCAATGACACTAGTGGATCCATATGTGGTATGTGAAAAGAACACACACGCAATGACTCTGGTTGTTGTTAGTGAAAAGAACACACATGCAATGAAACTGGTTGATCCATCGGTGGAATGTGAGATTAACACACATGCAAAATGACTCTGGTTGTTGTTACTAGAAAGAACACACATGCAATGACACTGGTGGATCCATGTGTGGTCTCTGTAGAGAACACGCATTTCAATGACACTGGTGGATCCATATCTGGTATGTGAAAAGAACACACATGCAATGACTCTGGTTGTTTTTAGTGAAAAGAACACACATGCAATGACACTGGTGGATCCATAGGTCGTATGTGAGAAGAACACACATGCAAATGACTCTGGTTGTTGTTACTAAAAAGAACACACATGCAATGACACTGGTGGATCCATGCGTGGATTGTGAAAAGAACACACATACAATGACACTGGTAGATCCATGTGTGGTCTCTGAAGAGAGCACACATTTCAATGACTCTTGTTTTTGGATTGTGAAAAGAACACACATGCAATGACACTGGTGGATCCATGTGTGGTCTCTGAAGAGAGCACACATGCCATGACACTGGTTGTTATTACTAACAAGAACACACATGTAATGACACTGGTGGATCCATAGGTGGTATGTGAAGAGATCACACATGCAAAATGACTCTGGTTGTTGTTACTAAAAAGAACACACATCCAAAATGACACTGGTGGGATCCATGAGTGGATTGTGAAAAGAAAACATATGCAATGACACTGGTGGATCCATAGGTCGTATGTGAAAAGAACACACATGCAAAATGACTCTGGTTGTTACTAAAAAGAACACACATGCAATGCCACTGGTGGATCCATTGGTGGATTGTGAAAAGAACACACGTGCAATGACACTGGTAATCCATAGGTGGTATGTGAAAAGAACACACATGCAATGACTCTGGTTGTTGTTAGTGAAAATAACACACATGCAATGACTCTGGTTGTTACTAAAAAGAACACACATGCAATGACGCTGGTGGATCCATAGGTGGATTGTGAAGAGAACACATATGTAATGACACTGGTGGATCCATAGGTGGTATGTGAAAAGAACACACATGCAAAATGTCTGGTTGTTGTTACTAAAAAGAACACACATGCAATGACACTGGTGGATCCATGTGTGGTCTCTGTAGAGAACACACATTTCAATGACACTAGTGGATCCATATGTGGTATGTGAAAAGAACACACACGCAATAACTCTGGTTGTTGTTAGTGAAAAGAACACACATGCAATGACACTGGTGGATCCATCGGTGGAATGTGAGATTAACACACATGCAAAATGACTCTGGTTATTGTAACTAGAAAGAACACACATGCAATGACACTGGTGGATCCATGTGTGGTCTCTATAAAGAACACACATTTCAATGACACTGGTGGATCCACATGTGGTATGTGAAAAGAACACACATGCAATGACACTGGTGGATCCATAGGTCGTATGTGAGAAGAACACACATGCAAATGACTCTGGTTGTTGTTACTAAAAAGAACACACATGCAATGACACTGGTGGATCCATGCGTGGATTGTGAAAAGAACACACATGCAATGACACTGGTGGATCCATGTGTGGTCTCTGAAGAGAGAACACATTTCAATGACTCTTGTTGTTGTTAGTAAAAAGAACACACATGCAATGAAACTGGTGGATCCATGTGTGGTCTCTGAAGAGAGCACACATGCAATGACACTGGTTGTTATTACTAAAAAGAACACACATGCAATGACACTGGTGGATCCATAGGTGGTATGTGAAGAGATCACACATGCAAAATGACTCTGGTTGTTGTTACTAAAAAGAACACACATGCAAAATGACACTAGTGGGATCCATGAGTGGATTGTGAAAACAAAACACATGCAATGACACTGGTGGATCCATAGGTCGTATGTGAAAAGAACACACATGCAAAATGACTCTAGTTGTTACTAAAAAGAACACACATGCAATGCCACTGGTGGATCCATGGGTGGATTGTGAAAAGAACACACGTGCAATGACACTGGTGATCCATAGGTGGTATATGAAAAGAACACACATGCAATGACTCTGGTTGTTACTAAAAAGAACACACATGCAATGACGCTGGTGGATCCATAGGTGGATTGTGAAGAGAACACATATGTAATGACACTGGTGGATCCATAGGTGGTATGTGAAAAGAACACACATGCAAAATGTCTGGTTGTTGTTACTAAAAAGAACACACATGCAATGACACTGGTGGATCCATGTGTGGTCTCTGTAGAGAACACACATTTCAATGACACTAGTGGATCCATATGTGGTATGTGAAAAGAACACACACGCAATGACTCTGGTTGTTGTTAGTGAAAAGAACACACATGCAATGACACTGGTGGATCCATAGGTGGTATGTGAGAAGAACACACATGCAAAATGACTCTGGTTGTTGTTACTAAAAAGAACACACATGCAAAATGACACTGGTGGGATCGATGAGTGGATTGTGAAAAGAAAACACATGCAATGACATTGGTGCATCCATAGGTCGTATGTGAAAAGAACACACATGCAAAATGACTCTGGTTGTTACTAAAAAGAACACACATGCAATGCCACTGGTGGATCCATGGGTGGATTGTGAAAAGAACACACATGCAATGACACTGGTGATCCATATGTGGTATGTGAAAAGAACACACATGCAATGACTCTGGTTGTTGTTAGTGAAAAGAACACACATGCAATGACTCTAGTTGTTACTAAAAAGAACACACATGCAATGACCCTGGTGGATGCATAGGTGGATTGTGAAGAGAACTCATATGTAATGACACTGGTGGATCCATAGGTGGTATTTGAAAAGAACACACATGCAAAATGTCTGCTTGTTGTTACTAAAAAGAACACACATGCAATGACACTGGTGGATCCATGTGTGGTCTCTGTAGAGAACACGCATTTCAATGACACTAGTGGATCCATATGTGATATGTGAAAAGAACACACACGCAATGACTCTGGTTGTTGTTACTGAAAAGAACACACATGCAATGACACTGGTGGATCCATAGGTGGTATGTGAGAAGAACACACATGCAAAATGACTCTGGTTGTTGTTACTAAAAAGAACACACATGCAAAATGACACTGGTGGGATCGATGAGTGGATTGTGAAAAGAAAACACATGCAATGACACTGGTGCATCCATAGGTCGTATGTGAAAAGAACACACATGCAAAATGACTCTGGTTGTTACTAAAAAGAACACACATGCAATGCCACTGGTGGATCCATGGGTGGATTGTGAAAAGAACACACATGCAATGACACTGGTGATCCATATCTGGTATGTGAAAAGAACACACATGCAATGACTCTGGTTGTTGTTAGTGAAAAGAACACACATGCAATGACTCTGGTTGTTACTAAAAAGAACACACATGCAATGACCCTGGTGGATCCATAGGTGGATTGTGAAGAGAACTCATATGTAATGACACTGGTGGATCCATAGGTGGTATTTGAAAAGAACACACATGCAAAATGTCTGCTTGTTGTTACTAAAAAGAACACACATGCAATGACACTGGTGGATCCATGTGTGGTCTCTGTAGAGAACACACATTTCAATGACACTAGTGGATCCATATGTGGTATGTGAAAAGAACACACACGCAATGACTCTGGTTGTTGTTAGTGAAAAGAACACACATGCAATGACACTGGTGGATCCATAGGTGGTATGTGAGAAGAACACACATGCAAAATGACTCTTGTTGTTACTAAAAAGAACACACATGCAATGACACTGGTGGATCCATGGGTGGTCTCTGAGAGAACACGATTTCAATGACACTGGTGGATCCATATGTGGTATGTGAAAAGAACACACATGCAATGACTCTGGTTGTTGTTATTGAAAAGAACACACATGCAATGACACTGGTGGATCCATAGGTGGTATGTGAGAAGAACACACATGCAAAATGACTCTGGTTGTTGTTACTAAAAAGAACACACATGCAATGACACTGGTGGATCCATGTGTGGTCTCTGTAGAGAACACGCATTTCAATGACACTGGTGGATCCATATGTGGTATGTGAAAAGAACACACATTTCAATGACTCTGGTTATTGTTACTAAAAAGAACACACATGCAATGACACTGGTGGATCCATAGGTGGTATGTGAGAAGAACACACATGCAAAATGACTCTGGTTGTTGTTACTAAAAAGAACACACATGCAAAATGACACTGGTGGGATCCATGAGTGGATTGTGAAAAGAAAACACATGCAATGACACTGGTGGATCCATAGTTCGTATGTGAAAAGAACACACATGCAAAATTACTCGGGTTGTTACTAAAAAGAACACACATGCAATGACACTGGTGGATCCATGGGTGGATTGTGAAAAGAACACACATGCAATGACACTAGTGATCCATATGTGGTATGTGAAAACAACACACATGCAATGACTCTGGTTGTTGTTAGTGAAAAGAACACATATGCAATGACTCTGGTTGTTACTAAAAAGAACACACATGCAATGACGCTGGTGGATCCATAGGTGGATTGTGAAGAGAACACATATGTAATGACACTGGTGGATCCATAGGTGGTATGTGAAAAGAACACACATGCAAAATGTATGGTTGTTTTTACTTAAAAGAAAACACAAGCAATGACATTTGGTGGATCCATGTGTGGTCTCTGAGAGAACACACATATCAATGACACTAGTGGATCCATATGTGGTATGTGAAAAGAACACACATGCAATGACACTTGTTGTTGTTACTAAAAAGAACACACATGCAATGACACTGGTGGATCCATAGGTGGAATGTGAGATTAACACACATGCAAAATGACTCTGGTTGTTGTTACTAGAAAGAACACACATGCAATGACACTGGTGGATCCATGTGTGGTCTCTGTAGAGAACACGCATTTCAATGACACTGGTGAATCCATATGTGGTATGTGAAAAGAACACACATGCAATGACTCTAGTTGTTGTTAGTGAAAAGAACACACATGCAATGACACTGGTGGATCCATAGGTCGTATGTGAGAAGAACACACATGCAAATGACTCTGGTTGTTGTTACTAAAAAGAACACACATGCAATGACACTGGTGGATCCATGCGTGGATTGTGAAAAGAACACACATGCAATGACACTAGTAGATCCATGTGTGGTCTCTGAAGAGAGAACACATTTCAATGACTCTTGTTGTTGCTAGTAAAAAGAACAAACATGCAATGACACTGGTGGATCCATGTGTGGTCTCTGAAGAGAGCACACATGCAATGACACTGGTTGTTATTACTAAAAAGAACACACATGCAATGACACTGGTGGATCCATAGGTGGTATGTGAAGAGATCACACATGCAAAATGACTCTGGTTGTTGTTACTAAAAAGAACACACATGCAAAATGACACTAGTGGGATCCATGAGTGGATTGTGAAAACAAAACACATGCAATGACACTGGTGGATCCATAGGTCGTATGTGAAAAGAACACACATGCAAAATGACTCTAGTTGTTACTAAAAAGAACACACATGCAATGCCACTGGTGGATCCATGGGTGGATTGTGAAAAGAACACACGTGCAATGACACTGGTGATCCATAGGTGGTATATGAAAAGAACACACATGCAATGACTCTGGTTGTTACTAAAAAGAACATACATGCAATGACGCTGGTGGATCCATAGGTGGATTGTGAAGAGAACACATATGTAATGACACTGGTGGATCCATAGGTGGTATGTGAAAAGAACACACATGCAAAATGTCTGGTTGTTGTAACTAAAAAGAACACACATGCAATGAAACTGGTGGATCCATGTGTGGTCTCTGTAGAGAACACACATTTCAATGACACTAGTGGATCCATATGTGGTATGTGAAAAGAACACACACGCAATGACTCTGGTTGTTGTTAGTGAAAAGAACACACATGCAATGACACTGGTGGATCCATAGGTGGTATGTGAGAAGAACACACATGCAAAATGACTCTGGTTGTTGTTACTAAAAAGAACACACATGCAAAATGACACTGGTGGGATCGATGAGTGGATTGTGAAAAGAAAACACATGCAATGACACTGGTGGATCCATAGGTCGTATGTGAAAAGAACACACATGCAAAATGACTCTGGTTGTTACTAAAAAGAACACACATGCAATGCCACTGGTGGATCCATGGGTGGATTGTGAAAAGAACACACATGCAATGACACTGGTGATCCATATGTGGTATGTGAAAAGAACACACATGCAATGACTCTAGTTGTTGTTAGTGAAAAGAACACACATGCAATGACTCTGGTTGTTACTAAAAAGAACACACATGCAATGACCCTGGTGGATCCATAGGTGGTATGTGACGAGAACTCATATGTAATGACCTTTGGTGGATCCATAGGTGGTATTTGAAAAGAACACACATGCAAAATGTCTGCTTGTTGTTACTAAAAAGAACACACATGCAATGACACTGGTGGATCCATGTGTGGTCTCTGTAGAGAACACACATTTCAATGACACTAGTGGATCCATATGTGGTATGTGAAAAGAACACACACGCAATGACTCTGGTTGTTGTTAGTGAAAAGAACACACATGCAATGACACTGGTGGATCCATAGGTGGTATGTGAGAAGAACACACATGCAAAATGACTCTGGTTGTTGTTACTAAAAAGAACACACATGCAATGACACTGGTGGATCCATGTGTGGTCTCTGTAGAGAACACGCATTTCAATGACACTGGTGGATCCATATGTGGTATGTGAAAAGAACACACATGCAATGACTCTGGTTGTTGTTATTGAAAAGAACACACATGCAATGACACTGGTGGATCCATAGGTGGTATGTGAGAAGAACACACATGCAAAATGACTCTGGTTGTTGTTACTAAAAAGAACACACATGCAATGACACTGGTGGATCCATAGGTGGTATGTGAGAAGAACACACATGCAAAATGACTGGTTGTTGTTACAAAAAGGAACACACATGCAATGACACTGGTGGATCCATGTGTGGTCTCTGTAGAGAACACGCATTTCAATGACACTGGTGGATCCATATGTGGTATGTGAAAAGAACACACATTTCAATGACTCTGGTTATTGTTACTAAAAAGAACACACATGCAATGACACTGGTGGATCCATAGGTGGTATGTGAGAAGAACACACATGCAAAATGACTCTGGTTGTTGTTACTAAAAAGAACACACATGCAAAATGACACTGGTGGGATCCATGAGTGGATTGTGAAAAGAAAACACATGCAATGACACTGGTGGATCCATAGTTCGTATGTGAAAAGAACACACATGCAAAATTACTCGGGTTGTTACTAAAAAGAACACACATGCAATGACACTGGTGGATCCATGGGTGGATTGTGAAAAGAACACACATGCAATGACACTAGTGATCCATATGTGGTATGTGAAAACAACACACATGCAATGACTCTGGTTGTTGTTAGTGAAAAGAACACATATGCAATGACTCTGGTTGTTACTAAAAAGAACACACATGCAATGACGCTGGTGGATCCATAGGTGGATTGTGAAGAGAACACATATGTAATGACACTGGTGGATCCATAGGTGGTATGTGAAAAGAACACACATGCAAAATGTCTGGTTGTTGTTACTAAAAAGAACACACATGCAATGACACTGGTGGATCCATGTGTGGTCTCTGTAGAGAACACACATTTCAATGACACTAGTGGATCCATATGTGGTATGTGAAAAGAACACACACGCAATGACTCTGGTTGTTGTTAGTGAAAAGAACACACATGCAATGACACTGGTGGATCCATCGGTGGAATGTGAGATTAACACACATGCAAAATGACTCTGGTTATTGTTACTAGAAAGAACACACATGCAATGACACTGGTGGATCCATGTGTGGTCTCTGTAAAGAACACACATTTCAATGACACTGGTGAATCCATATGTGGTATGTGAAAAGAACACACATGCAATGACTCTAGTTGTTGTTAGTGAAAAGAACACACATGCAATGACACTGGTGGATCCATAGGTCGTATGTGAGAAGAACACACATGCAAATGACTCTAGTTGTTGTTACTAAAAAGAACACACATGCAATGACACTGGTGGATCCATGCGTGGATTGTGAAAAGAACACACATGCAATGACACTAGTAGATCCATGTGTGGTCTCTGAAGAGAGAACACATTTCAATGACTCTTGTTGTTGCTAGTAAAAAGAACAAACATGCAATGACACTGGTGGATCCATGTGTGGTCTCTGAAGAGAGCACACATGCAATGACACTGGTTATTATTACTAAAAAGAACACACAGGCAATGACACTGGTGGATCCATAGGTGGTATGTGAAGAGATCACACATGCAAAATGACTCTGGTTGTTGTTACTAAAAAGAACACACATGCAAAATGACACTAGTGGGATCCATGAGTGGATTGTGAAAACAAAACACATGCAATGACACTTTGGTGGATCCATAGGTGTATGTGAAAAGAACACACATGCAAAATGACTCTAGTTGTTACTAAAAAGAACACACATGCAATGCCACTGGTGGATCCATGGGTGGATTGTGAAAAGAACACACGTGCAATGACACTGGTGATCCATAGGTGGTATATGAAAAGAACACACATGCAATGACTCTGGTTGTTACTAAAAAGAACATACATGCAATGACGCTGGTGGATCCATAGGTGGATTGTGAAGAGAACACATATGTAATGACACTGGTGGATCCATAGGTGGTATGTGAAAAGAACACACATGCAAAATGTCTGGTTGTTGTAACTAAAAAGAACACACATGCAATGAAACTGGTGGATCCATGTGTGGTCTCTGTAGAGAACACACATTTCAATGACACTAGTGGATCCATATGTGGTATGTGAAAAGAACACACACGCAATGACTCTGGTTGTTGTTAGTGAAAAGAACACACATGCAATGACACTGGTGGATCCATAGGTGGTATGTGAGAAGAACACACATGCAAAATGACTCTGGTTGTTGTTACTAAAAAGAACACACATGCAAAATGACACTGGTGGGATCGATGAGTGGATTGTGAAAAGAAAACACATGCAATGACACTGGTGGATCCATAGGTCGTATGTGAAAAGAACACACATGCAAAATGACTCTGGTTGTTACTAAAAAGAACACACATGCAATGCCACTGGTGGATCCATGGGTGGATTGTGAAAAGAACACACATGCAATGACACTGGTGATCCATATGTGGTATGTGAAAAGAACACACATGCAATGACTCTGGTTGTTGTTAGTGAAAAGAACACACATGCAATGACTCTGGTTGTTACTAAAAAGAACACACATGCAATGACACTGGTGGATCCATAGGTGGATTGTGAAGAGAACTCATATGTAATGACACTGGTGGATCCATAGGTGGTATGTGAAAAGAACACACATGCAAAATGTCTGGTTGTTGTTACTAAAAAGAACACACATGCAATGACACTGGTGGATCCATGTGTGGTCTCTGTAGAGAACACACATTTCAATCACACTGGTGGATCCATATGTGGTATGTGAAAAGAACACACATGCAATGACTCTGGTTGTTGTTAGTGAAAAGAACACACATGCAATGACACTGGTGGATCCATAGGTGGTATGTGAGAAGAACACACATGCAAAATGACTCTGGTTGTTGTTACTAAAAAGAACACACATGCAATGACACTGGTGGATCCATGTGTGGTCTCTGTAGAGAACACGCATTTCAATGACACTGGTGGATCCATATGTGGTATGTGAAAAGAACACACATGCAATGACTCTGGTTGTTGTTAGTGAAAAGAACACACATGCAATGACACTGGTGGATCCATAGGTGGTATGTGAAGAACACACATGCAAAATGACTCTGGTTGTTGTTACTAAAAGAACACACATGCAATGACACTGGTGGATCCATGTGTGGTCTCTCAGAGAACACGCATTTCAATGACACTGGTGGATCCATATGTGGTATGTGAAAAGAACACACATTTCAATGACTCTGGTTATTGTTACTAAAAAGAACACACATGCAATGACACTGGTGGATCCATAGGTGGTATGTGAGAAGAACACACATGCAAAATGACTCTGGTTGTTGTTACTAAAAAGAACACACATGCAAAATGACACTGGTGGGATCCATGAGTGGATTGTGAAAAGAAAACACATGCAATGACACTGGTGGATCCATAGTTCGTATGTGAAAAGAACACACATGCAAAATTACTCGGGTTGTTACTAAAAAGAACACACATGCAATGACACTGGTGGATCCATGGGTGGATTGTGAAAAGAACACACATGCAATGACACTGGTGATCCATATGTGGTATGTGAAAACAACACACATGCAATGACTCTGGTTGTTGTTAGTGAAAAGAACACACATGCAATGACTCTGGTTGTTACTAAAAAGAACACACATGCAATGACACTGGTGGATCCATAGGTGGATTGTGAAGAGAACACATATGTAATGACACTGGTGGATCAATAGGTGGTATGTGAAAAGAACACACATGCAAAATGTCTGGTTATTGTTACTAAAAAGAACACACATGCAATGACACTGGTGGATCCATGTGTGGTCTCTGTAGAGAACACACATTTCAATGACACTAGTGGATCCATATGTGGTATGTGAAAAGAACACACATGCAATGACTCTGGTTATTGTTAGTGAAAAGAACACACATGCAATGACACTGGTGGATCCATAGGTGGTATGTGAGAAGAACACACTTGCAAAATGACTATGGTTGTTGTTACTAAAAAGAACATACATGCAATAACACTGGTGGATCCATTTGTGGTCTCTGTAGAGAACACGCATTTCAATGACGCTGGTGGATCCATATGTGGTATGTCAAAAGAACACACATGCAATAACTCTGGTTGTTGTTACTGAAAAGAACACACATGCAATGACACTGGTGGATCCATAGGTGGTATGTGAGAAGAACACACATGCAAAATGACTCTGGTTGTTACTAAAAGAACACACATGAAATCACTCTGTTGGATCCATGAGTGGTCATTGTATAGAACACGCATTTCAATGACACTGGTGGATCCATATGTGGTATGTGAAAAGAACACACATGCAATGACTCTGGTTGTTGTTAGTGAAAAGAACACACATGCAATGACACCGGTGGATCCATAGGTGGTATGTGAGAAGAACACACATGCAAAATGACTCTGGTTATTGTTACTAAAAAGAACACACATGCAATGACACTGTGGATCCATGGGTGGATTGTGAAAAGAACACACATGCAATGACACTGGTGGATCCATGTGGTATGAAGAAGAGCACACATTTCAATGACTCTTGTTGTTGTTAGTAAAAAGAACACAGATGCAATGACACTGGTGGATCCATGTGGGGTCTCTAAAGAGAGCACACATGCAATGACACTGGTTGTTGTTACTAAAAAGAACACATGCAATGACACTGGTGGATCCATAGGTGGATTGTCAAGAGAACACACATGCAATGACACTAGTGGATCCATAGGTGGTATGTGAAGAGAACACACATGCAAAAGGACTCTGGTTGTTGTTAATAAAAAGAACACACATACAAAATGACACTGGTGGGATCCATGGGTGGATTGTGAAAAGAAAACACATGCAATGATACTGGTGGATCCATAGGTGGTATGTGAAAAGAACACACATGCAAAATGACTCTCGTTGTTACTAAAAAGAACACACATGAAATGACACCGGTGGATCCATGGGTGGATTGTGAAAAGAACACACATGCAATGACACTGGTGGATCCATATGTGGTATGTGAAAAGAACACACATACAAAATGACTCTGGTTGTTACTAAAAAGAACACACATGCAATGACACTGGTGGATCCATGTGTGGTCTCTATAGAGAACACATATTTCAATCACACTGGCGGATCCATATGTGGTATGTGAAAAGAACACACATGCAATGACTCTGGTTGTTGTTAGTGAAATGAACACACATGCAATGACACTGGTGGATCCATAGGTGGTATGTGAGAAGAACACACATTTCAATGACTCTAGTTGTTGTTAGTAAAAAGAACACACATGCAATGACACTGGTGGATCCATAGGTGGTATGTGAAGAGATCACACATGCAAAATGACTCTGGTTGTTGTTACTAAAAAGAACACACATGCAATGACACTGGTGGATCCATGGGTGGTAGTTGAAAATAATACACATTTCAATGACACTGGTAGATCCATAGGTGGTATGTGAAAAGAACACACATGCAAAATGACTCTGGTTGTTACTAAAAAGAACAGACATGCAATGACACTGATGGATCCATAGGTGGATTGTGAAGAGAACACACATGCAATGACACTGGTGGATCCATAGGTGGTTTGTGAAAAGAACACACATGCAAAATGTCTGGTTGTTGTTACTAAAAAGAACACACATGCAATGACACTGGTGGATCCATGTGTGGTGTCATGAAGAACACGCATTTCAATGACACTGGTGGATCCATATGTGGTATGCGAAAAGAACACACATGCAATGACTCTGGTTGTTGTTAGTGAAAAGAACACACATGCAATGACACTGGTGGATCCATAGGTGGTATGTGATAAGAACACACATGCAAAATGACTCTGGTTGTTGTTACTAAAAAGAACACACATGCAATGACTCTGGTTGTTGTTAGTGAAAAGAACACACATGCAATGACTCTGTTTGTTGTTAGTGAAAAGAACACACATGCAATGACTCTGGTTGTTACTAAAAAGAACACACATGCAATGACGCCGGTGGATCCATAGGTGGATTCTGAAGAGAACACATATGTAATGACACTGGTGGATCCATAGGTGGTATGTGAAAAGAACACACATGCAAAATGTCTGGTTGTTGTTACTAAAAAGAACACACATGCAATGACACTGGTGGATCCATGTGTGGTCTCTGTAGAGAACACACATTTCAATGACACTAGTGGATCCATATGTGGTATGTGAAAAGAACACACACGCAATGACTCTGGTTGTTGTTAGTGAAAAGAACACACATGCAATGACACTGGTGGATCCATAGGTGGTATGTGAGAAGATCACACATGCCAAATGACTCTGGTTGTTGTTACTAAAAAGAAAACACATGCAATGACACTAGGGGATCCATGTGCGGTCTCTGTAGAGAACACGCATTTCACTGACACTGGTGGATCCATATGTGGTATGTGAAAAGAACACACATGAAATGACTCTGGTTGTTGTTACTGAAAAGAACACACATGCAATGACACTGGTGGATCCATAGATGGTATGTGAGAAGAACACACATGCAAAATGACTCTGGTTGTTGTTACTAAAAAGAACACACATGCAATGAGACTGGTGGATCCATGTGTGGTCTCTGTAGAGACAACACATTTCAGTAACACTGGTGGATCCATATGTGTTATGTTAAAAGAACACACATGCAATGAGTCTGGTTGTTGTTACTGAAAAGAACACACATGCAATGACACTGGTGGATCCATAGGTGGTATGTGAGAAGAACACACATGCAAAATGACTCTGGTTGTTGTTACTAAAAAGAACACACATGCAAAATGACACTGGTGGGATCCATGAGTGGATTGTGAAAAGAAAACACATGCAATGACACTGGTGGATCCATAGGCCGTATGTGAAAAGAACACACATGCAAAATTACTCTGGTTGTTACTAAAAAGAACACACATGCAATGACACTGGTGGATCCATGGGTGGATTGTGAAAAGAACACACATGCAATGACACTGGTGATCCATATGTGGTATGTGAAAACAACACACATGCAATGACTCTGGTTGTCGTTAGTGAAAAGAACACACATGCAATGACTCTGGTTGTTACTAAAAAGAACACACATGAAATGACACTGGTGGATCCATAGGTGGATTGTGAAGAGAACACATATGTAATGACACTGGTGGATCTATAGGTGGTATGTGAAAAGAACACACATGCAAAATGTCTGGTTGTTGTTACTAGAAAGAACACACATGCAATGACACTGGTGGATCCATGTGTGGTCTCTGTAGAGAACACACATTTCAATGACACTAGTGGATCCATATGTGGTATGTGAAAAGAACACACATGCAATGACTCTGGTTATTGTTAGTGAAAAGAACACACATGCAATGACACTGGTGGATCCATAGGTGGTATGTGAGAAGAACACACATGCAAAATGACTCTGGTTGTTACTAAAAAGAACACACATGCAATGACACTGGTGGATCCATGTGTGGTCTCTGTAGAGAACACACATTTCAATGACACTAGTGGATCCATATGTGGTATGTGAAAAGCACACACATGCAATGACTCTGGTTATTGTTAGTGAAAAAAACACTAATGCAATAACACTGGTGGATCCATAGGTGGTATGTGAGAAGAACACACATGCAAAATGACTCTGGTTGTTGTTACTAAAAAGAACACACATGCAATGACACTGGTGGATCCATGTGTGGTCTCTGTAGAGAACACACATTTCAATGACACTAGTGGATCCATATGTGATATGTGAAAAGAACACACACGCAATGACTCTGGTTGTTGTTACTGAAAAGAACACACATGCAATGACACTGGTGGATCCATAGGTGGTATGTGAGAAGAACACACATGCAAAATGACTCTGGTTGTTGTTACTAAAAAGAACACACATGCAAAATGACACTGGTGGGATCCATGAGTGGATTGTGAAAAGAAAACACATGCAATGACACTGGTGGATCCATAGTTCGTATGTGAAAAGAACACACATGCAAAATTACTCGGGTTGTTACTAAAAAGAACACACATGCAATGACACTGGTGGATCCATGGGTGGATTGTGAAAAGAACACACATGCAATGACTGGTGATCCATATGTGGTATGTGAAAACAACACACATGCAATGACTCTGGTTGTTGTTAGTGAAAAGAACACACATGCAATGACTCTGGTTGTTACTAAAAAGAACACACATGCAATGACACTGGTGGATCCATAGGTGGATTGTGAAGAGAACACATATGTAATGACACTGGTGGATCAATAGGTGGTATGTGAAAAGAACACACATGCAAAATGTCTGGTTGTTGTTACTAAAAAGAACACACATGCAATGACACTGGTGGATCCATGTGTGGTCTCTGTAGAGAACACACATTTCAATGACACTAGTGGATCCATATGTGGTATGTGAAAAGAACACACATGCAATGACTCTGGTTATTGTTAGTGAAAAGAACACACATGCAATGACACTGGTGGATCCATAGGTGGTATGTGAGAAGAACACACTTGCAAAATGACTATGGTTGTTGTTACTAAAAAGAACATACATGCAATAACACTGGTGGATCCATTTGTGGTCTCTGTAGAGAACACGCATTTCAATGACGCTGGTGGATCCATATGTGGTATGTGAAAAGAACACACATGCAATAACTCTGGTTGTTGTTACTGAAAAGAACACACATGCAATGACACTGGTGGATCCATAGGTGGTATGTGAGAAGAACACACATGCAAAATGACTCTGGTTGTTGTTACTAAAAAGAACACACATGCAATGACACTGGTGGATCCATGTGTGGTCTCTATAGAGAACACGCATTTCAATGACACTGGTGGATCCATATGTGGTATGTGAAAAGAACACACATGCAATGACTCTGGTTGTTGTTAGTGAAAAGAACACACATGCAATGACACCGGTGGATCCATAGGTGGTATGTGAGAAGAAGACACATGCAAAATGACTCTGGTTATTGTTACTAAAAAGAACACACATGCAATGACACTGTGGATCCATGGGTGGATTGTGAAAAGAACACACATGCAATGACACTGGTGGATCCATGTGTGGTCTATGAAGAGAGCACACATTTCAATGACTCTTGTTGTTGTTAGTAAAAAGAACACAGATGCAATGACACTGGTGGATCCATGTGGGGTCTCTAAAGAGAGCACACATGCAATGACACTGGTTGTTGTTACTAAAAAGAACACATGCAATGACACTGGTGGATCCATAGGTGGATTGTCAAGAGAACACACATGCAATGACACTGGTGGATCCATAGGTGGTATGTGAAGAGAACACACATGCAAAAGGACTCTGGTTGTTGTTAATAAAAAGAACACACATACAAAATGACACTGGTGGGATCCATGGGTGGATTGTGAAAAGAAAACACATGCAATGACACTGGTGGATCCATAGGTGGTATGTGAAAAGTACACACATGCAAAATGACTCTGTTTGTTACTAAAAAGAACACACATGAAATGACACCGGTGGATCCATGGGTGGATTGTGAAAAGAACACACATGCAATGACACTGGTGGATCCATATGTGGTATGTGAAAAGAACACACATACAAAATGACTCTGGTTGTTACTAAAAAGAACACACATGCAATGACACTGGTGGATCCATGTGTGGTCTCTATAGAGAACACATATTTCAATCACACTGGCGGATCCATATGTGGTATGTGAAAAGAACACACATGCAATGACTCTGGTTGTTGTTAGTGAAATGAACACACATGCAATGACACTGGTGGATCCATAGGTGGTATGTGAGAAGAACACACATTTCAATGACTCTAGTTGTTGTTACTAAAAAGAACACACATGCAATGACACTGGTGGATCCATAGGTGGTATGTGAAGAGATCACACATGCAAAATGACTCTGGTTGTTGTTACTAAAAAGAACACACATGCAATGACACTGGTGGATCCATGGGTGGTAGTTGAAAATAATACACATTTCAATGACACTGGTAGATCCATAGGTGGTATGTGAAAAGAACACACATGCAAAATGACTCGTGTTTGTAAAAAAAGAAAACAACACGAATGACTCTGGTGGATCCATAGGTGGTTTGTGAAAAGAACACACATGCAAAATGTCTGGTTGTTGTTACTAAAAAGAACACACATGCAATGACACTGGTGGATCCATGTGTGGTGTCTGTAGAGAACACGCATTTCAATGACACTGGTGGATCCATATGTGGTATGCGAAAAGAACACACATGCAATGACTCTGGTTGTTGTTAGTGAAAAGAACACACATGCAATGACACTGGTGGATCCATAGGTGGTATGTGATAAGAACACACATGCAAAATGACTCTGGTTGTTGTTACTAAAAAGAACACACATGCAATGACTCTGGTTGTTGTTAGTGAAAAGAACACACATGCAATGACTCTGTTTGTTGTTAGTGAAAAGAACACACATGCAATGACTCTGGTTGTTACTAAAAAGAACACACATGCAATGACGCCGGTGGATCCATAGGTGGATTCTGAAGAGAACACATATGTAATGACACTGGTGGATCCATAGGTGGTATGTGAAAAGAACACACATGCAAAATGTCTGGTTGTTGTTACTAAAAAGAACACACATGCAATGACACTGGTGGATCCATGTGTGGTCTCTGTAGAGAACACACATTTCAATGACACTAGTGGATCCATATGTGGTATGTGAAAAGAACACACACGCAATGACTCTGGTTGTTGTTAGTGAAAAGAACACACATGCAATGACACTGGTGGATCCATAGGTGGTATGTGCGAAGATCACACATGCCAAATGACTCTGGTTGTTGTTACTAAAAAGAAAACACATGCAATGACACTAGGGGATCCATGTGCGGTCTCTGTAGAGAACACGCATTTCACTGACACTGGTGGATCCATATGTGGTATGTGAAAAGAACACACATGAAATGACTCTGGTTGTTGTTACTGAAAAGAACACACATGCAATGACACTGGTGGATCCATAGATGGTATGTGAGAAGAACACACATGCAAAATGACTCTGGTTGTTGTTACTAAAAAGAACACACATGCAATGAGACTGGTGGATCCATGTGTGGTCTCTGTAGAGAACACGCATTTCAATGACACTGGTGGATCCATATGTGGTATGTGAAAAGAACACACATGCAATGAGTCTGGTTGTTGTTACTGAAAAGAACACACATGCAATGACACTGGTGGATCCATAGGTGGTATGTGAGAAGAACACACATGCAAAATGACTCTGGTTGTTACTAAAAAGAACACACATGCAAAATGACACTGGTGGGATCCATGAGTGGATTGTGAAAAGAAAACACATGCAATGACACTGGTGGATCCATAGGCCGTATGTGAAAAGAACACACATGCAAAATTACTCTGGTTGTTACTAAAAAGAACACACATGCAATGACACTGGTGGATCCATGGGTGGATTGTGAAAAGAACACACATGCAATGACACTGGTGATCCATATGTGGTATGTGAAAACAACACACATGCAATGACTCTGGTTGTCGTTAGTGAAAAGAACACACATGCAATGACTCTGGTTGTTACTAAAAAGAACACACATGAAATGACACTGGTGGATCCATAGGTGGATTGTGAAGAGAACACATATGTAATGACACTGGTGGATCTATAGGTGGTATGTGAAAAGAACACACATGCAAAATGTCTGGTTGTTGTTACTAGAAAGAACACACATGCAATGACACTGGTGGATCCATGTGTGGTCTCTGTAGAGAACACACATTTCAATGACACTAGTGGATCCATATGTGGTATGTGAAAAGAACACACATGCAATTACTCTGGTTGTTAGTGAAAAGAACACACATGCAATGACACTGGTGGATCCATAGGTGGTATGTGAGAAGAACACACATGCAAAATGACTCTGGTTGTTACTAAAAAGAACACACATGCAATGACACTGGTGGATCCATGTGTGGTCTCTGTAGAGAACACACATTTCAATGACACTAGTGGATCCATATGTGGTATGTGAAAAGAACACAAATGCAATGAGTCTGGTTGTTGTTACTGAAAAGAACACACATGCAATGACACTAGTGGATCCATAGGTGGTATGTGAGAAGAACACACATGCAAAATGACTCTGGTTGTTGTTACTAAAAAGAACACACATGCAATGACTCTGGTTGTTGTTAGTGAAAAGAACACACATGCAATGACTCTGGTTGTTGTTAGTGAAAAGAACACACATGCAATGACTCTGGTTGTTACTAAAAAGAACACACATGCAATGACGCTGGTGGATCCATAGGTGGATTGTGAAGAGAACACATATGTAATGACACTGGTGGATCCATAAGTGGTATGTGAAAAGAACACACATGCAAAATGTCTGGTTGTTGTTACTAAAAAGAACACACATGCAATGACACTGGTGGATCCATGTGTGGTCTCTATAGAGAACACACATTTCAATGACACTAGTGGATCCATATGTGGTATGTGAAAAGAACACACACGCAATGACTCTGGTTGTTGTTAGTGAAAAGAACACACATGCAATGACACTGGTGGATCCATAGGTGGTATGTGATAAGAACACACATGCAAAATGACTCTGGTTGTTGTTACTAAAAAGAAAACACATGCAAAATGACACTGGTGGGATCGATGAGTGGATTGTGAAAAGAAAACACATGCAATGACACTGGTGGATCCATAGGTCGTATGTGAAAAGAACACACATGCAAAATTACTCTGGTTGTTACTAAAAAGAACACACATGCAATGACACTGGTGGATCCATGGGTGGATTGTGAAAAGAACACACATGCAATGACACTGGTGATCCATATGTGGTATGTGAAAACAACACACATGCAATGACTCTGGTTGTTGTTAGTGAAAAGAACACACATGCAATGACTCTGGTTGTTACTAAAAAGAACACACATGCAATGACACTGGTGGATCCATAGGTGGATTGTGAAGAGAACACATATGTAATGACACTGGTGGATCTATAGGTGGTATGTGAAAAGAACACACATGCAAAATGTCTGGTTGTTACTAAAAGAACACACATGCAATGACATCGGTGGATCCATGTGGTCTCTGTAGAGAACACACATTTCAATGACACTAGTGGATCCATATGTGGTATGTGAAAAGCACACACATGCAATGACTCTGGTTATTGTTAGTGAAAAAAACACTAATGCAATAACACTGGTGGATCCATAGGTGGTATGTGAGAAGAACACACATGCAAAATGACTCTGGTTGTTGTTACTAAAAAGAACACACATGCAATGACACTGGTGGATCCATGTGTGGTCTCTGAGAAGAACACACATTTCAATGACACTAGTGGATCCATATGTGATATGTGAAAAGAACACACGCAATGACTCTGGTTGTTACTTAAAAGAACACACATGCAATGACACTGGTGGATCCATAGGTGGTATGTGAGAAGAACACACATGCAAAATGACTCTGGTTGTTGTTACTAAAAAGAACACACATGCAAAATGACACTGGTGGGATCGATGAGTGGATTGTGAAAAGAAAAGACATGCAATGACACTGGTGGATCCATAGGTCGTATGTGAAAAGAACACACATGCAAAATGACTCTGGTTGTTACTAAAAAGAACACACATGCAATGCCACTGGTGGATCCATGGGTGGATTGTGAAAAGAACACACATGCAATGACACTGGTGCTCCATATGTGGTATGTGAAAAGAACACACATGCAATGACTCTGTTTGTTGTTAGTGAAAAGAACACACATGCAATGACTCTGGTTGTTACTAAAAAGAACACACATGCAATGACGCTGGTGGATCCATAGGTGGATTCTGAAGAGAACACATATGTAATGACACTGGTGGATCCATAGGTGGTATGTGAAAAGAACACACATGCAAAATGTCTAGTTGTTGTTACTAAAAAGAACACACATGCAATGACACTGGTGGATCCATGTGTGGTCTCTGTAGAGAACACACATTTCAATGACACTAGTGGATCCATATGTGGTATGTGAAAAGAACACACGCAATGACTCTGGTTGTTGTTAGTGAAAAGAACACACATGCAATGACACTGGTGGATCCATAGGTGGTATGTGAGAAGATCACACATGCCAAATGACTCTGGTTGTTGTTACTAAAAAGAAAACACATGCAATGACACTAGGGGATCCATGTGCGGTCTCTGTAGAGAACACGCATTTCAATGACATGGTGGATCCATATGTGGTATGTGAAAAGAACACACATGCAATGACTACGGTTGTTGTTACTGAAAAGACCACACATGCAATGACACTGGTGGATCCATAGGTGGTATGTGAGAAGAACACACATGCAAAATGACTCTGGTTGTTGTTACTAAAAAGAACACACATGCAATGAGACTGGTGGATCCATGTGTGGTCTCTGTAGAGAACACGCATTTCAATGACACTGGTGGATCCATATGTGGTATGTGAAAAGAACACACATGCAATGAGTCTGGTTGTTGTTACTGAAAAGAACACACATGCAATGACACTGGTGGATCCATAGGTGGTATGTGAGAAGAACACACATGCAAAATGACTCTGGTTGTTGTTACTAAAAAGAACACACATGCAAAATGACACTGGTGGGATCCATGAGTGGATTGTGAAAAGAAAACACATGCAATGACACTGGTGGATCCATAGGCCGTATGTGAAAAGAACACACATGCAAAATTACTCTGGTTGTTACTAAAAAGAACACACATGCAATGACACTGGTGGATCCATGGGTGGATTGTGAAAAGAACACACATGCAATGACACTGGTGATCCATATGTGGTATGTGAAAACAACACACATGCAATGACTCTGGTTGTTGTTAGTGAAAAGAACACACATGCAATGACTCTGGTTGTTACTAAAAAGAACACACATGAAATGACACTGGTGGATCCATAGGTGGATTGTGAAGAGAACACATATGTAATGACACTGGTGGATCTATAGGTGGTATGTGAAAAGAACACACATGCAAAATGTCTGGTTGTTGTTACTCGAAAGAACACACATGCAATGACACTGGTGGATCCATGTGTGGTCTCTGTAGAGAACACACATTTCAATGACACTAGTGGATCCATATGTGGTATGTGAAAAGAACACACATGCAATGACTCTGGTTATTGTTAGTGAAAAGAACACACATGCAATGACACTGGTGGATCCATAGGTGGTATGTGAGAAGAACACACATGCAAAATGACTCTGGTTGTTACTAAAAAGAACACACATGCAATGACACTAGTGGATCCATGTGTGGTCTCTGTAGAGAACACACATTTCAATGACACTAGTGGATCCATATGTGGTATGTGAAAAGAACACACATGCAATGAGTCTGGTTGTTGTTACTGAAAAGAACACACATGCAATGACACTAGTGGATCCATAGGTGGTATGTGAGAAGAACACACATGCAAAATGACTCTGGTTGTTGTTACTAAAAAGAACACACATGCAATGACTCTGGTTGTTGTTAGTGAAAAGAACACACATGCAATGACTCTGGTTGTTGTTAGTGAAAAGAACACACATGCAATGACTCTGGTTGTTACTAAAAAGAACACACATGCAATGACGCTGGTGGATCCATAGGTGGATTGTGAAGAGAACACATATGTAATGACACTGGTGGATCCATAGGTGGTATGTGAAAAGAACACACATGCAAAATGTCTGGTTGTTGTTACTAAAAAGAACACACATGCAATGACACTGGTGGATCCATGTGTGGTCTCTATAGAGAACACACATTTCAATGACACTAGTGGATCCATATGTGGTATGTGAAAAGAACACACACGCAATGACTCTGGTTGTTGTTAGTGAAAAGAACACACATGCAATGACACTGGTGGATCCATAGGTGGTATGTGATAAGAACACACATGCAAAATGACTCTGGTTGTTGTTACTAAAAAGAAAACACATGCAAAATGACACTGGTGGGATCGATGAGTGGATTGTGAAAAGAAAACACATGCAATGACACTGGTGGATCCATAGGTCGTATGTGAGAAGAACACACATGCAAAATGACTCTGGTTGTTACTAAAAAGAACACACATGCAATGCCACTAGTGGATCCATGGGTGGATTGTGAAAAGAACAGACATGCAATGACACTGGTGCTCCATATGTGGTATGTGAAAAGAACACACATGCAATGAATCTATTTTTTGTTAGTGAAAAGAACACACATGCAATGACTCTGGTTGTTACTGAAAAGAACACACATGCAATGACGCTGGTGGATCCATAGGTGGATTGTGAAGAGAACACATATGTAATGACACTGGTGGATCCATAGGTGGTATGTGAAAAGAACACACATGCAAAATGTCTGGTTGTTGTTACTAAAAAGAACACACATGCAATGACACTGGTGGATCCATGTATGGTCTCTGTAGAGATCACACATTTCAATTACACTAGTGGATCCATATGTGGTATGTGAAAAGAACACACACGCAATGACTCTGGTTGTTGTTAGTGAAAAGAACACACATGCAATGACACTGGTGGATCCATAGGTGGTATGTGAGAAGATCACACATGCAAAATGACTCTGGTTGTTGTTACTAAAAAGAAAACACATGCAATGACACTAGGGGATCCATGTGTGGTCTCTGTAGAGAACACGCATTTCACATACACTGGTGGATCCATATGTGGTATGTGAAAAGAACACACATGCAATGACTCTGGTTGTTGTTACTGAAAAGAACACACATGCAATGACACTGGTGGATCCATAGGTGGTATGTGAGAAGAACACACATGCAAAATGACTCTGGTTGTTGTTACTAAAAAGAACACACATGCAATGACACTGGTGGATCCATGTGTGGTCTCTGTAGAGAACACGCATTTCAATGACACTGGTGGATCCATATGTGGTATGTGAAAAGAACACACATGCAATGAGTCTGGTTGTTGTTACTGAAAAGAACACACATGCAATGACACTGGTGCATCCATAGGTGGTATGTGAGAAGAACACACATGCAAAATGACTCTGGTTGTTGTTACTAAAAAGAACACACATGCAAAATGACACTGGTGGGATCCATGAGTGGATTGTGAAAAGAAAACACATGCAATGACACTGGTGGATCCATAGGCCGTATGTGAAAAGAACACACATGCAAAATTACTCTGGTTGTTACTAAAAAGAACACACATGCAATGACACTAGTGGATCCATGGGTGGATTGTGAAAAGAACACACATGCAATGACACTGGTGATCCATATGTGGTATGTGAAAACAACACACATGCAATGACTCTGGTTGTTGTTAGTGAATAGAACACACATGCAATGACTCTGGTTGTTACTAAAAAGAACACACATGAAATGACACTGGTGGATCCATAGGTGGATTGTGAAGAGAACACATATGTAATGACACTGGTGGATCTATAGGTGGTATGTGAAAAGAACACACATGCAAAATGTCTGGTTGTTACTAAAAAGAACACACATGCAATGACACTGGTGGATCCATGTGTGGTCTCTGTAGAGAACACACATTTCAATGAAACTAGTGGATCCATATGTGGTATGTGAAAAGAACACACATGCAATGACTCTGGTTATTGTTAGTGAAAAGAACACACATGCAATGACACTGGTGGATCCATAGGTGGTATGTGAGAAGAACACACATGCAAAATGACTCTGGTTGTTGTTTCTAAAAAGAACACACATGCAATGACACTGGTGGATCCATGTGTGGTCTCTGTAGAGAACACACATTTCAATGACACTAGTGGATCCATATGTGGTATGTGAAAAGAACACACATGCAATGAGTCTGGTTGTTGTTACTGAAAAGAACACACATGCAATGACACTAGTGGATCCATAGGTGGTATATGAGAAGAACACACATGCAAAATGACTCTGGTTGTTGTTACTAAAAAGAACACACATGAAAAATGACACTGGTGGGATCCATGAGTGGATTGTGAAAAGAAAACACATGCAATGACACTGGTGGATCCATAGGTCGTATGTGAAAAGAACACACATGCAAAATTACTCTGGTTGTTACTAAAAAGAACACACATGCAATGACACTGGTGGATCCTTAGTGGATTGTGAAAAGAACACACATGCAATGACACTGGTGATCCATATGTGGTATGTGAAAACAACACACATGCAATGACTCTGGTTATTGTTAGTGAAAAGAACACACATGCAATGACTCTGGTTGTTACTAAAAAGAACACACATGCAATGACACTGGTGGATCCATAGGTGGATTGTGAAGAGAACACATATGTAATGACACTGGTGGATCTATAGGTGGTATGTGAAAAGAACACACATGCAAAATGTATGGTTGTTGTTACTAAAAAGAACACACATGCAATGACACCGGTGGATCCATGTGTGGTCTCTGTAGAGAACACACATTTCAATGACACTAGTGGATCCATATGTGGTATGTGAAAAGCACACACATGCAATGACTCTGGTTATTGTTAGTGAAAAAACACTAATGCAATAACACTGGTGGATCCATAGGTGGTATGTTAGAAGAACACACATGAAAAATGACTCTGGTTGTTGTTACTAAAAAGAACACACATGCAATGACACTGGTGGATCCATGTGTGGTCTCTGTAGAGAACACACATTTCAATGACACTAGTGGATCCATATGTGGTATGTGAAAAGAAAACACACGCAATGACTCTGGTTGTTGTTACTAAAAAGAACACACATGCAATGACACTGGTGGATCCATAGGTAGTATGTGAGAAGAACACACATGCAAAATGACTCTGGTTGTTGTTACTAAAAAGAACACACATGCAAAATGACACTGGTGGGATCGATGAGTGGATTCTGAAAAGAAAACACATGCAATGACACTGGTGGATCCATAGGTCGTATGTGAAAAGAACACACATGCAAAATGACTCTGGTTGTTACTAAAAAGAACACACATGCAATGACACTGGTGGATCCATTGGTGGATTGTGAAAAGAACACACATGCAATGACACTGGTGATCCATATGTCGTATGTGAAAACAACACACATGCAATGACTCTGGTTGTTCTTAGTGAAAAGAACACACATGCAATGACTCTGGTTGTTACTAAAAAGAACACACATGCAATGACACTGGTGGATCCATAGGTGGATTGTGAAGAGAACACATATGTAATGACACTGGTGGATCTATAGGTGGTATGTGAAAAGAACACACATGCAAAATGTCTGGTTGTTGTTACTAAAAAGAACACACATGCAATGACACTGGTGGATCCATGTGTGGTCTCTGTAGAGAACACACATTTCAATGACACTAGTGGATCCATATGTGGTATGTGAAAAGCACACACATGCAATGACTCTGGTTATTGTTAGTGAAAAAAACACTAATGCAATAATACTGGTGGATCCATAGGTGGTATGTGAGAAGAACACACATGCAAAATGACTCTGGTTGTTGTTACTAAAAAGAACACACATGCAAAATGACACTGGTGGGATCGATGAGTGGATTGTGAAAAGAAAACACATGCAATGACACTGGTGGATCTATAGGTCGTATGTGAAAAGAACACACATGCAAAATTACTCTGGTTGTTACTAAAAAGAACACACATGCAATGCCACTGGTGGATCCATGGGTGGATTGTGAAAAGAACGCACATGCAATGACACTGGTGCTCCATATGTGGTATGTGAAAAGAACACACATGCAATGACTCTGTTTGTTGTTAGTGAAAAGAACACACATGCAATGACTCTGGTTGTTACTGAAAAGAACACACATGCAATGACGCTGGTGGATCCATAGGTGGATTGTGAAGAGAACACATATGTAATGACACTGGTGGATCCATAGGTGGTATGTGAAAAGAACACACATGCAAAATGTCTGGTTGTTGTTACTAAAAAGAACACACATGCAATGACACTGGTGGATCCATGTGTGGTCTCTGTAGAGAACACACATTTCAATGACACTAGTGGATCCATATGTGGTATGTGAAAAGAACACACACGCAATGACTCTGGTTGTTGTTAGTGAAAAGAACACACATGCAATGACACTGGTGGATCCATAGGTGGTATGTGAGAAGATCACACATGCAAAATGACTCTGGTTGTTGTTACTAAAAAGAAAACACATGCAATGACACTAGGGGATCCATGTGTGGTCTCTGTAGAGAACACGCATTTCACTGGAACTGGTGGATCCATATGTGGTATGTGAAAAGAACACACACGCAATGACTCTGGTTGTTGTTACTGAAAAGAACACACATGCAATGACACTGGTGGATCCATAGGTGGTATGTGAGAAGAACACACATGCAAAATGACTCTGGTTGTTGTTACTAAAAAGAACACACATGCAATGACACTGGTGGATCCATGTGTGGTCTCTATAGAGAACACGCATTTCAATGACACTGGTGTATCCATATGTGGTATGTGAAAACAATACACATGCAATGACTCTGGTTGTTGTTAGTGAAAAGAACACACATGCAATGACACTGGTGGATCCATAGGTGGTATGTGATAAGAACACACATGCAAAATGACTCTGGTTGTTGTTACTAAAAAGAACACACATGCAATGACACTAGTGGATCCATGGGTGGATTGTGAAAAGAACACACATGCAATGACACTGGTGATCCATATGTGGTATGTGAAAACAACACACATGCAATGACTCTGGTTGTTGTTAGTGAAAAGAACACACATGCAATGACTCTGGTTGTTACTAAAAAGAACACACATGAAATGACAGTGGTGGATCCATAGGTGGATTGTGAAGAGAACACATATGTAATGACACTGGTGGATCTATAGGTGGTATGTGAAAAGAACACACATGCAAAATGTCTGGTTGTTACTAAAAAGAACACACATGCAATGACACTGGTGGATCCATGTGTGGTCTCTGTAGAGAACACACATTTCAATGAAACTAGTGGATCCATATGCGGTATGTGAAAAGAACACACATGCAATGACACTGGTGGATCCATAGGTGGTATGTAAGAAGAACACACATGCAAAATGACTCTGGTTGTTGTTTCTAAAAAGAACACACATGCAATGACACTGGTGGATCCATGTGTGGTCTCTGTAGAGAACACACATTTCAATGACACTAGTGGATCCATATGTGGTATGTGAAAAGAACACACATGCAATGAGTCTGGTTGTTGTTACTGAAAAGAACACACATGCAATGACACTAGTGGATCCATAGGTGGTATATGAGAAGAACACACATGCAAAATGACTCTGGTTGTTGTTACTAAAAAGAACACACATGGAAAATGACACTGGTGGGATCCATGAGTGGATTGTGAAAAGAAAACACATGCAATGACACTGGTGAATCCATAGGTCGTATGTGAAAAGAACACACATGCAAAATTACTCTGGTTGTTACTAAAAAGAACACACATGCAATGACACTGGTGGATCCATTGGTGGATTGTGAAAAGAACACACATGCAATGACACTGGTGATCCATATGTGGTATGTGAAAACAACACACATGCAATGACTCTGGTTGTTGTTAGTGAAAAGAACACACATGCAATGACTCTGGTTGTTACTAAAAAGAACACACATGCAATGACACTGGTGGATCCATAGGTGGATTGTGAAGAGAACACATATGTAATGACACTGGTGGATCTATAGGTGGTATGTGAAAAGAACACACATGCAAAATGTCTGGTTGTTGTTACTAAAAAGAACACACATGCAATGACACTGGTGGATCCATGTGTGGTCTCTGTAGAGAACACACATTTCAATGACACTAGTGGATCCATATGTGGTATGTGAAAAGCACACACATGCAATGACTCTGGTTATTGTTAGTTAAAAAAACACTAATGCAATAACACTGGTGGATCCATAGGTGGTATGTGAGAAGAACACACATGCAAAATGACTCTGGTTGTTGTTACTAAAAAGAACACACATGCAATGACACTGGTGGATCCATGTGTGGTCTCTGTAGAGAACACGCATTTCAATGACACTAGTGGATCCATATGTGGTATGTGAAAAGAACACACACGCAATGACTCTGGTTGTTGTTACTAAAAAGAACACACATGCAATGACACTGGTGGATCCATAGGTGGTATGTGAGAAGAACACACATGCAAAATGACTCTGGTTGTTGTTACTAAAAAGAACACACATGCAAAATGACACTGGTGGGATCGATGAGTGGATTCTGAAAAGAAAACACATGCAATGACACTGGTGGATCCATAGGTCGTATGTGAAAAGAACACACATGCAAAATTACTCTGGTTGTTACTAAAAAGAACACACAAGCAATGACACTGGTGGATCCATTGGTGGATTGTGAAAAGAACACACATGCAATGACACTGGTGATCCATATGTGGTATGTGAAAACAACACACATGCAATGACTCTGGTTGTTGTTAGTGAAAAGAACACACATGCAATGACTCTGGTTGTTACTAAAAAGAACACACATGCAATGACACTGGTGGATCCATAGGTGGATTGTGAAGAGAACACATATGTAATGACACTGGTGGATCTATAGGTGGTATGTGAAAAGAACACACATGCAAAATGTCTGGTTGTTGTTACTAAAAAGAACACACATGCAATGACACTAGTGGATCCATGTGTGGTCTCTGTAGAGAACACACATTTCAATGACACTAGTGGATCCATATGTGGTATGTGAAAAGCACACACATGCAATGACTCTGGTTATTGTTAGTGAAAAAAACACTAATGCAATAACACTGGTGGATCCATAGGTGGTATGTGAGAAGAACACACATGCAAAATGACTCTGGTTGTTGTTACTAAAAAGAACACACATGCAATGACACTGGTGGATCCATGTGTGGTCTCTGTAGAGAACACACATTTCAATGACACTAGTGGATCCATATGTGGTATGTGAAAAGAACACACACGCAATGACTCTGGTTGTTGTTACTAAAAACAACACACATGCAATGACACTGGTGGATCCATAGGTGGTATGTGAGAAGAACACACATGCAAAATGACTCTGGTTGTTGTTACTAAAAAGAACACACATGCAAAATGACACTGGTGGGATCGATGAGTGGATTGTGAAAAGAAAACACATGCAATGACACTGGTGGATCTATAGGTCGTATGTGAAAAGAACACACATGCAAAATTACTCTGGTTGTTACTAAAAAGAACACACATGCAATGCCACTGGTGGATCCATGGGTGGATTGTGAAAAGAACACACATGCAATGACACTGGTGCTCCATATGTGGTATGTGAAAATAACACACATGCAATGACTCTGTTTGTTGTTAGTGAAAAGAACACACATGCAATGACTCTGGTTGTTACTGAAAAGAACACACATGCAATGACGCTGGTGGATCCATAGGTGGATTGTGAAGAGAACACATATGTAATGACACTGGTGGATCCATAGGTGGTATGTGAAAAGAACACACATTCAAAATGTCTGGTTGTTGTTACTAAAAAGAACACACATGCGATGACACTGGTGGATCCATGTGTGGTCTCTGTAGAGAACACACATTTCAATGACACTAGTGGATCCATATGTGGTATGTGAAAAGAACACACACGCAATGACTCTGGTTGTTGTTAGTGAAAAGAACACACATGCAATGACACTGGTGGATCCATAGGTGGTATGTGAGAAGATCACACATGCAAAATGACTCTGGTTGTTGTTACGAAAAATAAAACACATGCAATGACACTAGGGGATCCATGTGTGGTCTCTGTAGAGAACATGCATTTCACTGACACTGGTGGATCCATATGTGGTATGTGAAAAGAACACACACGCAATGACTCTGGTTGTTGTTACTGAAAAGAACACACATGCAATGACACTGGTGGATCCATAGGTGGTATGTGAGAAGAACACACATGCAAAATGACTCTGGTTGTTGTTAATAAAAAGAACACACATGCAATGACACTGGTGGATCCATGTGTGGTCTCTGTAGAGAACACGCATTTCAATGACACTGGTGGATCCATATGTGGTATGTGAAAACAACACACATGCAATGACTCTGGTTGTTGTTACTAAAAAGAACACACATGCAATGACACTGGTGTATCCATGTGTGGTCTCTGTAGAGAACACACATTTCAATGACACTAGTGGATCCATATGTGGTATGTGAAAAGAACACACATAATGACTCGTTGTTGTTACCTAAAAGAACACACATGCAATGACACTGGTGGATCCATAGGTGGTATGTGAGAAGAACACACATGCAAAATGACTCTGGTTGTTGTTACTAAAAAGAACACACATGCAAAATGACACTGGTGGGATCGATGAGTGGATTGTGAAAAGAAAACACATGCAATGACACTGGTGGATCTATAGGTCGTATGTGAAAAGAACACACATGCAAAATTACTCTGGTTGTTACTAAAAAGAACACACATGCAATGCCACTGGTGGATCCAGGGGTGGATTGTGAAAAGAACACACATGCAATGACTCTGGTTGTTACTGAAAAGAACACACATGCAATGACGCTGGTGGATGCATAGGTGGATTGTTAAGAGAACACATATGTAATGACACTGGTGGATCCATAGGTGGTATGTGAAAAGAACACACATGCAAAATGTCTGGTTGTTGTTACTAAAAAGAACACACATGCAATGACACTGGTGGATCCATGTGTGGTCTCTGTAGAGAACACACATTTCAATGACACTAGTGGATCCATATGTGGTATGTGAAAAGAACACACACACAATGACTCTGGTTGTTGTTAGTGAAAAGAACACACATGCAATGACACTGGTGGATCCATAGGTGGTATGTGAGAAGATCACACATGCAAAATGACTCTGGTTGTTGTTACTAAAAAGAAAACACATGCAATGACACTAGGGGATCCATGTGTGGTCTCTGTAGAGAACACGCATTTCACTGACACTGGTGGATCCATATGTGGTATGTGAAAAGAACACACATGCAATGACTCTGGTTGTTGTTACTGAAAAGAACACACATGCAATGACACTGGTGGATCCATGGGTGGTATGTGAGAAGAACACACATGCAAAATGACTCTGGTTGTTGTTACTAAAAAGAACACACATGCAACGACACTGGTGGATCCATGTGTGGTCTCTGTAGAGAACACGCATTTCAATGACACTGGTGGATCCATATGTGGTATGTGAAAAGAACACACATGCAATGAGTCTGGTTGTTGTTACTAAAAAGAACACACATGCAATGACACTGGTGGATCCATAGGTGGTATGTGAGAAGAACACACATGCAAAATGACTCTGGTTGTTGTTACTAAAAAGAACACACATGGGAAATTACTCTGGTTGTTACTAAAAACAACACACATGCAATGACACTGGTGGATCCATGGGTGGATTGTGAAAAGAACACACATGCAATGACACTGGTGATCCATATGTGGTATGTGAAAACAACACAATGCAATGACTCTGGTTGTTGTTAGTGAAAAGAACACACATGCAGTGACTCTGGTTGTTACTAAAAAGAACACACATGAAATGACACTGGTGGATCCATAGGTGGATTGTGAAGAGAACACATATGTAATGACACTGGTGGATCAATAGGTGGTATGTGAAAAGAACACACATGCAAAATGTCTGGTTGTTACTAAAAAGAACACACATGCAATGACACTGGTGGATCCATGTGTGGTCTCTGTAGAGAACACACATTTCAATGACACTAGTGGATCCAAATGTGGTATGTGAAAAGAACACACATGCAATGACTCTGGTTATTGTTAGTGAAAAGAACACACATGCAATGACACTGGTGGATCCATAGGTGGTATGTGAGAAGAACACACATGCAAAATGACTCCGGTTGTTGTTTCTAAAAAGAACACACATGCAATGACACTGGTGGATCCATGTGTGGTCTCTGTAGAGAACACACATTTCAATGACACTAGTGGATCCATATGTGGTATGTGAAAAGAACACACATGCAATGAGTCTGGTTGTTGTTACTGAAAAGAACACACATGCAATGACACTAGTGGATCCATAGGTGGTATGTGAGAAGAACACACATGCAAACTGACTCTGGTTGTTGTTACTAAAAAGAACACACATGAAAAATGACACTGGTGGGATTCATGAGTGGATTGTGATAAGAAAACACATGCAATGACACTGGTGGATCCATAGGTCGTATGTGAAAAGAACACACATGCAAAATTACTCTGGTTGTTACTAAAAAGAACACACATGCAATGACACTGGTGGATCCATGGGTGGATTGTGAAAAGAACACACATGCAATGACACTGGTGATCCATATGTGGTATGTGAAAACAACACACATGCAATGACTCTGGTTGTTGTTAGTGAAAAGAACACACATGCAATGACTCTGGTTGTTACTAAAAAGAACACACATGCAATGACACTGGTGGATCCATAGGTGGATTGTGAAGAGAACACATATGTAATGACACTGGTGGATCTATAGGTGGTATGTGAAAAGAACACACATGCAAAATGTCTGGTTGTTGTTACTAAAAAGAACACACATGCAATGACACTGGTGGATCCATGTGTGGTCTCTGTAGAGAACACACATTTCAATGACACTAGTGGATCCATATGTGGTATGTGAAAAGCACACACATGCAATGACTCTGGTTATTGTTAGTGAAAAAAACACTAATGCAATAACACTGGTGGATCCATAGGTGGTATGTGAGAAGAACACACATGCAAAATGACTCTGGTTGTTGTTACTAAAAAGAACACACATGCAATGACACTGGTGGATCCATGTGTGGTCTCTGTAGAGAACACACATTTCAATGACACTAGTGGATCCATATGTGATATGTGAAAAGAACACACACGCAATGACTCTGGTTGTTGTTACTGAAAAGAACACACATGCAATGACACTGGTGGATCCATAGGTGGTATGTGAGAAGAACACACATGCAAAATGACTCTGGTTGTTGTTACTAAAAAGAACACACATGCAAAATGACACTGGTGGGATCGATGAGTGGATTGTGAAAAGAAAACACATGCAATGACACTGGTGGATCCATAGGTCGTATGTGAAAAGAACACACATGCAAAATGACTCTGGTTGTTACTAAAAAGAACACACATGCAATGCCACTGGTGGATCCATGGGTGGATTGTGAAAAGAACACACATGCAATGACACTGGTGCTCCATATGTGGTATGTGAAAAGAACACACATGCAATGACTCTGTTTGTTGTTAGTGAAAAGAACACACATGCAATGACTCTGGTTGTTACTAAAAAGAACACACATGCAATGACGCTGGTGGATCCATAGGTGGATTCTGAAGAGAACACATATGTAATGACACTGGTGGATCCATAGGTGGTATGTGAAAAGAACACACATGCAAAATGTCTGGTTGTTGTTACTAAAAAGAACACACATGCAATGACACTGGTGGATCCATGTGTGGTCTCTGTAGAGAACACACATTTCAATGACACTAGTGGATCCATATGTGGTATGTGAAAAGAACACACACGCAATGACTCTGGTTGTTGTTAGTGAAAAGAACACACATGCAATGACACTGGTGGATCCATAGGTGGTATGTGAGAAGATCACACATGCAAAATGACTCTGGTTGTTGTTACTAAAAAGAAAACACATGCAATGACACTAGGGGATCCATGTGTGGTCTCTGTAGAGAACACGCATTTCACTGACACTGGTGGATCCATATGTGGTATGTGAAAAGAACACACATGCAATGACTCTGGTTGTTGTTACTGAAAAGAACACACATGCAATGACACTGGTGGATCCATAGGTGGTATGTGCGAAGAACACACATGCAAAATGACTCTGGTTGTTGTTACTAAAAAGAACACACATGCAATGACACTGGTGGATCCATGTGTGGTCTCTGTAGAGAACATGCATTTCAATGACACTGGTGGATCCATATGTGGTATGTGAAAAGAACACACATGCAATGAGTCTGGTTGTTGTTACTGAAAAGAACACACATGCAATGACACTGGTGGATCCATAGGTGGTATGTGAGAAGAACACACATGCAAAATGACTCTGGTTGTTGTTACTAAAAAGAACACACATGCAAAATTACTCTGGTTGTTACTAAAAAGAACACACATGCAATGACACTGGTGGATCCATGGGTGGATTGTGAAAAGAACACACATGCAATGACACTGGTGATCCATATGTGGTATGTGAAAACAACACACATGCAATGACTCTGGTTGTTGTTAGTGAAAAGAACACACATGCAATGACTCTGGTTGTTACTAAAAAGAACACACATGAAATGACACTGGTGGATACATAGGTGGATTGTGAAGAGAACACATATGTAATGACACTGGTGGATCTATAGGTGGTATGTGAAAAGAACACACATGCAAAATGTCTGGTTGTTGTTACTAAAAAGAACACACATGCAATGACACTGGTGGATCCATGTGTGGTCTCTGTAGAGAACACACATTTCAATGACACTAGTTGATCCATATGTGGTATGTGAAAAGAACACACATGCAATGAGTCTGGTTGTTGTTACTGAAAAGAACACACATGCAATGACACTGGTGGATCCATAGGTGGTATGTGAGAAGAACACACATGCAAAATGACTCTGGTTGTTGTTACTAAAAAGAACACACATGCAAAATGACACTGGTGGGATCCATGAGTGGATTGTGAAAAGAAAACACATGCAATGACACTGGTGGATCTATAGGTCGTATGTGAAAAGAACACACATGCAAAATTACTCTGGTTGTTACTAAAAAGAACACACATGCAATGACACTGGTGGATCCATGGGTGGATTGTGAAAAGAACACACATGCAATGACACTGGTGATCCATATGTGGTATGTGAAAACAACACACATGCAATGACTCTGGTTGTTGTTAGTGAAAAGAACACACATGCAATGACTCTGGTTGTTACTAAAAAGAACACACATGCAATGACACTGGTGGATCCATGTGTGGTCTCTGTAGAGAACACACATTTCAATGACACTAGTTGATCCATATGTGGTATGTGAAAAGAACACACATGCAATGAGTCTGGTTGTTGTTACTAAAAAGAACACACATGCAATGACACTGGTGGATCCATGTGTGGTCTCTGTAGAGAACACACATTTCAATGACACTAGTTGATCCATATGTGGTATGTGAAAAGAACACACATGCAATGAGTCTGGTTGTTGTTACTGAAAAGAACACACATGCAATGACACTGGTGGATCCATAGGTGGTATGTGAGAAGAACACACATGCAAAATGACTCTGGTTGTTGTTACTAAAAAGAACACACATGCAAAATGACACTGGTGGGATCCATGAGTGGATTGTGAAAAGAAAACACATGCAATGACACTGGTGGATCCATAGGTCGTATGTGAAAAGAACACACATGCAAAATTACTCTGGTTGTTACTAAAAAGAACACACATGCAATGACACTGGTGGATCCATGGGTGGATTGTGAAAAGAACACACATGCAATGACACTGGTGATCCATATGTGGTATGTGAAAACAACACACATGCAATGACTCTGGTTGTTGTTAGTGAAAAGAACACACATGCAATGACTCTGGTTGTTACTAAAAAGAACACACATGCAATGACACTGGTGGATCCATAGGTGGATTGTGAAGAGAACACATATGTAATGACACTGGTGGATCTATAGGTGGTATGTGAAAAGAACACACATGCAAAATGTCTGGTTGTTGTTACTAAGAAGAACACACATGCAATGACACTGGTGGATCCATGTGTGGTCTCTGTAGAGAACACACATTTCAATGACACTAGTGGATCCATATGTGGTATGTGAAAAGCACACACATGCAATGACTCTGGTTATTGTTAGTGAAAAAAACACTAATGCAATGACACTGGTGGATCCATAGGTGGTATGTGAGAAGAACACACATGCAAAATGACTCTGGTTGTTGTTACTAAAAAGAAAACACATGCAAAATGACACTGGTGGGATCGATGAGTGGATTGTGAAAAGAAAACACATGCAATGACACTGGTGGATCCATAGGTCGTATGTGAAAAGAACACACATGCAAAATTACTCTGGTTGTTACTAAAAAGAACACACATGCAATGACACTGGTGGATCCATGGGTGGATTGTGAAAAGAACACACATGCAATGACACTGGTGATCCATATGTGGTATGTGAAAACAACACACATGCAATGACTCTGGTTGTTGTTAGTGAAAAGAACACACATGCAATGACTCTGGTTGTTACTAAAAAGAACACACATGCAATGACACTGGTGGATCCATAGGTGGATTGTGAAGAGAACACATATGTAATGACACTGGTGGATCTATAGGTGGTATGTGAAAAGAACACACATGCAAAATGTCTGGTTGTTGTTACTAAGAAGAACACACATGCAATGACACTGGTGGATCCATGTGTGGTCTCTGTAGAGAACACACATTTCAATGACACTAGTGGATCCATATGTGGTATGTGAAAATCACACACATGCAATGACTCTGGTTATTGTTAGTGAAAAAAACACTAATGCAATGACACTGGTGGATCCATAGGTGGTATGTGAGAAGAACACACATGCAAAATGACTCTGGTTGTTGTTACTAAAAAGAACACACATGCAAAATGACACTGGTGGGATCGATGAGTGGATTGTGAAAAGAAAACACATGCAATGACACTGGTGGATCCATAGGTCGTATGTGAAAAGAACACACATGCAAAATGACTCTGGTTGTTACTAAAAAGAACACACATGCAATGCCACTGGTGGATCCATGGGTGGATTGTGAAAAGAACACACATGCAATGACACTGGTGCTCCATATGTGGTATGTGAAAAGAACACACATGCAATGACTCTGTTTGTTGTTAGTGAAAAGAACACACATGCAATGACTCTAGTTGTTACTGAAAAGAACACACATGCAATGACGCTGGTGGATCCATAGGTGGATTGTGAAGAGAACACATATGTAATGACACTGGTGGATCCATAGGTGGTATGTGAAAAGAACACACATGCAAAATGTCTGGTTGTTGTTACGAAAAAGAACACACATGCAATGACACTGGTGGATCCATGTGTGGTCTCTGTAGAGAACACACATTTCAATGACACTAGTGGATCCATATGTGGTATGTGAAAAGAACACACCTTAATGACTCGTTGTTGTTAGTGAAAAGAACACACATGCAATGACACTGGTGGATCCATAGGTGGTATGTGAGAAGAACACACATTTCAATGACTCTGGTTGTTGTTACTAAAAAGAACACACATGCAATGACACTGGTGGATCCATGTGTGGTCTCTGTAGAGAACACACATTTCAATGACACTAGTGGATCCATATGTGGTATGTGAAAAGAACACACACGCAATGACTCTGGTTGTTGTTAGTGAAAAGAACACACATGCAATGACACTGGTGGATCCATAGGTGGTATGTGAGAAGATCACACATGCAAAATGACTCTGGTTGTTGTTACTAAAAAGAACACACTTGCAATGACACTGGTGGATCCATATGTGGTATGTGAAAAGAACACACATGCAATGACTCTGGTTGTTGTTACTGAAAAGAACACACATGCAATGACACTGGAGGATCCATAGGTGGTATGTGAGAAGAACACACATGCAAAATGACTCTGGTTGTTGTTACTAAAAAGAACACACATGCAATGACACTGGTGGATCCATGTGTGGTCTCTGTAGAGAACACGCATTTCAATGACACTGGTGGATCCACATGTGGTATGTGAAAAGAACACACATGCAATGAGTCTGCTTGTTGTTACTGAAAAGAACACACATGCAATGACACTGGTGGATCCATAGGTGGTATGTGAGAAGAACACACATGCAAAATGACTCTGGTTGTTGTTACTAAAAAGAACACACATGCAAAATTACTCTGGTTGTTACTAAAAAGAACACACATGCAATGACACTGGTGGATCCATGGGTGGATTGTGAAAAGAACACACATGCAATGACACTGGTGATCCATATGTGGTATGTGAAAACAACACACATGCAATGACTCTGGTTGTTGTTAGTGAAAATAACACACATGCAATGACTCTGGTTGTTACTAAAAAGAACACACATGAAATGACACTGGTGGATCCATAGGTGGATTGTGAAGAGAACACATATGTAATGACACTGGTGGATCTATAGGTGGTATGTGAAAAGAACACACTTGCAAAATGTCTGGTTGTTGTTACTAAAAAGAACACACATGCAATGACACTGGTGGATCCATGTGTGGTCTCTGTAGAGAACACACATTTCAATGACACTAGTGGATCCATATGTGGTATGTGAAAAGAACACACTTGCAATGACTCTGGTTATTGTTAGTGAAAAGAACACACATGCAATGACACTGGTGGATCCATAGGTGGTATGTGAGAAGAACACACATGCAAAATGACTCTGGTTGTTGTTACTAAAACGAACACACATGCAATGACACTGGTGGATCCATGTGTGGTCTCTTTAGAGAACACACATTTCAATGACACTAGTGGATCCATATGTGGTATGTGAAAAGAACACACATGCAATGAGTCTGGTTGTTGTTACTGAAAAGAACACACATGCAATGACACTAGTGGATCCATAGGTGGTATGTGAGAAGAACACACATGCAAAATGACTCTGGTTGTTGTTACTAAAAAGAACACACATGCAAAATGACACTTGTGGGATCCATGAGTGGATTGTGAAAAGAAAACACAAGCAATGACACTGGTGGATCCATGGTACTTATGTGAAAAGAACACACATGCAAAATTACTCTGGTTGTTACTAAAAAGAACACACATGCAATGACACTGGTGGATCCATGGGTGGATTGTGAAAAGAACACACATGCAATGACACTGGTGATCCATATATGGTATGTGAAAACAACACACATGCAATGACTCTGGTTGTTGTTAGTGAAAAGAACACACATGCAATGACTCTGGTTGTTACTAAAAAGAACACACATGCAATGACACTGGTGGATCCATAGGTGGATTGTGAAGAGAACACATATGTAATGACACTGGTGGATCTATAGGTGGTATGTGAAAAGAACACACATGCAAAATGTCTGGTTGTTGTTACTAAAAAGAACACACATGCAATGACACTGGTGGATCCATGTGTGGTCTCTGTAGAGAACACACATTTCAATGACACTAGTGGATCCATATGTGGTATGTGAAAAGTACACACATGCAATGACTCTGGTTATTGTTAGTGAAAAGAACACTAATGCAATGACACTGGTGGATCCATAGGTGGTATGTGAGAAGAACACACATGCAAAATGACTCTGGTTGTTGTTACTAAAAAGAACACACATGCAATGACACTGGTGGATCCATGTGTGGTCTCTGAGAGAACACATTTCAATGACACTAGTGGATCCATATGTGATATGTGAAAAGAACACACACGCAATGACTCTGGTTGTTGTTAGTGAAAAGAACACACATGCAATGACACTGGTGGATCCATAGGTGGTATGTGAGAAGAACACACATGCAAAATGACTCTGGTTGTTACTAAAAGAACACACATGCAAAAAGACAAGGTTGGGATCGATGAGTGGATTGTGAAAAGAAAACACATGCAATGACACTGGTGGATCCATAGGTCGTATGTGAAAAGAACACACATGCAAAATGACTCTGGTTGTTACTTAAAAGAACACACATGCAATGCCACTGGTGGATCCATGGGTGGATTGTGAAAAGAACACACATGCAATGACACTGGTGCTCTATATGTGGTATGTGAAAAGAACACACATGCAATGACTCTGTTTGTTGTTAGTGAAAAGAACACACATGCAATGACTCTGGTTGTTACTAAAAAGAACACACATGCAATGACGCTGGTGGATCCATAGGTGGATTGTGAAGAGAACACATATGTAATGACACTGGTGGATCCATAGGTGGTATGTGAAAAGAACACACATGCAAAATGTCTGGTTATTGTTACTAAAAAGAACACACATGCAATGACACTGGTGGATCCATGTGTGGTCTCTGTAGAGAACACACATTTCAATGACACTAGTGGATCCATATGTGGTATGTGAAAAGAACACACACGCAATGACTCTGGTTGTTGTTAGTGAAAAGAACACACATGCAATGACACTCGTGGATCCATAGGTGGTATGTGAGAAGATCACACATGCAAAATGAATCTGGTTGTTGTTACTAAAAAGAAAACACATGCAATGACACTAGGGGATCCATGTGTGGTCTCTGTAGAGAACACGCATTTCACTGACACTGGTGGATCCATATCTGGTACGTGAAAAGACCACACATGCAATGACACCTGTTGTTGTTACTGAAAAGAACACACATGCAATGACACTGGTGGATCCATAGGTGGTATGTGAGAAGAACACACATGCAAAATGACTCTGGTTGTTGTTACTAAAAAGAACACACATGCAATGACACGGGTGGATCCATGTGTGGTCTCTGTAGAGAACACGCATTTCAATGACACTGGTGGATCCATATGTGGTATGTGAAAAGAACACACATGCAATGAGTCTGGTTGTTGTTACTGAAAAGAACACACATGCAATGACACTGGTGGATCCATAGGTGGTATGTGAGAAGAACACACATGCAAAATGACTCTGGTTTTTGTTACTAAAAAGAACACACATGCAAAATGTCTGGTTGTTGTTACTAAAAAGAACACACATGCAATGACACTGGTGGATCCATGTGTGGTATCTGTAGAGAACACACATTTCAATGACACTAGTGGATCCATATGTGGTATGTGAAAAGAACACACATGCAATGACTCTGGTTATTGTTAGTGAAAAGAGCACACATGCAATGACACTGGTGGATCCATAGGTGGTATGTGAGAAGAACACACATGCAAAATGACTCTGGTTGTTGTTACTAAAAAGAACACACATGCAATGACACTGGTGCTCCATATGTGGTATGTGAAATTAACACACATGCAATGACTCTGTTTGTTGTTAGTGAAAAGAACACACATGCAATGACTCTGGTTGTTACTGAAAAGAACACACATGCAATGACGCTGGTGGATCCATAGGTGGATTGTGAAGAGAACACATATGTAATGACACTGGTGGATCCATAGGTGGTATGTGAAAAGAACACACATGCAAAATGTCTGGTTGTTGTTACTAAAAAGAACACACATGCAATGACACTGGTGGATCCATGTGTGGTCTCTGTAGAGAACACACATTTCAATGACACTAGTGGATCCATATGTGGTATGTGAAAAGAACACACACGCAATGACTCTGGTTGTTATTGAAAAGAACACGCATGCAATGACACTGGTGGATCCATAGGTGGTATGTGAGAAGATCACACATGCAAAATGACTCTGGTTGTTGTTACTAAAAAGAAAACACATGCAATGACACTAGGGGATCCATGTGTGGTGTCTGTAGAGAACACGCATTTCACTGACACTAGTGGATGCATATGTGGTATGTGAAAAGAACACACATGCAATTACTCTGGTTGTTGTTACTGAAAAGAACACACATGCAATGACACTGGTGGATCCATAGGTGGTATGTGAGAAGAACACACATGCAAAATGACTCTGGTTGTTGTTACTAAAAAGAACACACATGCAATGACACGGGTGGATCCATGTGTGGTGTCTGTAGAGAACACGCATTTCAATGACACTGGTGGATCCATATGTGGTATGTGAAAAGAACACACATGCAATGAGTCTGGTTGTTGTTACTGAAAAGAACACACATGCAATGACACTGGTGGATCCATAGGTGGTATGTGAGAAGAACACACATGCAAAATGACTCTGGTTATTGTTACTAAAAAGAACACACATGCAAAATGACACTGGTGGGATCCATGAGTGGATTGTGAAAAGAAAACACATGCAATGACAATGGTGGATCCATAGGTCGTATGTGAAAAGAACACACATGCAAAATTACTCTGGTTGTTACTAAAAAGAACACACATGCAATGACACTGGTGGATCCATGGGTGGATTGTGAAAAGAACACACATGCAATGACACTGGTGATCCATATGTGGTATGTGAAAACAACACACATGCAATGACTCTCGTTGTTGTTAGTGAAAAGAACACACATGCAATGACTCTGGTTGTTACTAAAAAGAACACACATGCAATGACACTGGTGGATCCATAGGTGGATTGTGAAGAGAACACATATGTAATGACACTGGTGGATCTATAGGTGGTATGTGAAAAGAACACACATACAAAATGTCTGGTTGTTGTTACTAAAAAGAACACACATGCAATGACAATGGTGGATCCATGTGTGGTCTCTGTAGAGAACACACATTTCAATGACACTAGTGGATCCATATGTGGCATGTGAAAAGAACACACATGCAATGACTCGGGTTATTGTTAGTGAAAAGAACACACATGCAATGACTCTGGTTATTGTTAGTGAAAAGAACACACATGCAATGACACTGGTGGATCCATAGGTGGTATGTGAGAAGAACACACATGCAAAATGACTCTGGTTGTTGTTACTAAAAAGAACACACATGCAATGACACTGGTGGATCCATGTGTGGTCTCTGTAGAGAACACGCATTTCAATGACACTGGTGGATCCATATGTGGTATGTGAAAAGAACACACATGCAATAACTCGTTGTTGTTACTGAAAGAACACACATGCAATGACACTGTGGATCCATAGGTGGTATGTGAGAAGAACACACATGCAAAATGACTCTGGTTGTTGTTACTAAAAAGAACACACATGCAATGACACTGGTGGATCCAAGTGTGGTCTCTATAGAGAACACACATTTCAATCACACACGTGGATCCATATGTGGTATGTGAAAAGAACACACATGCAATGACTCTGGTTGTTGTTAGTGAAAAGAACACATGCAATGACACTTGTGGATCCATAGGTGGTATGTGAGAAGAACACACATGCAAAATGACTCTGGTTATCGTTACTAAAAAGAACACACATGCAATGACACTGGTGGATCCATGGGTGGATTGTGAAAAGAACACACATGCAATGACACTGGTGGATACATGTGTGGTCTATGAAGAGAGCACACATTTCAATGACTCTTGTTGTTGTTAGTAAAAGAACACAGATGCAATGACACTGTGGATCCATGTGGGGTCTCTAAAGAGAGCACACATGCAATGACACTGTTGTTGTTACTAAAAAGAACACATGCAATGACACTGTGGATCCATTGGTGGTTTGTCAAGAGAACACACATGCAATGACACTGGTGGATCCATAGGTGGTATGTGAAGAGAACACAAATGAAAAAGGACACTGTTTGTTGTTAATAACAAGAACACACATAGAAAATGACACTGGTTGGTTCCATGGTTGGATTGTGATAAGAACACACATGCAATGATACTGGTGGATCCATAGGTCGTATGTGAAAAGAACACACATGCAAAATGACTCTGGTTGTTACTAAAAAGAACACACATGCAATGACACAGGTGGATCCATGGATGGATTGTGAAAAGAACACACATGCAATGACACTGGTGGATCCATATGTGGTATGTGAAAAGAACACACATACAAAATGACTCTGGTTGTTACTAAAAAGAACACACATGCAATGACACTGGTGGATCCATGTGTGGTCTCTATAGAGAACACATATTTCAATCACACTGGTGGATCCATATGTGGTATGTGAAAAGAACACACATGCAATGACTCTGGTTGTTGTTAGTGAAATGAACACATGCAATGACACTGGTGGATCCATAGGTGGTATGTGAGAAGAACACACATGCAAAATGACTCTGGTTATTGTTACTAAAAAGAACACACATGCAATGACACTGGTGGATCCATGGGTGGATTGTGAAAATAACACACATGCAATAACACTGGTGGATCCATGTGTGGTCTATGAAGAGAGCACACATTTCAATGACTCTTGTTGTTGTTAGTAAAAAGAACACAGATGCAATGACACTGGTGGATCCATGTGGGGTCTCTAAAGAGAGCACACATGCAATGACACTGGTTGTTGTTACTAAAAAGAACACATGCAATGACACTGGTGGATCCATAGGTGGATTGTCAAGAGAACACACATGCAATGACACTGGTGGATCCATAGGTGGTATGTGAAGAGAACACACACGCAAAAGGACTCTGGTTGTTGTTAATAAAAAGAACACACATACAAAATGACACTGGTGGGATCCATGGGTGGATTGTGAAAAGAAAACACATGCAATGATACTGGTGGATCCATAGGTGGTATGTGAAAAGAACACACATGCAAAATGACTCTGGTTGTTACTAAAAAGAACACACATGCAATGACACCGGTGGATCCATGGATGGATTGTGAAAAGAACACACATGCAATGACACTGGTGGATCCATATGTGGTATGTGAAAAGAACACACATACAAAATGACTCTGGTTGTTACTAAAAAGAACACACATGCAATGACACTGGTGGATCCATGTGTGGTCTCTATAGAGAACACATATTTCAATCACACTGGTGGATCCATATGTGGTATGTGAAAAGAACACACATGCAATGACTCTGGTTGTTGTTAGTGAAATGAACACATGCAATGACACTGGTGGATCCATAGGTGGTATGTGAGAAGAACACACATGCAAAATGACTCTGGTTATTGTTACTAAAAAGAACACACATGCAATGACACTGGTGGATCCATGGGTGGATTGTGAAAATAACACACATGCAATAACACTGGTGGATCCATGTGTGGTCTATGAAGAGAGCACACATTTCAATGACTCTTGTTGTTGTTAGTAAAAAGAACACAGATGCAATGACACTGGTGGATCCATGTGGGGTCTCTAAAGAGAGCACACATGCAATGACACTGGTTGTTGTTACTAAAAAGAACACATGCAATGACACTGGTGGATCCATAGGTGGATTGTCAAGAGAACACACATGCAATGACACTGGTGGATCCATAGGTGGTATGTGAAGAGAACACACATGCAAAAGGACTCTGGTTGTTGTTAATAAAAAGAACACACATACAAAATGACACTGGTGGGATCCATGGATGGATTGTGAAAAGAAAACACATGCAATGATACTGGTGGATCCATAGGTGGTATGTGAAAAGAACACACATGCAAAATGACTCTGGTTGTTACTAAAAAGAACACACATGCAATGACACCGGTGGATCCATGGATGGATTGTGAAAAGAACACACATGCAATGACACTGGTGGATCCATATGTGGTATGTGAAAAGAACACACATACAAAATGACTCTGGTTGTTACTAAAAGAACACACATGCAATGACACTGGTGGATCCATGTGTGGTCTCTATAGAGAACACATATTTCAATCACACTGGTGGATCCAAATGTGGTATGTGAAAAGAACACACATGCCATGACTCTGGTTGTTGTTAGTGAAATGAACACACATGCAATGACACTGGTGGATCCATAGGTGGTATGTGAGAAGAACACACATTTCAATGACTCTAGTTGTTGTTAGTAAAAAGAACACACATGCAATGACACTGGTGGATCCATAGGTGGTATGTGAAGAGATCACACATGCAAAATGACTCTGGTTGTTGTTACTAAAAAGAACACACATGCAATGACACTGGTGGATCCATGGGTGGTAGTTCAAAATAATACACATTTCAATGACACAGGTAGATCCATAGCTGGTATGTGAAAAGAACACACATGCAAAATGACTCTGGTTGTTACTAAAAAGAACACACATGCAATGACACTGGTGGATCCATAGGTGGATTGTGAAGAGAACACACATGCAATGACACTGGTGGATCCATAGGTGGTTTTTGAAAAGAACACACATGCAAAATGTCTGGTTGTTGTTACTAAAAAGAACACACATGCAATGACACTGGTGGATCCATGTGTGGTGTCTGTAGAGAACACGCATTTCAATGACACTGGTGGATCCATATGTGGTATGTGAAAAGAACACACATGCAATGACTCTGGTTGTTGTTAGTGAAAAGAACACACATGCAATGACACTGGTGGATCCATAGGTGGTATGTGATAAGAACACACATGCAAAATGACTCTGGTTGTTGTTACTAAAAAGAACAAACGTGCAATGACTCTGATTGTTGTTAGTGAAAAGAACACACATGCAATGACTCTGGTTGTTGTTAGTGAAAAGAACACACATGCAATGACTCTGGTTGTTACTAAAAAGAACACACATGCAATGACCCTGGTGGATCCATAGGTGGATTGTGAAGAGAACACATATGTAACGACACTGGTGGATCCATAGGTGGTATGTGAAAATAACACACATGCAAAATGTCTGGTTGTTGTTACTAAAAAGAACACACATGCAATGACACTGGTGGATCCATGTGTGGTCTCTGTAGAGAACACACATTTCAATGACACTAGTGGATCCATATGTGGTATGTGAAAAGAACACACACGCAATGACTCTGGTTGTTGTTAGTGAAAAGAACACACATGCAATGACACTGGTGGATCCATAGGTGGTATGTGAGAACACACATGCAAAATGACTCTGTTGTTGTTACTAAAAAGAACACACATGCAAAATGACACTGTGGGATCGATGAGTGGATTCTGAAAAGAAAACACATGCAATGACACGGTGGATCCATAGGTCGTGTGAAAAGAACACACATGCAAAATGACTCTGGTTGTTACTAAAAAGAACACACATGCAATGCCACTGGTGGATCCATGGGTGGATTGTGAAAAGAACACACATGCAATGACACTGGTGATCCATATGTGGTATGTGAAAAGAACACACATGCAATGACTCTGTTTGTTGTTAGTGAAAAGAACACACATGCAATGACTCTGGTTGTTACTGAAAAGAACACACATGCAATGACGCTGGTGGATCCATAGGTGGATTGTGAAGAGAACACATATGTAATGACACTGGTGGATCCATAGGTGGTATGTGAAAAGAACACACATGCAAAATGTCTGGTTGTTGTTACTAAAATGAACACACATGCAATGACACTGGTGGATCCATGTGTGGTCTCTGTAGAGAACACACATTTCAATGACACTAGTGGATCCATATGTGGTATGTGAAAAGAACACACACGCAATGACTCTGGTTGTTGTTAGTGAAAAGAACACACATGCAATGACACTAGTGGATCCATAGGTGGTATGTAAGAAGATCACACATGCAAAATGACTCTTGTTGTTGTTACTAAAAACAAAAGACATGAATGACACTGGTGGATCCATGTGGTCTCTGAAGAGAACACGATTTCAATGACACTGGTGGATCCATATGTGGTATGTGAAAAGAACACACATGCAATGACTCGGTTGTTACTGAAAATAACACACATGCAATGACACTGTGGATCCATAGGTGGTATGTGAGAAGAACACACATGCAAAATGACTCGGTTGTTACTAAAAAGAACACACATGCAATGACACTGGTGGATCCATGGGTGGATTGTGAAAATAACACACATGCAATAACACTGGTGGATCCATGTGGTCTATGAAGAGAGCTCACATTTCAATGTCTCTTGTTGTTGTTAGTAAAAAGAACACATATGCAATGACACGGGTGGATCCAAGTGGGGTCACTAAAGATAGCACCCATGCAATGACACTGGTTGTTGTTACTAAAAAGAACACATGCAATGACACTGTGGATCCATAGGTGGATTGTCAAGAGAACACACATGCAATGACACTGGTGGATCCATAGGTGGTATGTGAAGAGAACACACATGCAAAGGACTCTGGTTGTTGTTAATAAAAGAACACACATACAAAATGACACTGGTGGGATCCATGGATGGATTGTGAAAAGAAAACACATGCAATGATACTGGTGGATCCATAGGTGGTATGTGAAAAGAACACACATGCAAAATGACTCTCGTTGTTAATACAAAGAACACACATGCAATGACACCGATGGATCCATGGGTGGATTGTGAAAAGAACACACATGCAATGACACTGGTGGATCCATATGTGGTATGTGAAAAGAACACACATGCAAAATGACTCTGGTTGTTACTAAAAAGAACACACATGCAATGACACTGGTGGATCCATGTGTGGTCTCTGTAGAGAACACATATTTCAATCACACTGGTGGATCCATATGTGGTATGTGAAAAGAACACACATGCAATGACTTGTTGTTGTTAGTGAAATGAACACACATGCAATGACACTGGTGGATCCATAGGTGGTATGTGAGAAGAACACATATTTCAATGACTCTAGTTGTTGTCAGTAAAAAGAACACACATGCAATGACACTGGTGGATCCATAGGTGGTATGTGAAGAGATAACACATGCAAAATGACTCTGGCTGTTGTTACTAAAAAGGACACACATGCAATGACACTGGTGGATCCATGGGTGGTAGTTGAAAATAATACACATTTCAATGACACTGGTGGATCCATAGGTGGTATGTGAAAAGAACACACATGCAAAATGACTCTTGTTGTTACTAAAAGAGCACACATGCAATGACACTGTGGATCCATAGGTGGATTGTGAAGAGAACACACATGCAATGACACTGGTGGATCCATAGGTGGTTTGTGAAAAGAACACACATGCAAAATGTCTGGTTGTTGTTACTAAAAAGAACACACATGCAATGACACTGGTGGATCCATGTGTGGTGTCTCTAGAGAGAACACGATTTCAATGACACTGGTGGATCCATATGTGGTATGTGAAAAGAACACACATGCAATGACTCTGGTTGTTGTTAGTGAAAAGAACACACATGCAATGACACTGGTGGATCCATAGGTGGTATGTGATAAGAACACACATGCAAAATGACTCTGGTTGTTGTTACTAAAAAGAACACACATGCAATGACTCTGATTGTTGTTAGTGAAAAGAACACACATGCAATGACTCTGGTTGTTGTTAATGAAAAGAACACACATGCAATGACTCTGGTTGTTACTAAAAAGAACACACATGCAATAACGCTGGTTGATCCATAGGTGGATTGTGAAGAGAACACATATGTAACGACACTGGTGGATCCATAGGTGGTATGTGAAAATAACACACATGCAAAATGTCTGGTTGTTGTTACTAAAAAGAACACACATGCAATGACACTGGTGGATCCATGTGTGGTCTCTGTAGAGAACACACATTTCAATGACACTAGTGGATCCATATGTGGTATGTGAAAAGAACACACACGCAATGACTCTGGTTGTTGTTAGTGAAAAGAACACACATGCAATGACACTGGTGGATCCATAGGTGGTATGTGAGAAGAACACACATGCAAAATGACTCTGGTTGTTGTTACTAAAAAGAACACACATGCAAAATGACACTGGTGGGATCGATGAGTGGATTCTGAAAAGAAAACACATGCAATGACACTGGTGGATCCATAGGTCGTATGTGAAAAGAACACACATGCAAAATGACTCTGGTTGTTACTAAAAAGAACACACATGCAATGCCACTGGTGGATCCATGGGTGGATTGTGAAAAGAACACACATGCAATGACACTGGTGATCCATATGTGGTATGTGAAAAGAACACACATGCAATGACTCTGTTTGTTGTTAGTGAAAAGAACACACATGCAATGACTCTGGTTGTTACTGAAAAGAACACACATGCAATGACGCTGGTGGATCCATAGGTGGATTGTGAAGAGAACACATATGTAATGACACTGGTGGATCCATAGGTGGTATGTGAAAAGAACACACATGCAAAATGTCTGGTTGTTGTTACTAAAATGAACACACATGCAATGACATCAGGGATCCATGTGTGGTCTCTGTAGAGAACACACATTTCAATGACACTAGTGGATCCATATGTGGTATGTGAAAAGAACACACACGCAATGACTCTGGTTGTTGTTAGTGAAAAGAACACACATGCAATGACACTGGTGGATCCATAGGTGGTATGTAAGAAGATCACACATGCAAAATGACTCTTGTTGTTGTTACTAAAAACAAAAGACATGAATGACACTGGTGGATCCATGTGTGGTCTCTGAAGAGAACACGCATTTCACTGACACTGGTGGATCCATATGTGGTATGTGAAAAGAACACACATGCAATGACTCTGGTTGTTGTTACTGAAAATAACACACATGCAATGACACTGGTGGATCCATAGGTGGTATGTGAGAAGAACACACATGCAAAATGACTCTGGTTATTGTTACTAAAAAGAACACACATGCAATGACACTGGTGGATCCATGGGTGGATTGTGAAAATAACACACATGCAATAACACTGGTGGATCCATGTGTGGTCTATGAAGAGAGCACACATTTCAATGACTCTTGTTGTTGTTAGTAAAAAGAACACAGATGCAATGACACTGGTGGATCCATGTGGGGTCTCTAAAGAGAGCACACATGCAATGACACTGGTTGTTGTTACTAAAAAGAACACATGCAATGACACTGGTGGATCCATAGGTGGATTGTTAAGAGAACACACATGCAATGACACTGGTGGATCCATAGGTGGTATGTGAAGAGAACACACATGCAAAAGGACTCTGGTTGTTGTTAATAAAAAGAACACACATACAAAATGACACTGGTGGGATCCATGGATGGATTGTGAAAAGAAAACACATGCAATGATACTGTTGGATCCATAGGTGGTATGTGAAAAGAACACACATGCAAAATGACTCTGGTTGTTACTAAAAAGAACTCACATGCAATGACACTGGTGGATCCATGGATGGATTGTGAAAAGAACACACATGCAATGACACTGGTGGATCCATATGTGGTATGTGAAAAGAACACACATACAAAATGACTCTGGTTGTTACTAAAAAGAACACACATGCAATAACACTGGTGGATCCATGTGTGGTCTCTATAGAGAACACATATTTCAATCACACTGGTGGATCCATATGTGGTATGTGAAAAGAACACACATGCAATGACTCTGGTTGTTGTTAGTGAAATGAACACACATGCAATGACACTGGTGGATCCATAGGTGGTATGTGAGAAGAACACACATTTCAATGACTCTAGTTGTTGTTAGTAAAAAGAACACACATGCAATCACACTGGTGGATCCATAGGTGGTATGTGAAGAGATCACACATGCAAAATGACTCTGGTTGTTGTTACTAAAAAGAACACACATGCAATGACACTAGTGGATCCATGGGTGGTAGTTGAAAATAATACACATTTCAATGACACAGGTAGATCCATAGCTGGTATGTGAAAAGAACACACATGCAAAATGACTCTGGTTGTTACTAAAAAGAACACACATGCAATGACACTGGTGGATCCATAGGTGGATTGTGAAGAGAACACACATGCAATGACACTGGTGGATCCATAGGTGGTTTGTGAAAAGAACACACATGCAAAATGTCTGGTTGTTGTTACTAAAAAGAACACACATGCAATGACACTGGTGGATCCATGTGTGGTGTCTGTAGAGAACACGCATTTCAATGACACTGGTGGATCCATATGTGGTATGTGAAAAGAACACACATGCAATGACTCTGGTTGTTGTTAGTGAAAAGAACACACATGCAATGACACTGGTGGATCCATAGGTGGTATGTGATAAGAACACACATGCAAAATGACTCTGGTTGTTGTTACTAAAAAGAACACACATGCAATGACTCTGATTGTTGTTAGTGAAAAGAACACACATGCAATGACTCTGGTTGTTGTTAATGAAAAGAACACACATGCAATGACTCTGGTTGTTACTAAAAAGAACACACATGCAATAACGCTGGTTGATCCATAGGTGGATTGTGAAGAGAACACATATGTAACGACACTGGTGGATCCATAGGTGGTATGTGAAAATAACACACATGCAAAATGTCTGGTTGTTGTTACTAAAAAGAACACACATGCAATGACATCAGGGATCCATGTGTGGTCTCTGTAGAGAACACACATTTCAATGACACTAGTGGATCCATATGTGGTATGTGAAAAGAACACACACGCAATGACTCTGGTTGTTGTTAGTGAAAAGAACACACATGCAATGACACTGGTGGATCCATAGGTGGTATGTGAGAAGAACACACATGCAAAATGACTCTGGTTGTTGTTACTAAAAAGAACACACATGCAAAATGACACTGGTGGGATCGATGAGTGGATTCTGAAAAGAAAACACATGCAATGACACTGGTGGATCCATAGGTCGTATGTGAAAAGAACACACATGCAAAATGACTCTGGTTGTTACTAAAAAGAACACACATGCAATGCCACTGGTGGATCCATGGGTGGATTGTGAAAAGAACACACATGCAATGACACTGGTGATCCATATGTGGTATGTGAAAAGAACACACATGCAATGACTCTGTTTGTTGTTAGTGAAAAGAACACACATGCAATGACTCTGGTTGTTACTGAAAAGAACACACATGCAATGACGCTGGTTTATCCATAGGTGGATTGTGAAGAGAACACATTTGTAATGACACTGGTGGATCCATAGGTGGTATGTGAAAAGAAGACTCATGCAAAATGTCTGGTTGTTGTTACTAAAATGAACACACATGCAATGACACTGGTGGATCCATGTGTGGTCTCTGTAGAGAACACACATTTCAATGACACTAGTGGATCCATATGTGGTATGTGAAAAGAACACACACGCAATGACTCTGGTGTATCCATAGGTGGTATGTAAGAAGATCACACATGCAAAATGAGTCTGGTTGTTGTTACTAAAAACAAAAGACATGAATGACACTGGTGGATCCATGTGTGGTCTCTGTAGAGAACACGCATTTCACTGACACTGGTGGATCCATATGTGGTATGTGAAAAGAACACACATGCAATGACTCTGGTTGTTGTTACTGAAAATAACACACATGCAATGACACTGGTGGATCCATAGGTGGTATGTGAGAAGAACACACATGCAAAATGACTCTGGTTGTTGTTACTAAAAAGAACACACATGCAATGACACTGGTGGATCCATCTGTGGTCTCTGTAGAGAACACGCATTTCAATGACACTGGTGGATCCATATGTGGTATGTGAAAAGAACACACATGCAATGAGTCTGGTTGTTGTTACTGAAAAGAACACACATGCAATGACACTGGTGGATCCATAGGTGGTATGTGAGAAGAACACACATGCAAAATGACTCTGGTTGTTGTTACTAAAAAGAACACACATGCAAAATAACACTGGTGGGATCCATGAGTGGATTGTGAAAAGAAAACACATGCAATGACACTGGTGGATCCATAGGTCGTATGTGAAAAGAACACACATGCAAAATTACTCTGGTTGTTACTAAAAAGAACACACATGCAATGACACTGGTGGATCCATGGGTGGATTGTGAAAAGAACACACATGCAATGACACTGGTGATCCATATGTGGTATGTGAAAAGAACACACATGCTATGACTCTGGTTGTTGTTAGTGAAAAGAACACACATGCAATGACTCTAGTTGTTACTAAAAAGAACCCACATGCAATGAAACTGGTGGATCCATAGGTGGATTGTGAAGAGAACACATATGTAATGACACTGGTGGATCTATATGTGGTATGTGAAAAGAACACACATGCAAAATGTCTGGTTGTTGTTACTAAAAAGAACACACATGCAATGACACTGGTGGATCCATGTGTGGTCTCTGTACAGAACACACATTTCAATGACACTAGTGGATCCATATGTGGTATGTGAAAAGAACACACATGCAATGACTCTGGTTATTGTTAGTGAAAAGAACACACATGCAATGACACTGGTGGATCCATAGGTGGTATGTGAGAAGAACACACATGCAAAATGACTCTGGTTGTTGTTACTAAAAAGAACACACATGCAATGACACTGGTGGATCCATGTGTGGTCTCTGTAGAGAACACGCATTTCAATGACACTGGTGGATCCATGTGTGGTATGTGAAAAGAACACACATGCAATAACTCTGGTTGTTGTTACTGAAAAGAACACACATGCAATGCCATTGGTGGATCCATGTGTGGTCTCTGAAGAGAGCACACATTTCAGTGACTCTTGTTGCTGTTAGTTAAAAGAACACACATGTAATGACACTGGTGGATCCATGTGTGGTCTTTGAAGAGAACACACATGCAATGACACTGGTTGTTGTTACTAAAAAGAACACACATGCAATGACACAGGTGGATCCATAGGTGGTATGTGAGAAGAACACACATGCAAAATGACTCTGGTTGTTGTTACTAAAAAGAACACAGATGCAATGACACTGGTGGATCCATGTGTGGTCTCTATAGAGAACACGCATTTCAATGACACTGGTGGATCCATATGTGGTATGTGAAAAGAACACACATGGAATGACTCTGGTTGTTGTTAGTGAAAAGAACACACATGCAATGACACTGGTGGATCCATAGGTGGTATGTGAGAAGAACACACATGCAAAATGACTCTGGTTATTGTTACTAAAAAGAACACACATGCAATGACACTGGTGGATCCATGGGTGGATTGTGAAAATAACACACATGCAATGACACTGGTGGATCCATGTGTGGTCTATGAAGAGAGCACACATTTCAATGACTCTTGTTGTTGTTAGTAAAAAGAACACAGATGCAATGACACTGGTGGATCCATGTGGGGTCTCTAAAGAGAGCACACATGCAATGACACTGGTTGTTGTTACTAAAAAGAAAACATGCAATGACACTGGTGGATCCATAGGTGGATTGTCAAGAGAACACACATGCAATGACACTGGTGGATCCATAGGTGGTATGTGAAGAGAACACACATGCAAAATGACTCTGGTTGTTAATAAAAATAACACACATACAAAATGACACTGGTGGGATCCATGGGTGGATTGTGAAAAGAAAACACATGCAATGATACTGGTGGATCAATAGGTGGTATGTGAAAAGAACACACATGCAAAATTACTCTGGTTGTTACTAAAAAGAACAGACATGCAATGACACCGGTGGATCCATGGGTGGATTGTGAAAATAACACACATGCAATGACACTGGTGGATCCATATGTGGTATGTGAAAAGAACACACATGCAATGACTCTGGTTGTTGTTAGTGAAATGAACACACATGCAATGACACTGGTGGATCCATAGGTGGTATGTGAGAAGAACACACATTTCAATGACTCTAGTTGTTGTTAGTAAAAAGAACACACATGCAAAATGACTCTGGTTGTTGTTACTAAAAAGAACACACATGCAAAATGACATTGGTGGGATCCATGGGCGAATTGTGAAAAGAAAACACATGCAATGACACTGGTGGATCCATAGGTGGTATGTGAAAAGAACACACATGCAAAATGACTCTGGTTGTTACTAAAAAGAACACACATGCAATGACACCGGTGGATCCATGGGTGGATTGTGAAAAGAACACACATGCAATGACACTGGTGGATCCATATGTGGTATGTGAAAAGAGCACACATGCAAGATGACTCTGGTTGTTACTAAAAAGAACACACATGCAATAACACTGGTGTATCCATGTGTGGTCTCTGTAGAGAACACACTTTTCAATCACACCGGTGGATCCATATGTGGTATGTGAAAAGAACACACATGCAATGACTCTGGTTGTTGTTAGTGAAATGAAGACACATGCAATGACACAGGTGGATCCATAGGTGGTATGTGAGAAGAAGACACATTTCAATGACTCTGGTTGTTGTTACTAAAAAGAACACGCATGCAATGACACTGGTGGATCCATAGGTGGTATGTGAAGAGATCACAAATGCAAAATGACTCTGGTTGTTGTTACTAAAAAGAACGCACATGCAATGACACTGGTGGATCCATGGGTGGATTGTGAAAAGAACACACATGCAATGACACTGGTGGATCCATAGGTGGTTTGTGAAAAGAATACACATGCAAAATGACTCTGGTTGTTGTTACTAAAAAGAACACACATGCAATGACACTAGTGGATCCATGGGTGGTAGTTGAAAATAATACACATTTCAATGACACTGGTAGATCCATTGGTGGTATGTGAAAAGAACACACATGCAAAATGACTCTGGTTGTTACTAAAAAGAACACACATGCAATGACACTAGTGGATCCATAGGTGGATTGCGAAGAGAACACACATGCAATGACACTGGTGGATCCAAAGGTGGTTTGTGAAAAGAACACACATGCAAAATGTCTGGTTGTTGTTACTAAAAAGAACACACATGCAATGACACTGGTGGATCCATGTGTGGTGTCTGTAGAGAACACGCATTTCAATGACACTAGTGGATCCATATGTGGTATGTGAAAATAACACACATGCAATGACTCTGGTTGTTGTTAGTGAAAAGAACACACATGCAATGACACTGGTGGATCCATAGGTGGTATGTGATAAGAACACACATGCAAAATGACTCTGGTTGTTGTTACTAAAAAGAACACACATGCAATGACACTGGTGGATCCATGTGCGGTCTCTGTAGAGAACACGCATTTCAATGACACTGGTGTATCCATATGTGGTATGTGAAAAGAACACACATGCAATGACTCTGGTTGTTGTTAGTGAAAAGAACACACATGCAATGACACTGGTGGATCCATAGGTGGTATGTGAGAAGAACACACATGCAAAATGACTCTCGTGGTTGTTACTAAAAAGAACACACATGCAATGACACTGGTGGATCCATGGGTGGATTGTGAAAAGAACACACATGCAATGACACTGGTGGATCCATGTGTGGTCTGTAAAGAGAGAACACATTTCAATGACTCTTGTTGTTGTTAGTAAAAAGAACACACATGCAATGACACTGGTGGATCCATGTGTTGTCTCTGAAGACAGAACACATGCAATGACACTGGTTGTTGTTACTAAAAAGAACACATGCAATGACACTAGTGGATCCATAGGTGGATTGTGAAGAGAACACACATGCAATGACACTAGTGGATCCATAGGTGCTATGTGAAGAGAACACACATGCAAAATGGCTCTGGTTGTTTTTACTAAAAAGAACACATATGCAAAATGACACTGGTGGGATCGATGAGTGGATTGTGAAAAGAAAACTCATGCAATAACACTGGTGGATCCATAGGTCGTATGTGAAAAGAACACACATGCAAAATTACTTTGGTTGTTACTAAAAAGACCACACATGCAATGCCACTGGTGGATCCATGGGTGGATTGTGAAAAGAACACACATGCAATGAAACTGGTGCTCCATATGTGGTATGTGAAAAGAACACACATGCAATGACTCTGTTTGTTGTTAGTGAAAAGAACACACATGCAATGACGCTGGTGGATCCATAGGTGGATTGTGAAGAGAACACATATGTAATGACACTGGTGGATCCATAGGTGGTATGTGAAAAGAACACACATGCAAAATGTCTGGTTGTTGTTACTAAAAAGAACACACATGCAGTGACACTGGTGGATCCATGTGTGGTCTCTGTAGAGAACACACATTTCAATGACACTAGTGGATCCATATGTGGTATGTGAAAAGAACACACACACAATGACTCTGGTTGTTGTTAGTGAAAAGAACACACATGCAATGACACTGGTGGATCCATAGGTGGTACGTAAGAAGATCACACATGCAAAATGACTCTGGTTGTTGTTACTAAAAAGAAAACACATGAATGACACTGGTGGATCCATGTGTGGTCTCTGTAGAGAACACGCATTTCACTGACACTGGTGGATCCATATGTGGTATGTGAAAAGAACACACATGCAATGACTCTGGGTTGTTGTTACTGAAAAGAACACACATGCAATGACACTGGTGGATCCATAGGTGGTATGTGAGAAGAACACACATGCAAAATGACTCTAGTTGTTGTTACTAAAAAGAACACACATGCAATGACACTGGTGGATCCATCTGTGGTCTCTGTAGAGAACACGCATTTCAATGACACTGGTGGATCCATATGTGGTATGTGAAAAGAACACACATGCAATGAGTCTGGTTGTTGTTACTGAAAAGAACACACATGCAATGACACTGGTGGATCCATAGGTGGTATGTGAGAAGAACACACATGCAAAATGACTCTGGTTGTTGTTACTAAAAATAACACACATGCAAAATGACACTGGTGGGATCCATGAGTGGATTGTGAAAAGAAAACACATGCAATGACACTGGTGGATCCATAGGTCGTATGTGAAAAGAACACACATGCAAAATTACTCTGGTTGTTACTAAAAAGAACACACATGCAATGAAACTGGTGGATCCATAGGTGGATTGTGAAGAGAACACATATGTAATGACACTGGTGGATCTATAGGTGGTATGTGAAAAGAACACACATGCAAAATGTCTGGTTGTTGTTACTAAAAAGAACACACATGCAATGACACTGGTGGATCCATGTGGTCTCTGTCTAACACACATTTCAATGACACTAGTGGATCCATATGTGGTATCTGAAAATAACAAACATGCAATTACTCTTGTTTTTTTTATTGAAAAGAACACACATGCAATGACACCGGTGGATCCATAGGTGGTATGTGAGAAGAACACATGCAAAATGACTCTGGTTGTTGTTACTAAAAAGAACACACATGCAATGACACTGGTGGATCCATGTGTGGTCTCTGTAGAGAACACGCATTTCAATGACACTGGTGGATCCATATGTGGTATGTGAAAAGAACACACATGCAATAACTCTGGTTGTTGTTACTGAAAAGAACACACATGCAATGACACTGGTGGATCCATAGGTGGTATGTGAGAAGAACACACATGCAAAATGACTCTGGTTGTTGTTACTAAAAAGAACACACATGCAATGACACTGGTGGATCCATGTGTGGTCTCTATAGAGAACACGCATTTCAATGACACTGGTGGATCCATATGTGGTATGTGAAAAGAACACACATGCAATGACTCTGGTTGTTGTTAGTGAAAAGATCACACATGCAATGACACTGGTGGTTCCATAGGTGGTATGTGAGAAGAACACACATGCAAAATGACTCTGGTTATTGATACTAAAAAGAACACACATGCAATGACACTGGTGGATCCATGGGTGGATTGTGAAAATAACACACCTGCAATGACACTGGTGGATCCATGTGTGGTCTATGAAGAGAGCACACATTTCAATGACTCTTGTTGTTGTTAGTAAAAAGAACACAGATGCAATGACACTGGTGGATCCATGTGGGGTCTCTAAAGAGAGCACACATGCAATGACACTGGTTGTTGTTACTAAAAAGAACACATGCAATGACACTGGTGGATCCATAGGTGGATTGTCAAGAGAACACACATGCAATGACACTGGTGGATCCATAGGTGGTATGTGAAGAGAACACACATGCAAAATGACTCTGGTTGTTAATAAAAATAACACACATACAAAATGACACTGGTGGGATCCATGGGTGGATTGTGAAAAGAAAACACATGCAATGATACTGGTGGATCCATAGGTGGTATGTGAAAAGAACACACATGCAAAATGACTCTGGTTGTTACTAAAAAGAACACACATGCAATGACACCGGTGGATCCATGGGTGGATTGTGAAAATAACACACATGCAATGACACTGGTGGATCCATATGTGGTATGTGAAAAGAACACACATGCAATGACTCTGGTTGTTGTTAGTGAAATGAACACACATGCAATGACACTGGTGGATCCATAGGTGGTATGTGAGAAGAACACACATTTCAATGACTCTAGTTGTTGTTAGTAAAGAGAACACACATGCAAAATGACTCTGGTTGTTGTTACTAAAAATAACACACATGCAAAATGACATTGGTGGGATCCATGGGCGAATTGTGAAAATAAAACACATGCAATGACACTGGTGGATCCATAGGTGGTATGTGAAAAGATCACACATGCAAAATGACTCTGGTTGTTACTAAAAAGAACACACATGTAATGACACCGGTGGATCCATGGGTGGATTGTGAAAAGAACACACATGCAATGACACTGGTGGATCCATATGTGGTATGTGAAAACAACACACATGCAAGATGACTCTGGTTGTTACTAAAAAGAACACACATGCAATAACACTAGTGTATCCATGTGTGGTCTCTGTAGAGAACACACTTTTCAATCACACCGGTGGATCCATATGTGGTATGTGAAAAGAACACACATGCAATGACTCTGGTTGTTGTTAGTGAAATGAAGACACATGCAATGACACAGGTGGATCCATAGGTGGTATGTGAGAAGAAGACATTTCAATGACTCTGGTTGTTGTTACTAAAAAGAACACGCATGCAATGACACTGGTGGATCCATAGGTGGTATGTGAAGAGATCACAAATGCAAAATGACTCTGGTTGTTGTTACTAAAAAGAACGCACATGCAACGACACTGGTGGATCCATGGGTGGATTGTGAAAAGAACACACATGCAATGACACTGGTGGATCCATAGGTGGTTTGTGAAAAGAATACACATGCAAATTGACTCTGGTTGTTGTTACTAAAAAGAACACACATGCAATGACACTAGTGGATCCATGGGTGGTAGTTGAAAATAATACACATTTCAATGACACTGGTAGATCCATTGGTGGTATGTGAAAAGAACACACATGCAAAATGACTCTGGTTGTTACTAAAAAGAACACACATGCAATGACACTAGTGGATCCATAGGTGGATTGTGAAGAGAACACACATGCAATGACAATGGTGGATCCATAGGTGGTTTGTGAAAAGAACACACATGCAAAATGTCTGGTTGTTGTTACTAAAAAGAACACACATGCAATGACACTGGTGGATCCATGTGTGTTGTCTGTAGAGAACACGCATTTCAATGACACTGGTGGATCCATATGTGGTATGTGAAAAGAACACACATGCAATGACTCTGGTTGTTAGTGAAAAGAACACACATGCAATGACACTGGTGGATCCATAGGTGGTATGTGATAAGAACACATATGCAAAATGACTCTGGTTGTTACTAAAAAGAACACACATGCAATGACACTGGTGGATCCATGTGCGGTCTCTGTAGGGAACACGCATTTCAATGACACTGGTGGATCCATATGTGGTATGTGAAAAGAACACACATGCAATGACTCTGGTTGTTGTTAGTGAAAAGAACACACATGCAATGACACTGGTGGATCCATAGGTGGTATGTGAGAAGAACACACATGCAAAATGACTCTCGTTCTTGTTACTAAAAAGAACACACATGCAATGACACTGGTGGATCCATGGGTGGATTGTGAAAAGAACACACATGCAATGACACTGGTGGATCCATGTGTGGTCTCTAAAGAGAGAACACATTTCAATGACTCTTGTTGTTGTTAGTAAAAAGAACACACATGCAATGACACTGGTGGATCCATGTGTTGTCTCTGAAGACAGAACACATGCAATGACACTGGTTGTTGTTACTAAAAAGAACACATGCAATGACACTGGTGGATCCATAGGTGGATCTTGAAGAGAACACACATGCAATGACACTGGTGGATCCATAGGTGCTATGTGAAGAGAACACACATGCAAAATGACTCTGGTTGTTGTTACTAAAAAGAACACACATGCAAAATGACATTGGTGGGATCCATGGGTGGATTGTGAAAAGAGAACACATGCAATGACACTGGTGGATCCATAGGTGGTATGTGAAAAGAACACACATGCAAAATGACTCTGGTTGTTACTAAAAAGAACACACATGCAACGACACCGGTGGATCCATGGGGTGGATCGTGAAAAGAACACACATGCAATGACACTGGTGGATCCATGTGTGGTCTCTGAAGAGAACACACATGCAATGACACTGGTTGTGTTACTAAAAAGAACACACATGCAATGACACGGGTGGATCCATAGGTGGTATGTGAGAAGAACACACATGCAAAATGACTCTGGTTGTTGTTACTAAAAAGAACACACATGCAATAACACTTGTGGATCCATAGGTGGATTATGAAATGAACACACATGCATTGACACTGGTGGATCCATAGGTGGTATGTGAGAAGAACACACATTTCAATGACTCTGGTTGTTGTTACATAAAAAGAACACACATGCAATGACACTGGTGGATCCATAGGTGGTATGTGAAGAGATCACACATGCAAAATGACTATGGTTGTTATTACTAAAAAGAACACACATGCAAAATGACACTGGTGGCATCCATGGGTGGATTGTGAAAAGAAAACATATGCAATGACACTGGTGGATCCATAGGTGGTATGTGAAAAGAACACACATGCAAAATGACTCTAGTTGTTACTAAAAAGAACACACATGCAATGACACCGGTGGATCCATGGGTGGATTGTGAAAAGAACACACATGCAATCACACTGGTGATCCATATGTGGTATGTGAAAAGAACACACATGAAGTGACTCTGGTTGTTGTGAGTGAAAAGAACACACATGCAATGACACTGGTGGATCCATAGGTGGTATGTGATAAGAACACACATGCAAAATGACTCTGGTTGTTACTAAAAAGAACACACATGCAAGGACTCTCAAGTTGTTGTTAGTGAAAAGAACACACATGCAATGACACTGGTGGATCCATATGTGGTATGTGAAAAGAACACACATGCAAGATGACTCTGGTTGTTACTAAAAAGAACACACATGCAATGACACTGGTGGATCCATGTGTGGTCTCTGTAGAGAACACACTTTTCAATCACACTGGTGGATCCATATGTGGTATGTGAAAAGAACACACATGCAATGACTCTGGTTGTTGTTAGTGAAATGAACACACATGCAATGACACTGGTGGATCCATAGGTGGTATGTGAGAAGAACACACATTTCAATGACTCTGGTTGTTGTTAGTAAAAAGAACACACATGCAATGACACTAGTGGATCCATAGGTGGTATGTGAAGAGATCACACATGCAAAATGACTCTGGTTGTTGTTATTAAAAAGAACACACATGCAAAATGACATTGGTGGGATCCATGGGTGGATTGTGAAAAGAGAACACATGCAATGACACTGGTGGATCCATATGTGGTATGTGAAAAGAACACACATGCAATGACTCTAGTTGTTGTTAGTGAAAAGAACACACATGCAATGACACTGGTGGATCCATAGGTGGTATGTGATAAGAACACACATGCAAAATGACTCTGGTTGTTACTAAAAAGAACACACATGCAATGACACTGGTGGATCCATGTGCGGTCTCTGTAGAGAACACACATTTCAATGACACTGGTGGATCCATATGTGGTATGTGAAAAGAACACACATGCAATGACTCTGGTTGTTGTTAGTGAAAAGAACACACATGCAATGACACTGGTGGATCCATAGGTGGTATGTGAGAAGAACACAAATGCAAAATGACTCTCGTTGTTGTTACTAAAAAGAACACACATGCAATGACACTGGTGGATCCATGGGTGGATTGTGAAAAGAACGCACATGCAATGACACTGGTGGATCCATGTGTGTTCTCTAAAGAGAGAACACATTTCAATGACTCTTGTTGTTGTTAGTAAAAAGAACACACATGCAATGACACTGGTGGATCCATGTGTTGTCTCTAAAGACAGAACACATGCAATGACACTGGTTGTTGTTACTAAAAAGAACACATGCAATGACACTGGTGGATCCATAGGTGGATTGTGAAGAGAACACACATGCAATGACACTGGTAGATCCATAGGTGCTATGTGAAGAGAACACACATGCAAAATGACTCTGGTTGTTGTTACTAAAAAGAACACACATGCAAAATGACATTGGTGGGATCCATGGGCGAATTGTGAAAAGAAAACACATGCAATGACACTGGTGGATCCATAGGTGGTATGTGAAAAGAACACACATGCAAAATGACTCTGATGTTACTAAAAAGAACACACATGCAATGACACCCGTGGATCCATGGGTGGATTATGAAAAGAACACACATGCAATGACACTGGTGGATCCATATGTGGTATCTGAAAAGAACACACATGCAAGATGACTCTGGTTGTTACTAAAAAGAACACACATGCAATAACACTGGTGTATCCATGGGTGGTCTCTGTAGAGAACACACTTTTCAATCACACCGGTGGATCCATATGTGGTATGTGAAAAGAACACACATGCAATGACTCTGGTTGTTGTTAGTGAAATGAAGACACATGCAATGACACAGGTGGATCCATAGGTGGTATGTGAGAAGAAGACACATTTCAATGACTCTGGTTGTTGTTACTAAAAAGAACACGCATGCAATGACACTGGTGGATCCATAGGTGGTATGTGAAGAGATCACAAATGCAAAATGACTCTGGTTGTTGTTACTAAAAAGAACGCACATGCAATGACACTGGTGGATCCATAGGTGGATTGTGAAAATAACACACATGCAATGACACTGGTGGATACATAGGTGGTATGTGAAAAGAACACACATGCAAATGACTCTAGTTGTTACTAAAAAGAACACACATGCAATGACACCGGTGGATCCATGGGTGGATTGTGAAAAGAAGACACATGCAATCACACTGGTGATCCATATGTGGTATGTGAATAGAACACACATGAAGTGACTCTGGTTGTTGTGAGTGAAAAGAACACACATGCAATGACACTGGTGGATCCATAGGTGGTATGTGATAAGAACACACATGCAAAATGACTCTGGTTGTTACTAAAAAGAACACACATGCAGTGACTCTGGTTGTTGTTAGTGAAAAGAACACACATGCAATGACACTGGTGGATCCATATGTGGTATGTGAAAAGAACACACATGCAAGATGACTCTGGTTGTTACTAAAAAGAACACACATGCAATGACACTGGTGGATCCATGTGTTGTCTCTAAAGACAGAACACATGCAATGACACTGGTTGTTGTTACTAAAAAGAACACATGCAATGACACTGGTGGATCCATAGGTGGATTGTGAAGAGAACACACATGCAAAATGACTCTGGTTGTTGTTACTAAAAAGAACACACATGCAAAATGACATTGGTGGGATCCATGGGCGAATTGTGAAAAGAAAACACATGCAATGACACTGGTGGATCCATAGGTGGTATGTGAAAAGAACACACATGCAAAATGACTCTGATGTTACTAAAAAGAACACACATGCAATGACACCCGTGGATCCATGGGTGGATTGTGAAAAGAACACACATGCAATGACACTGGTGGATCCATATGTGGTATGTGAAAAGAACACACATGCAAGATGACTCTGGTTGTTACTAAAAAGAACACACATGCAATAACACTGGTGTATCCATGGGTGGTCTCTGTAGAGAACACACTTTTCAATCACACCGGTGGATCCATATGTGGTATGTGAAAAGAACACACATGCAATGACTCTGGTTGTTGTTAGTGAAATGAAGACACATGCAATGACACAGGTGGATCCATAGGTGGTATGTGAGAAGAAGACACATTTCAATGACTCTGGTTGTTGTTACTAAAAAGAACACGCATGCAATGACACTGGTGGATCCATAGGTGGTATGTGAAGAGATCACAAATGCAAAATGACTCTGGTTGTTGTTACTAAAAAGAACGCACATGCAATGACACTGGTGGATCCATAGGTGGATTGTGAAAATAACACACATGCAATGACACTGGTGGATACATAGGTGGTATGTGAAAAGAACACACATGCAAATGACTCTAGTTGTTACTAAAAAGAACACACATGCAATGACACCGGTGGATCCATGGGTGGATTGTGAAAAGAAGACACATGCAATCACACTGGTGATCCATATGTGGTATGTGAATAGAACACACATGAAGTGACTCTGGTTGTTGTGAGTGAAAAGAACACACATGCAATGACACTGGTGGATCCATAGGTGGTATGTGATAAGAACACACATGCAAAATGACTCTGGTTGTTACTAAAAAGAACACACATGCAGTGACTCTGGTTGTTGTTAGTGAAAAGAACACACATGCAATGACACTGGTGGATCCATATGTGGTATGTGAAAAGAACACACATGCAAGATGACTCTGGTTGTTACTAAAAATAACACACATGCAATGACACTGGTGGATCCATGTGTTGTCTCTAAAGACAGAACACATGCAATGACACTGGTTGTTGTTACTAAAAAGAACACATGCAATGACACTGGTGAATCCATAGGTGGATTGTGAAGAGAACACACATGCAATGACACTGGTAGATCCATAGGTGCTATGTGAAGAGAACACACATGCAAAATGACTCTGGTTGTTGTTACTAAAAAGAACACACATGCAAAATGACATTGGTGGGATCCATGGGCGAATTGTGAAAAGAAAACACATGCAATGACACTGGTGGATCCATAGGTGGTATGTGAAAAGAACACACATGCAAAATGACTCTGATGTTACTAAAAAGAACACACATGCAATGACACCCGTGGATCCATGGGTGGATTGTGAAAAGAACACACATGCAATGACACTGGTGGATCCATATGTGGTATGTGAAAAGAACACACATGCAAGATGACTCTGGTTGTTACTAAAAAGAACACACATGCAATAACACTGGTGTATCCATGGGTGGTCTCTGTAGAGAACACACTTTTCAATCACACCGGTGGATCCATATGTGGTATGTGAAAAGAACACACATGCAATGACTCTGGTTGTTGTTAGTGAAATGAAGACACATGTAATGACACAGGTGGATCCATAGGTGGTATGTGAGAAGAAGACACATTTCAATGACTCTGGTTGTTGTTACTAAAAAGAACACGCATGCAATGACACTGGTGGATCCATAGGTGGTATGTGAAGAGATCACAAATGCAAAATGACTCTGGTTGTTGTTACTAAAAAGAACGCACATGCAATGACACTGGTGGATCCATAGGTGGATTGTGAAAATAACACACATGCAATGACACTGGTGGATACATAGGTGGTATGTGAAAAGAACACACATGCAAATGACTCTAGTTGTTACTAAAAAGAACACACATGCAATGACACCGGTGGATCCATGGGTGGATTGTGAAAAGAAGACACATGCAATCACACTGGTGATCCATATGTGGTATGTGAATAGAACACACATGAAGTGACTCTGGTTGTTGTGAGTGAAAAGAACACACATGCAATGACACTGGTGGATCCATAGGTGGTATGTGATAAGAACACACATGCAAAATCACTCTGGTCGTTACTAAAAAGAACACACATGCAGTGACTCTGGTTGTTGTTAGTGAAAAGAACACACATGCAATGACACTGGTGGATCCATATGTGGTATGTGAAAAGAACACACATGCAAGATGACTCTGGTTGTTACTAAAAAGAACACACATGCAATGACACTGGTGGATCCATGTGTGGTCTCTGTAGAGAACACACTTTTCAATCACACTGGTGGATCCATATGTGGTATGTGAAAAGAACACACATGCAATGACTCTGGTTGTTGTTAGTGAAATGAACACACATGCAATGACACTGGTGGATCCATAGGTGGTATGTGAGAAGAACACACATTTCAATGACTCTGGTTGTTGTTAGTAAAAAGAACACACATGCAATGACACTGGTGGATCCATAGGTGGTATGTGAAGAGATCACACATGCAAAATGACTCTGGTTGTTGTTACTAAAAAGAACACACATGCAAAATGACATTGGTGGGATCCATGGGTGGATTGTGAAAAGAGAACACATGCAATGACACTGGTGGATCCATATGTGGTATGTGAAAAGAACACACATGCAATGACTCTAGTTGTTGTTAGTGAAAAGAACACACATGCAATGACACTGGTGGATCCATAGGTGGTATGTGATAAGAACACACATGCAAAATGACTCTGGTTGTTACTAAAAAGAACACACATGCAATGACACTGGTGGGTCCATGTGCGGTCCCTGTAGAGAACACGCATTTCAATGACACTGGTGGATCCATATGTGGTATGTGAAAAGAACATACATGCAAGATGACTCTGGTTGTTACTAAAAAGAACACACATGCAATAACACTGGTGTATCCATGTGTGGTCTCTGTAGAGAACACACTTTTCAATCACACCGGTGGATCCATATGTGGGATGTGAAAAGAACAAACATGCAATGACTCTGGTTGTTGTTAGTGAAATAAAGACACATGCAATGACACAGGTGGATCCATAGGTGTTATGTGAGAAGAAGACACATTTCAATGACTCTGGTTGTTGTTACTAAAAAGAACACCCATGCAATGACACTGGTGGATCCATAGGTGGTATGTGAAGAGATCACAAATGTAAAATGACTCTGGTTGTTTTTACATAAAAGAACGCACATGCAATGACACTGGTGGATCCATGGGTGGATTTTGAAAAGAACACACATGCAATGACACTGGTGGATCCATAGGTGGTTTGTGAAAAGAATACACATGCAAAATGACTCTGGTTGTTGTTACTAAAAAGAACACACATGCAATGACACTAGTGGATCCATGGGTGGTAGTTGAAAATAATACACATTTCAATGACACTGGTAGATCCATTGGTGGTATGTGAAAAGAACACACATGCAAAATCACTCTGGTTGTTACTAAAAAGAACACACATGCAATGACACTAGTGGATCCATAGGTGGATTGTGAAGAGAACACACATGCAATGACACTGGTGGATCCATAGGTGGTTTGTGAAAAGAACACACATGCAAAATGTCTGGTTGTTGTTACTAAAAAGAACACACATGCAATGACACTGGTGGATCCATGTGTGGTCTCTGTAGAGAACACACATTTCAATGACACTGGTGGATCCATATGTGGTATGTGAAAAGAACACACACGCAATGACTCTGATTGTTGTTAGTGAAAAGAACACACATGCAATGACACTGGTGGATCCATAGGTGGTATGTGAGAAGATCACACATGCAAAATGACTCTGGTTGTTGTTACTAAAAAGAAAACACATGCAATGACACTGGTGGATCCATGTGTGGTGTCTGTAGAGAACACGCATTTCAATGACACTGGTGGATCAATATGTGGTATGTGAAAAGAACACACATGCAATGACTCTGGTTGTTGTTAGTGAAAAGAACACACATGCAATGACACTGGTGGATCCATAGGTGGTATGTGATAAGAACACACATGCAAAATGACTCTAGTTGTTGTTACTAAAAAGAACACACATGTAATGACACTGGTGGATCCATGTGCGGTCTCTGTAGAGAACACGCATTTCAATGACACTGGTGGATCCATATGTGGTATGTGAAAAGAACACACATTCAATGACTCTGGTTGTTGTTAGTGAAAAGAACACACATGCAATGACACTGGTGGATCCATAGGTGGTATGTGAGAAGAACACACATGCAAAATAACTCTCATTGTTGTTACTAAAAAGAACACACATGCAATGACACTGGTGGATCCATGGGTGGATTGTGAAAAGAACACACATGCAATGACACTGGTGGATCCATGTGTGGTCTTAAAGAGAGAACACATTTCAATGACTCTTGTTGTTGTTAGTAAAAAGAACACACATGCAATGACACTGGTGGATCCATGTGTTGTCTCTGAAGACAGAACACATGCAATGACACTGGTTGTTGTTACTAAAAAGAACACATGCAATGACACTGGTGGATCCATAGGTGGATTGTGAAGATAACGCACATGCAATGACACTGGTGGATCCATAGGTGCTATGTGAAGAGAACACACATGCAAAATGACTCTGGTTGTTGTTACTAAAAAGAACACACATGCAAAATGACACTGGTGGGATCCATGGGTGGATTGTGAAAAGAGAACACATGCAATGACACTGGTGGATCCATAGGTGGTATGTGAAAAGAACACACATGCATAATAACTCTGGTTGTTACTAAAAAGAACACACATGCAACGACACCGGTGGATCCATGGGGTGGATCGTGAAAAAAACACACATGCAATGACACTGGTGGATCCATGTGTGGTCTCTGAAGAGAACACACATGCAATGACACTGGTTGTTGTTACTAAAAAGAACACACATGCAATGACACGGGTGGATCCATAGGTGGTATGTGAGAAGAACACACATGCAAAATGACTCTGGTTGTTGATACTAAAAAGAACACACATGCAATGACACTTGTGGATCCATAGGTGGATTATGAAATGAACACACATGCAATGACACTGGTGGATCCATAGGTGGTATGTGAGAAGAACACACATTTCAATGACTCTGGTTGTTGTTACATAAAAAGAACACACATGCAATGAACCTGGTGGATCCATAGGTGGTATGTGAAGAGATCAAACATGCAAAATGACTATGGTTGTTGTTACTAAAAAGAACACACATGCAAAATGACACTGGTGGGATCCATGGGTGGATTGTGAAAAGAAAACATATGCAATGACACTGGTGGATCCATAGGTGGTATGTGAAAAGAACACACATGCAAAATGACTCTAGCTGTTACTAAAAAGAACACACATGCAATGACACCGGTGGATCCATGGGTGGATTGTGAAAAGAACACACATGCAATCACACTGGTGATCCATATGTGGTATGTGAAAAGAACACACATGCAGTGACTTTGGTTGTTGTTAGTGAAAAGAACACACATGCAATGACACTGGTGGATACATAGGTGGTATGTGATAAGAACACACATGCAAAATGACTCTGGTTGTTACTAAAAAGAACACACATGCGGTGACTCTGGTTGTTGTTAGTGAAAAGAACACACACGCAATGACACTGGTGGATCCATGTGTGGTCTCTAAAGAGAGAACACATTTCAATGACTCTTGTTGTTGTTAGTAAAAAGAACACACATGCAATGACACTGGTGGATCCATGTGTTGTCTCTGAAGACATAACACATGCAATGACACTGGTGGTTGTTACTAAAAAGAACACATGCAATGACACTGGTGGATCCATAGGTGGATTGTGAAGATAACACACATGCAATGACACTGGTGGATCCATAGGTGCTATGTGAAGAGAACACACATGCAAAATGACTCTGGTTGTTGTTACTAAAAAGAACACACATGCAAAATGACATTGGTGGGATCCATGGGTGGATTGTGAAAAGAGAACACATGCAATGACACTGGTGGATCCATAGGTGGTATGTGAAAAGAACACACATGCATAATGACTCTGGTTGTTACTAAAAAGAACACACATGCAACGACACCGGTGGATCCATGGGGTGGATCGTGAAAAAAAAACACATGCAATGACACTGGTGGATCCATGTGTGGTCTCTGAAGAGAACACACATGCAATGACACTGGTTGTTGTTACTAAAAAGAACACACATGCAATGACACGGGTGGATCCATATGTGGTATGTGAGAAGAACACACATGCAAAATGACTCTGGTTGTTGTTACTAAAAAGAACACACATGCAATGACACTTGTTGTTGTTACTAAAAAGAACACACATGCAATGACACTGGTGGATCCATGTGTGGTCTCTAAATAGAGAACACATTTCAATGACTCTTGTTGTTGTTAGTAAAAAGAACACACATGCAATGATAATGGTGGATCCATGTGTGGTCTCTGAAGAGAGCACACATACAATGACACTGGTTGTTGCTACTAAAAAGAACACATGCAATGACACTGGTGGATCCATAGGTGGATTGTGAAGATAACACACATGCAATGACACTGTGGATCTATATGTGGTATGTGAAGAGAACACACATGCAAAATGACTCTGGTTGTTGTTACTAAAAAGAACACACGTGCAAAATGACACTGGTGGGATCCATGGGTGGACTGTGAAAAGAAAACACATGCAATGACACTGGTGGATCCATAGGTGGTATGTGAAAAGAACACACATGCAAAATGACTCTAGTTGTTACTAAAAAGAACACACATGCAATGACACCGCTGTATCCATGGGGTGGATCGTGAAAAGAACACACATCCAATGACACTGGTGGATCCATGTGTGGTCTCCGAAGAGAACACACATGCAATGACACTGGTTGTTGTTACTAAAAAGAACACACATGCAATGACACGAGTGGATCCATAGGTGGTATGTGAGAAGAAAACACATGCAAAATGACTCTGGTTGTTGTTACTAAAAAGAACACACATGCAATGACACTTGTGCATCCATAGGTGGATTATGAAATGAACACACATGCAATGACACTGGTGGATCCATAGGTGGTATGTGAGAAGAACACACATTTCAATGACTCTGGTTGTTGTTACATAAAAAGAACACACATGCAATCACACTGGTGGATCCATAGGTGGTATGTGAGAAGAACACACGTGCAAAATGACTCTGGTTGTTGTTACTAAAAAGAACACACATGCAAAAGGACACTGATGGGATCCATGGGTGGATTGTGAAAAGAAAACACATGCAATGACACTGCTGGATCCATAGGTGGTATGTGAAAAGAACACACATGCAAAATGACTCTGGTTCTTACTAAAAAGAACACACATGCAATGACACTGGTGGATCCATGGGTGGATTGTGAAAAGAACACACATGCAATGACACTGGTGATCCATATGTGGTATGTGAAAAGAACACACATGCAATGACTCTGGTTGTTGTTAGTGAAAAGAACACACATGCAATGACACTGGTGGATCCATAGGTGGTATGTGATAAGAACACACATGCAAAATGACTCTGGTTGTTACTAAAAAGAACACACATGCAGTGACTCTGGTTGTTGTTAGTGAAAAGAACACACATGCAATGACACTGGTGTATCCATGTGTGGTCTCTGTAGAGGACACACTTTTCAATCACACCGGTGGATCCATATGTGGTATGTGAAAAGAACACACATGCAATGACTCTGGTTGTTGTTAGTGAAATGAAGACACATGCAATGACACAGGTGGATCCATAGGTGGTATGTGATAAGAAGACACATTTCAATGACTCTGGTTGTTGTTACTAAAAAGAACACGCATGCAATGACACTGGTGGATCCATAGGTGGTATCTGAAGAGATCACAAATGCAAAATGACTCTGGTTGTTGTTACTAAAAAGAACGCACATGCAATGACACTGGTGGATCCATGGGTGGATTGTGAAAAGAACACACATGCAATGACACTGGTGGATCCATAGGTGGTTTGTGAAAAGAATACACATGCAAAATGACTCTTGTTGTTGTTACTAAAAAGAATACACGGGCAGGATAATCCCTCCCTTCTCCACTTTTTTTATGCATGGTCAATCCGTGCCACCTCTCTATCCGTGCCATCGATACTAAACCCCCATAAACAAGTGAAAATCCATCTATCTAACTAAAATAAATAAAATAAATGGCCATATTTCGAATATGCCATCGTCTTCGTCTTCCGGTTCGTCCTCGTCTTCGTCAACGCCATGTTCCTCGCCATCGCCGTTGTCGGTGCCCTCCTCTGACGACTCGACACCGCCCCCTTCCTCGAATAAGCACGCTATCTCCTTGTCGGAGTCCTCCTCCTCCTCTTCGTAGTTCCACGGGTACACGTCACTCTCCTCCGCTCCTGCCTCCAACTGATCGATGAACGCCTCCTCGTTGGCCGAGTCAGACTCGTCCAAATAGCTATCTCCTCTCTTCTTCCTGGTCTTCTTCTTGTTCCTCTTCTTGTCCATACTCACCGGCACAACACGCGCCCCCGTCCTGGCTGCTACTTTGCGCTCGTCCGCCGCTGCAAGTACCCCACGCTCCTCATGTGCGGCCGATACGAGCTTCGATGTTGCGGTGTCCTCGAGTGCCGATGTCGATGGATCCTAGCGCGGTCGGACACGACGTGCTGCCTCAGCAGGTGACTCGCGAGCGCGGATGATGCAGCGAAGAGCCGGGGACGCAGGACGGTCAGTGGACAGCTTGGACCTGCCATTGCCACGGCGAGGGGGCATCGTGCTCGAGGTAGTTGCTCCGAATGGTCGATGGTGGGTACACAGAGTGGGGTGCCGATATGATCAAGGACGAGCAGTGGTTTCGTGCGTTGTGTCCACGCATGCATTTGTCGATTATCAAAAAAGTAATATCTCACGTACTGAACATAATTTGATCACAACTAAAGTGGCACAGCATATTCTAGACTCGTAAATATCCCGTCTGCGTTCGCCACGTGGAGTTCGAGTTGGGACGTCGACGTGATTGTGCAGCAGTTACGCGCGTCATTGCCCCATGAACACGTGACACACGCATGCGGGATGTGTGCGCCGATTCCCATGACGATCACCCGGCTCGCAATCCCCTTATTATATACTAGATTTTGGGCGGCGCCAAAGACCATTGAAGTGTCCATTGCAATAAAGACAAGTCCCATCGATTCCATACCCCTGCCTCCCTGGCTTCTTTGAGATGGTAGACCGTACACGGTGGCCTTGTATATTAGTACTAGTACTACTGGACCACGGCCTGTACTCTTTACTCTTCTCCCACACTAATAATCAGTATCTCCTTCCTCCTGCCTCTGCCACACTCACCCTGCAAGCCATGGCTCCACTGAGGAGGGGGAGAGGCCGATCGACAATCCTCGTAGAGAAAAGGGAGAGAAATCTCCGCGAGGAACTTCTTGCTCTACCAGCTGCTCAAGCCCACCCTCTCATCGAGGCCCAATCTCCCCCGACAATGGCGCCGAATGTTCTAGCAGGCGAGGACTCCTCCCGATACAGTCTCCTTATTCTACTTCTTCTCCATCTCCCTCTCCATCATGATCTTAATCAGCTTCTTCTTTTTTTTCTTCTTCTTCTGGCTCTTCCTCTTCTACGTATTACAAGTCGGCCTTGGAGCCCGAATCCACCACGACGGAGGCGTCACAGGACCCGTTCGGCCTTGTTCCATGTCTCAGCGAGGTAGCAAATCTCCACGCTGTTATTTCTCCGAGTTATGATGTGGATTTCTTAGATGCTGTCCGCCCCGCATTGGTTTTTCTTCTTCTTTTGCGAGTTGTATTTGTTTTCATGAATATGACTGGATCTCTTGGTCTTTCCTTAATACCACTGTTCATAGATTCACTATGGATTTTTTGTGATCAGGATTAGTTTACCGTGGTCATGAATAGATCTCCAGGTCCATTTTTTAACACTGCGGCCAATAGATTCAACGGGGATTTTTTTGATCTGTATTAGTATTCATCTGGGACCTAGAGTGTAATTGTAGAATTCCTATTTCAATTAACATGAACGATGCAGGGATCGAAGGCCGAGTACCGTGAGAAGGTGGTCGTGATCAGTTCCAAGATTGCCAACCAACATGAGCTTGCACGCTCCCTCACCCAAGCTAATGAGAGCCTACGCAAGCAATAATCTGTGCAGAAGGAGATCTCGCTAGATTTTGCACGTGACGTCGTTAGGCTACAGAAAGTGCTCGACCATAACTTGATCAGGAAAGAACAGGCCATCAAGATAATCAACGAGCTCACGGAGGAGAAGAAGAATCTCGTGGAAAGGTGCATTCTCCTGCAGGACAAAGTCAGCGAGGCACTCAGAGGACGCGTCAAGGAAACCAAGGCTACCATCTGAGCCTACCATGGCAGGAACCGTTGCCTAGATGTAGTCAAGGAGATGAAGGCGGACATGAGCAGAGGGATCACCGTACTCGAGGGTGTTCGGAAAGAGAACAAGGAGCTAAGGGCATGTCTGGAGGCGTACCGGAGCAATGCCCAAGTCTGATTCTTGTTAGGGGGACACGAATACCAGTTCGTCCTCCTCTCCTTTTGTAATGTTTAGGGTTCAGGGAGCAATGCCCATGTCTGCTTCCCATTATAGGGTGCAATAAGAATCCTAGGGCAACTCCTTATCTATCTGTACATGTGTTGGTGTTCATGAATGGACACCATGTTCTCTTTCCATATGTATCTGGACATGGGTTTCTGCATTATGAGTTTGCCACTCTCCCACTACTATTTGGTGATATTGGGAAAAACCCACAACACACTAAATTGCTGATAAATCTTATTTGTCTTCGAAATTGAAATTATGACAGTGCCACTAGTCGATTCATAAAATGTTGATTAGTCCTAGATTGCTTCTTCCTTGAAATTATGACAGTGCCACTAATCGATTTAGTTAATTATGGAAACTAACTAGCTTGTCCTGGTGAACTGAACAAACCATACCATGTATTTTTTTTGTAGGGAAAGAGGCGAATGATCGATCAGGACCTGGCGACCTGGCTAAATGACAAGATAGCAATCCAAAGGGAGCAATGAATTCTTAAACCGCCTTTGACCAATCGCACGCTGAATTAGCGGTCCTTCCGACAAGTGCGTAAACTGAAAGAGTTAAACGCCGACTGGGCGAAGCTACACAGTGAAGGTCGCGCCTCGGCTAGGAAGCAGACGGATATCATGAAAGGATCTTGAAGGAAAATCGTATGGCTACGGACATAATTCTCTGCCATGTGACGGAGTGATGGAACCTACAGCTGAAGCACGACATAGTACTGAAGGAGCTGGCCAATCTTAGGGAGGAAAACATGCAGCTCCGGGCCAGTCTCGCTTGAACACAACATATGTCTATTTAGTACTAAACTGCCTAGTTTATCCTCTGAAGTGGTGATTTTGTAAGCGTGAACTTAAATCTATGCATGATATGTGTGTTCGTCTGAAATTAGTTTGCTCGAGGATTGAGTTTGGCTTAGTTCAGAAAGCGCAACTGCAAGTCTTACAATTAACCAGTTTCAGGCATTGGTACAACATAAATTATTCATCTCGAATTTCCTTTATCCTCTATAGTCTGTCCTTGTTCACCCTCGCGCGCCTTCTTCAGTTCCTTCAACAGATCCGCAATGCAACACTCTAGCTTCTTCTTGTCTTCCCTGAGCTGATCCCTCTCCTTTTCGGCATTATGAATCAGCAACCTATGACTATCCTGAAGCTTCTTTGCAGTTCCAACAACCAAGCTCCCATCGATTCTGTCAGTTAGCTTTGACTGCAAATTCTCGATTTCTTGTTCCAGCTCCTTATTTCGTACCGACAGCTTATAATTTTTTTCAGATGCATCACTTACATCAGTAAATCTCCCTGACCTTTCCAACTCATACATCTCCCATAACTGTGCCAAACATTTCTTAAGTGCATCTGGCCACTCAAGATCCACCCACTCTACTGCTTTACACACCGGGCCAACCTAAAAACACACACACTATAGTGTTATGAACATGCACGATACATTATACTTGATGTCACAGTTGAACATAATCTAAACAAACCTGATTTGTACAGCCCAAAAACCTTCTCCCAGTGTTACTGCCTTCGAATGCAACATATCTCCTCAGTTTTAGCCCATGGTCACATGGCACTTCTCCATCGAGATCTAGGCCTCCCATTCGGAGTCGTAGATCGTCCTTGGTACCTATAGGTAAACGCAAAGCTGAAATCAAACATGATTTCATGCACATCTGGTCGGGCTCAGATTGAGTGATTTACCATTGCCTAACCCTAGCCTGAGAAAACAGCGGAACTCACATCGTGGAAGGAATACTCGATGTCGAAGAGAAGGTTGTCGCTGGTCGACTGGTCGTCCTCGCCGTTCAAGGACAGCATGGCGAATGTGACAGCGACGACGTCGGCGAGAGAGAGAGAGAGAGAGAGAGAGAGAGAGAGAGAGAGAGAGAGAGAGAGAGAGAGAGGATCCCTTCTACCGCTGCAATGATGACTAAATTGGCATGTTACAATAGTTTAATGGATACCATGCCCTTTCCCTGGATTACCGCTCCCGCTCGATATGGATTCTCTTCACACATTCTCATTTCAAATATTAAACCTGCACTCCCTCCATCCCAATTTCATTGCCTAACGAAAACATACCAGTATATTACATCATCCAAAGAAACAAAATCATGTCAACTACAAGGTACTTATGCATCACTTCTTTAGTCATTGTTTCACAAAACATTACATTATAATCTCCCAACAAACATAACCACAACATGGTTTCACAAAACATCACATTACAATCTCTCAACAAACATAATCACAGAAACAAGTATATTACATCAACTCAAGAAACAAAATCATGTCAACTACAATGTACTTACACATCACTTGTCCTGTCATGGTTTCGCAAAACATTACATTACAGTCTCTCAACAAACAAAATATCAGAAACAAGTACAATACATCATCTCAAGAAACATAATCATGTCAACTACAATGTATTTATGCATCACTAGTCCAGTCATGGTTTCACAAAACATTACATTACAATGTCCCAACAAACATAATAACTGAAACAAGTACGGTACGTCATCTTAAGAAACATAATCATGTCAACTACAATGTACTTATGTCTTATTACAACAACGATGGTTTTAGTGAGTGACATGTCCGAAAATATCAATAGCTCGCACATCATTATATCACAATCTCTCAACAAACATAATCACAGAAGCACGGTCTAAATGCAACAGTAGTCAATATTACAAATACAGGCAGGGGAACCCCGCGGTCCATATGACAAGACCAGGGTAGCAGCTCTCATCAGATCTCATCAACGTCGACCACCTCATTCTGTTCAGCCACTACATGGGCATCTACATCCACTATAACCTGTTCAACAACATTAGAAATGGTACCAAGGAAGAACACCTTCCTGGTTCGCTTCTTTCACCGCATAATCTGCATAAGATCTTCAGTATCCAAAACATCTATGAATTGCTGCTTCTTATGATGCCACCACCAGATTTTTGCCATCTGCTTAGGGCCAATAGTGATTTCCTTACCGATCATCTCTCTCATTTCATCAAGAGTTATGTTTTTGGAATCGATAGTGATCTCCATAGTACATGACGAAACTGGCTTATTAACTCCCTCATCAAGTTTTGCCATGTATGAATCCACCTCTATGCGTATACTAAACTTATCTAGATCAGCATCTATTGGTCTGTATTCTCTAGGAGCAGAAGCTCTGGCAGCAAGATCTCCAACATCTCCATACATATCATCAATCATCGCTTCAACTTTCACCTTACGATCAGCTGTACAACACTCCCAAACCATTTGATGCTCATGGGAGTGCTATATTTGCTGATAGGTATCATTCATGTTGCGCCACACCAATTTTGTCCTCTGTGTAGAACCCCAGGGAATTCTAGCGGCAAGCATATTTACCAGTTGCGAAACAGACACAACCTCTTTGCAATTCACAAGCAGATGCACATCTTGCCCGAACACAACCCTCTCGCAACCAAAATCAAGCTTTGCAGTGTACTGCCGAACATGAACTGTGAACTCATATAGGTCACTTGTATCAAACCTGTGCCCAATTTGATTAAAAAGGGGAACATTTCAGTTCATTCGATTCTATTATGTCGTAACTAATCTACTTGCAAGATAAGGCACAGATACGAAAAATTCACCTCTCACTCTTCTCCCGGGTTATTTCTTCGAGATCTGAGTGCTGCATCCGCCCACCGGAGCCGAACAATCCACCGTCGGCCTTGCTTTTCTCTTCAACCCGTTGCTCGTAGGTACCTTGGGAGCAGAATCCTTGCTGGCCTCCTTGCTAACCGGGGCTGAATACCTCGCCGCAGCTATGCGTTGAGCCCCAGACTTGGGCCCCGACGGACCCTTTTCAGTCGGCGACGTAGCTACAACCTTCTCCTTGCAAGACATGTTGGGCCACCGCCACCGGATTCAGTGTCGGGGGAGGGAGAAAAAGGTCCTCCGCCGGCGGCAGATTTAGGGCCAGGGAAGGGAAGAAAAGGGACCGCCGCCACCGCAGCAAGATTTAGTGTCGAGAGTTAGGAAAGTACAGTAATGGATTTGCCTCTACGACACGTGTAGGGTGGCTAAGAAGAGTGACCGGCGAAGGAGGGGCACAGTAGGAACTAGTGTAATGGAATATCCTGACTTAACGGGCGTGATTTGAAAATATTTGGTTTCGCCATCATTCACTCGAAAGACCCCTCTCAGCAATTGGCGCCCCAACTTTTCGAATCGCGGTGATAAAAATGAACTTGGGTACCGCGTTGCCTATCCACCCCAACTTTCGGGCCGCAAAATGATATTCTCTCTGCTATGGTAGTTGCATAGGTTCTGCTGGTAGACCGTTGATCTTTCCCTGGCGATTCCCGTGCCTCATCAAGGAGGTCGATGGATTCTTCGAGTGCAAGAGTTGACTCCTGCTCGCTGTAAGCGACCACTTGTGGTGCTTTGTATCGTACCTCCGCGGGTAGCACCGCTTTAGCGCCATGCACCATGAAGAATAGGGTGTACCTCGTGGTGATATTTGGAGTTGTGCGCATGCTCCAGAGTACTGATTGCAGCTCGTCTGGCCAGCAGCCTGCGGCTTGTTCGAGTGGCCTAAGGAGTCGCTTTTTGATGCTGCCGCAGACGAGCCCGTTGGCTTTTTCGACCTGACTGTTGGTCTGTGGATGTGCTATGGAGGCATAGCTTACGTTGATTCCCAGATTCTCGCAGAATTCTTGGAACTCCTTGGATGTGAAGTTCGTCCCATTGTTCATGATGATGCTATGTGGTACTCCGAAGCGATAGACGATGGACTCGAAGAACTTGACTGTGTTGTATCCTGACTAATTAGTCACTAGCATGGCCTCTATCCACTTGGTGAATTTGTCGACTGCGACCAGGAGGTAGACGTAGCCTCCTCGTGGGGACTTTGGGAGCTTGTCGACCATGTCGAGTCCCCATTGCACGAAGGGCCAGGCCAATGGAATTGGCCGGAGTTCCGCTCCAGGTGCGTGTGGCTTGTTGACGAATCGCTGGCAAGCGTTGCATTTTTGGACGATGTCCTTGGCGTCACACATGGTGGTAGGCCAGTAGAATCCAGCTCGTAGAGCTTTCGTGACGAGGGCTCGACTGCCAGCGTGGTGTCCGCAAGTCCCCTCATGGATGTCGAGTAGAACAGCTCTTTCATCGGCATTGGAGACGCATTGTTGGAGTACTCCTGTGATGCTGCATTTGTACAGTTCGTCATTGATAACAGCGAATGCTTTGGATCACCGTGCAATGTGCCGTGCGTCAGTCGGGTCATCCGGTAGCCTTTTTCTGAGAAGGTACGTGATGTACGGTTAAGTCCATGATGGCTCGATCATCATGACACTCATTGGTCATTCGAGTCCTGTGTCCAGCTCTAGGTCATCGAGTACCATTGGCTCATTGGGCGGCGCAACCCCTGAGTCCGTTGTTGCGCTTGTTTTCTTCTCTGCGGCCTTTGGCTTGATGGAGCGTTCACAGATGCGCTCGAGAAATACCCCAGGTGCTATGGGGGCACAGGTAGAGCCTATGTTGGCGAGTGTGTCCGCCTTTTCATTGCTTTCGTGGCCTATGTGCCGCAGCTCACAACCGTCGAAGTCCCCTTCGAGTGTGTCATAGAGGTTGCGATAGGCGATCATGTTGTCGTTCCGTGCGTCACACTCATGCATTGTCTGGTTGACAACCAGCTTGGAGTCGCCATATATTATGAGCCTCTTGGCACCGCATGCTTTTGCCATCCTCATCCCGTGCAGTAGGGCCTCGTATTCAGCTTCATTGTTGGAGGCGGTGAACTACATTTGTAGGATATATTTCATCTTGTCTCCTTGGGGCGATGTCAGTATGACACCTGCGTCGGCCCCATCCTTTCGCTTGGATCCGTCGAAGTACATTGTCCAGAGGCAGGACATATCTAGTTTCTCAGGGAGCTGGTTCTCCATCCAGTGCATGAGGAAGTCAGGGAGAACCTGCGACTTGATTGTGTCACGTTTTTCATATGTAATGTCTCGTGGAGACAGTTCGATCCCCCAAAGCGCTACTCATCCGGTGGCGTCGGGATTGTTGAGGATATTCCTGAGCGGGGCGTCGTTGACTACCACGATCGGGTGTTCCTGGAAGTAGTGGCACAGTCGCCGGGCTGTCATGAAGATGCCATATGCCAACTTCTGGTAGTGCGGGTACTGCTTCTTTGTTGGCGTGGGTACCTTGCTGAGGTAGTAGACTGGGCGTTGTACCCTGTGGACTTTGTTTTCCTCGGCCCGTTCTACCACGAGCACCGTGCTGACCACCTGGTTGGTGGTGGAGATGTATAGCAGCAGTGGTTCCCTTTCGCGTGGGGTCACCAGTACTGGCGAGGTGGACAGTAGGCTCTTGAGGTCTTCGAATGCTTCCTGTGCCTCGTTGGTCCACTCGAACTTGTCAGCTTTGCGGAGAAGTTGGTAAAAGGGCAGTGCCTTTTCTCCCATTCAACTGATGAATCGACTAAGCGTCGCAATTCGTCCAGCCAACTGCTAGACACCTCTTATGTTCTTTGGCTTCTCCATGGCCATTATGGCTTTTATTTTCTTCGGGTTTGCCTCGATCCCTCTCGTGGAGATAAGATACCCGAGTATTTGCCCAGATGGTATGCCGAAGGCGCACTTGTCCGGACTGAGCTTGATCCGGTAGCGGTCGAGGTTGGCGAAGGTTTCACGTAAATCGTCGATTAGTGAGGCTTCCTCTTTGGTATTGATTACTGTGTCGTCAACATAGACTTGGATGTTGCTACCAAGTTGGTTCTTGAGGCAAGCCTGCATGCACCGCTGGTAGGTGGCTCCTGCGTTTTTTAGCCCGAAGGGCATTGTGTTGTAGCAGAACACACCGAAAGGCGTTGTAAACGCCGTTTTCTCTTGATCCTCCTCCTTCATTCGAATCTGATTGTAGCCTGAGTAGGTGTCGAGGAAGAAGAGGCGCTCACATCCCATGATGGAGTCGATGATTTGGTTGATTTGTGGCAGTGGAAAGTGGTCCTTTGGGCAGTGCTTATTCAGAGAGGTGAAGTCCACGCCCATCCGCAGGATATCCGTGTCCTTTTTTGGTACTAGCACCGTGTTGGCGAGCCAAGTACTTTCCTTGATTTCATGTATGAATTTGGCGTCGAGGAGTCTGTTGATCTCCATTCCGACTGCTTTTTCTCTTGGTTCTGATAGTCGCCGAATTGTTTGTTTGATTGGCCTTGCGTCTGGGTTGACATTGAGTGCATGCTCGGCGAATTCCCTAGGAACTCCTGGCATGTCCGCTGGACACCAGGCGAAGATTTCCCAGTGCTCACGGAGGAATTCGACAAGCGCGAGTTCCTATGTGGGACTCAAGTTGTTAGCGATGAGGGTCGTCTTGGCGGGATCCGATGGGTGGACCTGCACTTTCTTCGTGTGTACCGATGAGTCGAAGGATAGGTTGGGTGAACTTGGCCGGCTCAGGGGAGGCAGACTGTTGTATGTTGACTCCTTCAGTCTCACGAGCTCTTCCTGCATTCTGAAGGACTGGGAAATTCTGTTGAATTCCCTGTCGCAACTGTCAGACCTCTCGAAGCTCCCGTTGATTGTGATGACGCCATTAGGGCCTGGCATTTTCATCTGCAGATAGGCGTAGTGCAGCACTGCCATGAACCTAGCGAACGCGACACGTCTGAGCATGCAGTGGTACTGTGAGGGCCAGCCGACGACTTCAAAGTCGATGCGCTCACGTTGAAAGTTTTTCGGCATGCCAAAGATGACGTCGAGGTCGATTTTGCCAAGGAGGTATACGCCCTTGCCTAGGATGATGCCGTGGAATGTCGTGTCTGAGGCCTCTAGGCAGGTCAGAGGGATCCTCATTGCTTGTAAGGTACTCGCAAACATAAGGTTGATGCCGCTTCCACCATCCATGAAGACGCGGCTCATGTCGAAACCTCCATTTTGTGCCTCGAGTACAAGGAGACAGTGGCCTAGGCGAGCTACTTGGCACGGATGGTCGCGCTTGTCAAAGGTGATGCAGGAGTCGCTTCCACTGAGGTACTTAGTGGTAGATGGTGGCGAGTTTGTCGCTAGATTGACTTGGCGAGTGATGGTCTTTTGCACCCGGTTGGAGGGGCGACCCTTTTGGATCATAATGATGCCCATGGCCCGCGGGTACGGCTCGCCTCCGTGATGTTGGTCAGGCGCAGCTGCGCTTGGCGGTGGTCCGGGTGGTGGTGGAGGAGCTCCATGTGCCACAACGCCTAGGGCAGCTCCGTAGCCCCTGTTGACTGCATCGTGATTCATCCGAGCCAGGCCCTCATGGAGTTTGAGGAACTCGCGGTAGTTTTTGAGGAGGTGGCTGGATTTCTTTTTGCCATGATGCTTGTCGATGTAGAAGTGCACGGTGCATGGCCCGGACATCTTGTCTTCAATAGATGCGGCGGGCGCCTCATCGCGAGTGCGGCGCTGCTATACTTGCATGGTTTTCCACGAGTCGCGGTATCCACCGCTGCGGTAGCCGCTGTTGTGGTTGTCGTCGCGTCTATCAGCGTAGCCGGCTGCGACCATATTAACGTCGTCCTGGTCATCGTTGATGCGCATTCGGTGTTTGCTTCGGCAGTCGCGTTTGTGTTCAAGTTCTGCTTATTCGTCGGAGTGAACGCGATCTTCACCGAATATTCTCCATCTGCCCACCGATTCGCAATTTCCATCAAGTGGTCAATGGTTTTGGGCTTAGAGCGGCCCAGCTCCTCCCTGAGCTCTATGCGGCGAACACCGCCATTGAATGCGTCGATTGCGCGATCCTCCGAGATATTTCCCGTGGAGTTCTTGATGATGGACCACCTCTGGATGTACGAGCTTAGTGATTCGCCCGACCTTTGCTGGAAGCACCTCAGTTCTTCGATTGACGCGGGCCTTTTGTAGGTGCCCTTGAAGTTGCGCACAAAGCTGTAAACCAGCTCTTCCCCAACTACAAATGGATCCGCGTGGGAGGTTGTTGAGCCATGCCCGGGCGGCGCCCTGTAGCTGTAGCTGCATGCATTGCATGGTCGTGCTTCGACTCCCGCCGTGGAGCCTGACGGAGCAGATATGGTCCCCTAACCAGATTTTCGGGTCCTGCAGACCGTCAAATTTGGGTTCTCTGATGGGAGCTTAAACCCCTTGGGCATTCTCTTTTGTCTGATGGCCCTGGTGAAGCATCTAGCGCCACAGAGCTCCACATCTTCGTCTTCTGAGTCAGTCGATCGGGCACGTCGCGCCCTTGATTTGTCGATTTTGCGATGTGTGATGTCATCACGCGCGTCGTAGTCATGGTCGTGTCGCTGTGAGCGGCGGTGTCGAGACAGGTCGTGACTGTCGTCGCTGGATGAGGGCGAGGAATAGCGTTTTGCCATAGCCTTGCCTTTCTTCGGCTCCGGCATGGGCTCATTGTCGAGAGCAGCTTCGATTAACCCCAAGCCTGCGATCGTAGATCGGCGCATGGCGGCTCGAGGGTCTCCAGCTGGCGGCTGGTTCTTGAGGAGGTACATGGTGGCCGCCGTTACCACGACTTGCAGCATTTTTGGAAGCACATTGCCACGCGTATCCACCGTCATGGAGCCGAAGTCGAGGACCTTTGCGGCTTCTACACGCTCTTGCTCGGTGAGGTGGGCCAGTCAAGATCGCATCTTGTTAGCGACGTACTCATTGCACTTGGAGGAGGATCCTCCGTGGGAGGAGAGCCCAACCCGTCGAAGGCTCGACTCGTCTGCCGCCTTTTTACGCGCCTCGAGTTGCGCGATTGTTTGCAGTTGGCATTTGTATTCCTCTTTTAGGAGCCAATGGTAGCCGATCAGTAGTTCTTGTGGGGAGCCGAAAGGCAGAGGGTGGCCTCGTAGGGCTTCTCGGCAACGGGCCCACTCAAGATCATTGAGCTTGATCACGACACATTCACCGGTTTGCTCGTTCACCATGGTGGGGGGTTCAGCAGCCCCTCCGTTATTGACGGAGGCACCATTGGTAGGGCCGCCGTTGCGTGGTCCGCCATTGGGTGGTCCGCCATTGGGTATGCCACCGTTTGGCGGGTCGGCTCCATGGCCACCGATGCCCGTGTTATTGCGATTGGCGGAGGAATCACCCGCGTTGATGACGGCGCACATGAAGTGGTTGGGGAAGCTGCTGCTCCCACAACTTTCAGATCCGAAACCGTAGGCTCCATCTTCAGTTGCCAGATCGCCTAGATCGGATTGGCGACTGATGTCGCTGACCGTATTCTCGACTATTGTCGATGTATTGACCTCACTGAGGGTGCCGATCGGCGGAGGGAACGACGATGCTGGAGCAATCGATGGTGCCGTCGGCTGGTCAGGCATGCGAAGCGTGCCCATCTGACCAACTTGGAAGCGGGAGCTCGCGATCGCCAAGCTGATCCCATCACCCACGGACTCGAAAGCCGGGCGAGTGGCCAGCGTGTGGACGGTGAAGTCAAACGCCCTGAAGAGCTGGCGAATCTCCGCTGTTGTGGAGTTGTAGATCGCAGTTGATGGGGCCGAAGAAGCCGCAACATCAGCACTCCCAATTCCCACAGACGACACCAATTGACGAGGGTTTAACTCATTAATGCCCATTATTATGGACTTGGGTTTTGGAGAAGGAGGGAGCGCTGGAAGGATCAATCGGCTAGCAAACAATTACATAGGGTACTTGAATATTTACCCAGGTTCAGGCCTCGTAGAGGTCCCTACTCCTGCTTGTCTGCTCGTGGAATTAATGGAGAAATCAAAGATTACAATGGTTCACAGATGCAATCTGGCAGGGGTTGTGGAAACTAGGGTTGCGTGTGTCCTCCTCGCCGCCCCTCCTAGCGTTTATATAGATAGGCTAGGTCTCGGGTAGCAGGTTGAGTCGGTTATAGGTTAGGGTTTTCCCCTTTGAACTTTCTATCTTTAGCTTCTTCTTGTTCCTCAAGCAATCAAGAGTCTATAGGCTACTCAAGTTCTCTATTTGGGCCTTGGCGACACCGTGGGCTTCCGCTGTATTCATGCCGTATATACCAAGCTCAAGTACCTGTAGGGTACACCCATGTCAATGTGCAAAAGACTATGCATAATAATCTACATGCTTCAACTTATCTTAGTAACTTGCAACATGTAAATTTGAATTCTCATGCAGCGGCAACCCCAGAAATTGATATGCCGATGAATAACATGACGTATTCTGTTAATCCATATGAAACACCCGATGTTAGAAATTTCAATAGCATGCAACCAAGTGTTTCATCTTCATATTCATCGGCAAATAAGTTGCAATCTCTAGGTTTAGCTTCAAACATGCCGATGGATAGGGAGATTGGACATGCTACAACTAGTTATTTGCCTAATTACTCTCAGTCATCATATCCTACACCTTATGTTTCAGCACCGTATGCAACTAATGATATTCATAATTCGGCTTCACACCTTTATGGTTATAGCCAAATAAGTGAAAACTCAATAGAAGCTAATGTGCCTTGATCTAGTACTGTAGCGTATGGTACGTCCCCCGCACAATTGCAAAGTTTCGGTGACACCTCATTGCCGAAAGATACAAAAAGCATTGGGGGGAATTCTTATGCAGGAACAAATGACTTAAAGAAAACACTTGCAGCTGAGTTCAAGAAGGTTAATTCTCTTCACCGAGAACTAGAAGAGAGGCCCCATGATCTTGCTACTATACAAGCTTATGAGGCATACAACAAGAAGCGTGAAGAGGAGCGTAAGGCAAACAAGATCAGGTTTTCCCCTTCTCAATTGCTAAGTTTCGGCGACGCAACATTGCCGAAATAAACTAAAAGCATCAGGGGGAAATCATGTGGAGATGAGGTTACACCGATAATGTCATTACATTTGATGATTTATCGGAGGAACATCTTCAGTTTGTTGAGACACTAAAGAAGAAGCATTATGAGGATTTTGATGCACTTGAAAAGAAGATGAAAGAGGATCATGAAGAATATAAGAAAAAACTTGAATAAGAAGAACTGCAGAAGTTTCTTGCAAGTCTTGAAAAGGACCATCAAGACAATACTACTCAAGTTGAAGGAATCAGCTCATCTCCTCAACACACCAATCAGGTTGAACCCTCTACTACATCAATGTAAAAAGAAGAAGCTTTTCAATCTGATAAAACCCATGAAGGTACAAATGAGTCGGTTAGGATGGTTAATTCGATTATTGAAAAAGCCGAATTAGAGAATACATGTGCTGAATGTACCGAATCAGAAGAAGCAAGCTTCGTTGATCAAGAGCATGACAAGCTTAGAAAAACTATCGTGCTTGACTTTTCTGGATGTAAGGGAACTTACATGTTGCCCTATGAGTTTCGTGCAAAGAAATTTGTGAACATCGACAACAACAAGATATAGCCGAACAATGTTCGGTTGATGAAGCACATCAAAGAGAGGAGGAACAAAATCTAGAAAAGAAAGAAGACAAGGCATTGGAGAATTATCTAGAGGTCGAGCAAGATATTGTTTAGGTCATGCAGTCATCATACGCTTCCAATGTCTTCAAAGAGGTACATCTAGCAAATAATGTACTTATGTTCCGATTTGGTCAAAACTTTATTATTGATACATCTATTAGCAAAATTCTCATAAGCTATGAAAGACCAATTGATAGAGGTAATTTATTTGTTAGTAATATAATTGTCATAGAACCTATCGGTCAATATGTTGTACCCTTTAGAGAGACCGATAATAACAAATTATTACAGCCAAAGCTTTCCACATGGTTTCATCTAGATTTTATATGTACATGGATAGCTTTGTTTATTTCATACTTGGCTAACATTTGGTCTCAAGTGAGACATATATGTTTTAATCTTTTTAGTTTCAGAAACATAAAGCCAAGGTTATTATCTCTTGAGAAAGTCGATGCTAGTATAACTATGTATTCAAAGACATCAAAAAAGAAGTGAAGAAAAGAATACATAGCCGAACTAGGTGATGTAAAATCTGAACCATTCGGTTGCTCAATTCCAAAGCCGTTCTCACAACAAGATCGGTTAGAAGATAAAAGGTGTACCTACAGTTTGAGAATGTGTGATCACATCTTTGATATATTGGTGCAAAGCGATTATATTAGGATTCTTGATCACAATGCTGAGCCATCATGACAAGGACGAATGTATTGCAAGTTGCATGATTCGTTCGAGCATAATATAGAGGATTGCAACATGTTTCATCAAATAGTACAATCGGCTGTTAATAAAGGACGATTGAAATTTGTTGAAACGCAAACTGATGACAAATCTATTTCGATTGGTCTTGATGGCCAAACTACATTGCATCAGTTACCTATAGCTGATTCATACAATGAGGAGCAGGTACACACTAAAGATGATGGGATGAAGCCTACAAGTAAAGAAATTGTGCATGAGCATGTTGAAGATATTCTTGAAGGCGAGAGTTCCAATGAAGCCACAATGAAGGCATCAAGCACTAGGGGGAAACAATAAAACTCGAAGATCGATGTGTGCAAGATTCAAAAATACAAAGGCCGCAATAAGCACAAGGGAAGCAAACCAAAAGTCACTTTCGCACAACTGCTGGAAAAATATAAAAAGGAGAGTGAAGCAAAAAGTTCTTATCGGTCAAGTAGTGCAAAAGCATCAAGATCACCCCCAAGGCAAAATTCTAAAGACAAGGATTGGCAAAAGGAGAAATTAAATGCAACAAATTCATATCCTCCTTTTGGGCCACCAATGCTAATGTCATGGATATCTTCCTACGCTGACTTTTATTCATATCCTTCATGGGAAAGGTATGATTCACGGACACATTATCCATCTAATCCTAGATCATCTCACCCAAATTGTTCATCTCGAAGAAGATCAATTGATCAACAATTACATGTCTAATTCTAGATCATCTAAGCCGGGGAGCTGAAGAAAATAAACATGGCGTGGGTTCCCAAAGGAAACCCTCAAGAAAAGGAAGATGTGCGAGATCTTATCATAAGGAGGGCACCAAGAGTGGAAAACAAAAAGAATAAAGCCAACAAGCAATCAGGCCAAAGAATTCAGTATCAATATCCAAAGCTTCGGCCAGCACATCATCCATATCTTTATACTTCACCATTAATGCATATGCCATGGAATTCATCCCCAGGTATGATTGGTTACCCACCATGGATTTATTTTGATCCATGGATGCATAATAATTATGTACATCATGAAAGGGTATTGCCAAATCATTATTCATATGATTAGTTGCAATTTTGTTGCTAATCCAAGAGGCCGAATATTTGAAGTTCATAATCAGATTTGTTGTTTTGTTTACCTCGGCTATACATACTTTGGTGGATGGATTATGCATGCCCATTGGGGCAAAGATATATGACCGATATTTATTCTATCACCTTGAGATCATTATCCAATTATGGCCGATGTGGTTTTCTAACATCGTCCGTAGTTCTATTGGAGACCGAGACAAGATATGCATTCATTAGGAATTATGCTTATGCTTATGCTTATGTGTTGATAAGTTGGCTTATAAATCTTTAAAATCTATAAAAGGCCAAATTATCTTTAATTTCATTATTGGCGTAGATGCTGAGCATGATATTGATATTGGTCTTGTCTCTCTAGTACCATGGAGATTACATTTTAACTATTCAGTTTTAAAGCAATAACCAATGCATTGGTATTGTTTATTTATCTCTTTATGGTGCTGTTTTATAAAGTCTCATGCCGCTTAGAATATCCTGCACAAAGAATCAGGCCAAATATGCAGCTTTGCTATTCGTGCTAGAACTTTTTATATGTGCTACACATATTGAGGCTTCTAGTGATTCGTTGTGAGTAGTTCATGGTTTACCAAGTTTCGATGAATCACTTGTTATTTATTTTGATACAAGTCTAGATGTGAATTTTACCTTAGATTGATTTATCATTCCTCATACTCTGGACATGAAAACTGAAGTGCAAATGAGTTGGCTCAACAAACATCCGGCTACCATGTTATTCATGATATATTTCATATTCCGCAAGAGCCGATGTTATTTCGCTAACATACGTAAGGCCGGATTGGAGACTACCGCTTTGGACACTAATGAAATATCTAGTGCAGGTAAAGATGAAGAATAGAGGAAGCCCATTGTTGATTACATGAAAATCTGAACCAAAGGGTGAACATGACAGTTCGGTTGCTTTTCAAATGCTCATTAATAGGTAATGATCTTTATTGCCGAACAGTTGGTGATACTCTTCTTGAGAAACTTGAATGAAGACCTGGTCAGGATCATTGTGGGAGTTTTTCATGAAGGAAATTATGATATTCATCAACTTCGGGATGAGGTGATTGTTTTTAACACAAATTATTTGAGGAAATGATACCCAAGTGGCTGATATATATTTATCGCCCTTAGCACATATGGCCGATATAGAGTTATCGCCCTAAGATAACCAATGTCCGATGGAGTGTTGACATCATCCTTAGACTAAAAGTGGAGCAAGTTATTTTCTGGCACGCAAGCTCTGCCATAAAAAAGGGCGGCATGTGTTGGCACTCGTTTTGGGCTCGTAACTAATCAAGGCAAATGGCGAGAGACACTTGAAAATTTCCACTTGAAGGATTATTAATCATCATCAAAGAGACACCTAATCAAGTCAAGGAATTATCAGGATTAATAGTTGATGATGCTACTGTTTAGAGAAGATTCGGAGACTGGTATATGAAAGCTTTAACTATGAGTCCTTTAAGATGACCTTAAATGAAAAAGTTCCAAAAACGAAAGTTGTGCGCCTCGTCGCAACAAGCAACTTTGGTTTTTGAATTATCCCGAAAAATTGAGAGCCAAAATTGAGAGCCAAAATACTGACAGAGGCCAAATTAGCACAGACGGGAGAGGGGGTCGCCGGACCACAGACCATGTCTCACCTTAGGCGAGAGCAATGGACCCGGGCGACCGAAAAAACCTCCTAATTCAGTCATTCTGCTTACGACTTAATTTAATCCGTCAAGATCAACTCGGATGGAAAAGTGTTAAACATGAAAGTTCTTCGTGTTTTTGAGGTGAACAACTTTGCTTTTGGAGTCAACTTCTTTTGAGCAAGTATATGGCCTCTAGATTCATGATACGGCCGAATTGAGTTAAATTCGTTCGATCTAAATCTGAGTTCGATACAAAAATAAGGGGAAACGTTCATGAAGATCAGATCAGATGAAAAAGTGGCCAACATCAAAGTTGTTCATTATTTCGAGACGCACAACTTTACTTGTTACGAAATTTTCATCCGAGCTCGTTTACTATCTCAAAAGTGGTCCGGAAGGTACAGACAAGTTTTTGACCGAACAGTTATGCAAATTTCAGGTTTGCCTGTTCGAGTTGGACCCCAACTAGGATTTTGGACGTGAATCCAACCCTTTTTCTTGCACGGAAAGTCCAGCCGCTCCTTATATACACGAGGGGTGACGGCCGATTGAACCAACATCAATCGAACAAATCAATCTACTACTTTTTCATGTTTATCTACTTTTTATCTCTCTCCCTTTGTATCTCCCTTCTCGTTCTTCCGAAGTTCTTCAGGATAAGAGGCTGCAAATCCACGAGGCTCTAGGGGCAGCAAGGATGACCTAGAGCAGCCCATAGCCGCCGTGCTGCCCTGATGGGGTCCCTCCCGAGCGAGCGGGGTTTTGGGTTTACAAAAGCGCCCGCCGGACTGTCTTGCGTACCGCGCTTCCGGCGAGCCTCCCTCGGCGTGTGCTGTCGTGTATCGCGCTCGACGCCGAGGGTACACGGTGATGTGTTCGTGTGCGAACAACCCCAAATCTTCTAATAAAGGTTATCAAGTTCTAATCACCCAATTTAAGGTTAACAAAAACTTTTATTAAGAAAAATGTATCTGAATGCATGTGTGTTTGCATTAGTGTAGCATTGAGTGTATATGCCATGCTTGATTGTTCTAAATATTTTGAAATGGTTTAAAGGTGAATGCCACATCATCTAGAACCATTACAAACAAAATCCGAAGAGAAAGAAATCAAATAAGATTAAATAAAGCAAAAGGTCATTTTGGCCATTTTAAACCACTAGGCCACTTTAGGTGTTCCTAGAGGAGAAATTTTAACAGAGGCAATTCTATTTCTTTTCACCCCTTGCTAGACCAAGTAAAAGAGTATCAAGGCCCACTTTACAAACTTACAAAAACATCTAGCAAATCCATTTAAAGGACATTTGAAAATTGAAACAAGTGTATGTGTTAAGATCACACTTTTTCAAAAACCTACCAAATCAATTCCCCTTGACCTCTCCAAGCAAACCTAGCCTCTCAAGCTTAATATAAGATCACTCAAAAAATTTGAATCAAAAATTCAAAATTAAATCTCATTCGGCCATTAATACAAACACTTGGCATGCACAGAATAATCTCTAGCCTAACTTCACTGTTTGTACAGTGATCATCAACCAATTGATCTCCCTCTTAACCCCCTTGTCCCCCTGAGTGTCTAGCAGTAGTAGACAAGCCCTCCCTTTGTCATGGAGAACAGTGGAGCGCCGCTGTTTTGTGGTCATCGCTGACCAACCACGGCCGGCTTGCAAAAGACCACCTCGTGCCCATCCAGGGTGTCCCCTAGCATCGCCGCACCCTACTGCCACTCCCTGTCCAGGCCACAGCCCCAGCCGAGCCATGGACCACGCTAGTCGCGCACCGCCTCTCTGCAATGTGTCTAGAGCACGCCAGTACACCGTGCGCGACCAGCCCCGCCAGCTCGCGCCTTTCCTTCACCGTGCACGGGCAACCTCGCCATGATTACACCACCCCGGCAGACACCCTCGTTCGCCGCCGCGCGACCCACAGCGGCCGCACGCCGCAACAAACACCACTGCCTCCGCTCAGAGCGCCGCACGTGCCAGACCAAACCAAGCCGCCCCACACCGCGCCTTTAAGTCTGTGAGAACTGCCAGGGAGCACCGCACCGTCCTACACCCTCGCCCATGCCGTTAGCTGCTTGTAGCGATGCCACCGTCGAGCTCACCGCCACACTGCTCGGTCCCCTCGTCGAGATATAAAAGGAGGCCACCCCCGCCTCCATTCTGCACACCACTCGACTCCCCACTCCTCACTGACCTTCCCCACCTCTCCTCGGAGCAAGGCTAGCACCACCGCGCCAGAATTTCACCGGAGTCCGTCGCTGCTAGAGGAGAAGGGCGTTGTCGATTCTGACCACCCCGAGCCCTGTCGTGACCACGCCTCACCTCGTCGTCATCTACCTCGTCATTTGACCCCATCGCCGAGCCTAGCTGGAGCCCAGGTAAGCCCCGATAGACCCCCACCGTCGCGCTAGGTCTGATTCCTCACCGGAGCTGTTCATCATCGACGACGACCCTCAGCCGTTGATCTGTCTTCTAATCGCACGACCTGGAATCAAAGATACCGCTTCGCGTTAGATGAGTCACTGACCAGTCGACCCCCTTTGACAGCCGCGTGCTACGCTGTGCTGTGCAGTTGGGCCGGCCCGTTTAACGTTCCCGCCTAGGCCTGAAAATTCAAATAAGGATTTTCCTTTTTAGTTTAAATCCTATTCTGTCCACTTATTCAAAAATCAATTCAGAGAGTTTCACTTAACCAAATTGCATGGTTTAAATTTTTCTATAAAGGAAATTAAATTATCTATCCAAGCCCGTTGGATTTAAATAATTTGGAGCTAGAGGTAATCTTAAGCAAAAATAACAAGACAGAGACTCTTGCAACTTCAAAGATTTTTTAAAAATCAACCATAATAGATTTTGAGTTGATTCCAACTCTCAAAAATCACATTTGGTAATATCTATCTAGATATGTAAAAATATCTAGGTTTGTATGGAGTGACATTGGACTATTACCAAAAGAATGCTATTAGAGCATTTCTAGTCACTTTAAATCATTTAAATAGTATTCTTAAACTTTATAAATTGTGACCAACCCTTTTAAATCGCATTCCCATGTATTAGAATATGTGGTGATGACATGTGTCCACATGATCCTATATTTTGATTGGAGAATATTAAATCTTAATTAATTTCAATCATATTTTAATTGGAGAATATTCAAAATTTTCAACAAGATCAAACAATTAAATCAACTTATTAATTTAACAGTCCAAAATAGGAAATTTTGGGTTGTTACACGTTGTATGTGTTCTTTTCCAAACCACAATGATCCACATGGGCACACACACACATCCAAGTGGGTGCGGTGATGCAACCCCTTTCAAACTGGTGCTCCACGGGATGTGGCAGTTGAATCCCAACATGTTGCTAGGATTCCTCGCCATGGTTATACACATATTGGAGTGACATTGCATGCGTTCTTTTCCAAACAACAATGATCCATATGTTCACACACATATAAGTGGGTGCAGCGATGCAACCACTTTAGAACTGGTGCTCCAGTACATGTGGCAATTGAATCCCAGCATGTTGCTAGGGTTCCTAGCTATGGTTGGACACATGTTAGAGTGACATTGCATGTGTTCTTTTCCAAACTAGAATGATCCACATGGCCACACACACACATCCAAGTGGGTGTGGTCATGCAACCTCTTTCAAACTGGTGCTCCACTACATGTGGCAGTTAGATCCTAGCATGTTGATAGGGTTCCTGGACATGGTTGGACACATGTTGGAGTGACGTTGCATGTGTTATTTTCCAAACCACAATGTTCCATATGGGCACATATACACATCCTAGTGGGTGTGGTGATGCAACCTCTTACAAACTGGTGCTCCACTAGATGTGGCAGTAGAATCCCAGCATGTTGCTAGGGTTCCTCGACATGGTTGTACACATGTTGGAGTGACAATGTGTTCTTTTCCAAACCACAATGATCCACATGGCCACACAAACTCCAAGTGGGTGTGGAGATGCAACATCTTTCAAACTAGGGCTCCACTACATGTGGCAGTTGAATCCCAGCATGTTGCTAGGGTTCCTAGACATGCTTGGCCACATGTTGGAGTGACATTGCATGTGTTCTTTTCCAAACCACAATGATCCACATGGCCACACACACACATCCAAGTGGGTGTGGTCATGCAACCTCTTTCAAACTGTGCTTCACTACATGTGGCAGTTTCATCCTAGCATGTTGCTAGGGTTCCTAGACATGGTTGGACACATGTTGGAGGTAGGTTGCATGTGTTATTTTCCAAACCACAATGTTCCATATGGGCACACACACACATCCTATGTTGGAGTGACATTCCATGTGTTTTGTTTGCCAAACCACAATGATCCGCATGGCCACACACACATCTCCAAGTGGTTGTGGTGATACAACATCTTTCAAACTGATGCTCCACTTCATGTGGTAGTTGAATCCTGGCATGTTGCTAGGGTTTGTGGACATGGTTGGAAACATGTTGTAGTGACATTGCATGTGTTCTTTGCAAAACCACAATGATCCACATAGACACACACATCCAAGTGGGTGTGGTGATGCAACATCATTTAAACTGGATCTCCACTACATGTGGCAGTTGAATCCCAACATGTTGCTAGGGTTCCTCGACATGGTTGTACACATGTTCGAGTGACATTGCATGTGTTCTTTTCCAAACCACAATGATCCACATGGCCACACAAACTCCAAGTGAGTGTGGTGATGCAACATCTTTCAAACTGGTGCTCCACTACATGTGGTAGTTGAATCCCAGCATGTTGCTAGGGTTCCTGGACATGGTTGGACACATGTTGGAGTGACATTGTATGTGTTATTTTATAAACCACAAAGATCCACATGGCCACACACAACCAAGTGGATGTGATGATGCAACATCTTTCAAACTGGTGCCCCACTGCATGTGGGAGTTGAATCCTAGCATGTTGTTAGGGTTTCTGGATATGGTTGGACACATGTTGGAGTGACATTGCATTTGTTATTTTCCAAACCACAATGATCCACATGGACACACACAACCAAGTTGGTGTGGTGATGCAATATCTTGCAAACTGGTGATCCACTACATGTGGCAGTTGAATCCCAGCATGTTGCTAGTGTTCCTAGATATGGTTGGCCAGAAGTTGGCGCGATATTGCATGTGTTCTTTGCCAAACCACAATGATCCACATGGCCATACACATGCAAGTGGATATAGTGATGCAACATCTTTCAAATTGGTGCTCCACTGCATGTGGCAGTTGAATCCCAACATGTTGTTAGGTTTCTAGACATGGTTGGACACATGTTGGAGTGGCATTCCATGTGTTCTTTTTCAAACCACAATGATGCACATGGGCACACACACACATCAAAGTGGGTGTGGTGATGCAACCTCTTTCAAACTGGTGCTCCACTGGATATGGCAGTTGAATCCCACCATTTTGCTAGGGTTCCTCGACATGATTGGACACATGTTGGGGTGACATTGCATGTGTTTTTTTCTAAACCACAATTATCCACATGGCCATAGACAATCCAAGTGGGTGTGGTGATGCAACATTGTCACATCCTAAATTCTAGATTTGGTACCGCGTATCATACATGTCATTGCATCATGAACATCTTTGCAAAAAAATCAGTTTTAAAGCTTTTCCCAAAATATCACTAGTTTTGCATGTTCTTCATATTTACATGAGTAGGTATGGTTTTATCTTACATTTGCTTGGATGGCACTATATAACCATCCTAGATTACAAACCCGTAGAAACTTTTTTACGCTCAAATCAGAGTTGTGGATCAAAAGTTATGACCTTATTAGTATTCAAACAGTTGTAGTATCAGAAATTCAGACAAAATCCATACCATTTCAGTTAATAGCAGGATTCAGAAAAGAATAAAGATAAGGAGGAAAAAAGGGGAAACCGGTAGCCCAGCCGGGTGACAGCGAGCAGCCCACCTGGGGCCCAACTTTTAGCGCGTGGCACCAAGCGCAACATGACCGCAGTCGGCCATGATGGCGGCATCATCCTACTCCCGCTCATGTGCTTGACGGCAATTGGACCCCACTGTCGACGTAATGTCGCTGCAATGTTCATCCTAGAGACGAACTACCTCCGTGAAAATCGCCAAATCCACAACAAAACCGAGCACCCCTCATCTGATTCTCCCCCTTTAATACCTACGTTCCCCTCGTCGAAACCCCTCTCGAACCTACGAGAATCGCGCATCCAATCTCGCGAGATTTCTCTCTGGAGAAAGCCAACGGTCGACGTCTCCATCCGCCTATCGCCTTTGTTAGGGGAAGCAACGGCCGCTCCCGAAGCCAGCCCTAGGACCGTCGCTCACCGTCGAACACTGTCCGACCCTTCACCCTCACCGGAGACCACCGGAGCACCGCCCCGCCGCCGTCAACGACACGCCGCTTCCCATGAGCAAGGTGAGCTTCAAGCTCGCGCTCCCGATTGTCTGATCCTGGCTGGGCGAACCAGATCGCGTGTTGAGTTCCCGGTGGACCGCTGACTGGTCAAGCCTAGTCAGCCTTGACCCCACCTGTCAGCGGGAATATTCCCAAGAATACTCCCTACTGATTTTTATAGTTTAATTAAAATTCCAGAAAATATGTATAACTTCTAAAACTCATAGAAGAAGGTTTACTGGTCAGAAAAATAGAAATAATATACCATTGAAATCACAAAAATACATAGAAGTTGATTCTATAAATATATTGTAGGTCTACTGTACGTAATTTACTAAGTTTACAAAAAGGCCTAACTAGTATAAAAATTATAGAAAAAGATCTATATATCTTTTTGGCGTAATTCTTTTTGGCCAAGGCTCTAATTTGAAACATCTATCTAGTAGTATTTTGGTCAAAACTTAATAGTGTTGTATACAATATTGGTTCAATGTTTTGATTAAAATCCTATTAACTAGTTCTCTAAATTGCATAATTTGTTTTCTATGCATTAAAGGTTTCTCCATGCATTCATTCAATAGTATTATTGATTAGAGAACATAACTAAACTATTGAAACTTTTATTAAAGTACCATGCATGCGTTCTGTTGCATTTATTGATCTCTATGTGTGGATTGTTTATTTGGTTGAATTACTTTCATGTAGATTGTGAGGATTATAACCCCTATGATTGCCTGGATTGTGTGTTGGACTCCGAGCAAGTGGAGCTTCATAAAATTCCTATTTATTTTCTATATGCATTGTAGCTTTGTTTTTGTATTTGCAAGTTTATATTTATTGCTATGATATAGCCTATTATGGTCGTAGCCTTCCTTGTTAGGTGCCCACGTAAGTAATGTTCTTAGTTGTGTTTATGTAGATGAGGGTGGGATACACCATGATAAAGATTTTATGAAAGTATGTGTTTGGAAAATTTAAAAACAACTTAATTAATGAACTATCTGGGTGGTATTGGTAAATGCTTGGTTCATGAATGCTAGGCCCATGTCTATGGTTTACCCGAGTAGCTCACTTGTGGATGGCCACCCAGGTTTCAGACAAATGATTAGTTTCTTGATTTGGTAGCTTATGTATGCAACCATGTGCCAATGAGTTATGGGTGGCTGGTTGGACATAGTAGGTCGTGGCAAACTGAGCTCTTTGTATCTAGAGATGTAGTGAATGTGATAGGTTGGTACAGTACGTGGATGGCTTTGGGAGCTACTTCCCAAATTGTCTATTCTTGGACTTCTCCCTATCATGACTCAAAATGCGTGTCATGGTACGAGTGGGTCGACCATGTCACATGGGTAAAGTGTACAAATCCCTGCAAGGTATAAAACTAAGTACTTAGTCGTGTCCTCGGTAATGGACGATTGAGTTGCTGAATTATGGGTGCTATGACATGTTCTCGTTCATTCTAACTTGTAATTTCTAAAACTTGTAGTTGAAACATAAATAGGTTGTGTGATGATGATCAAATGATTTATAAATGATAGGACAAAGTTATTTTTCTGCTACCACTAAGCATGAACCCCACAAGCCAGATATGCATGTAGATATTAGTCTAGTTGTTTCTCTCATTGTTCCACTTGCCAGAACATTCCAAGTATTGACCCTTCAGGGCTACTACGTTTAATGTTTCAAGTTACTCTTCCGATTACTCTGAGTTATTGTTTTGGTTGCAACCCTCCACTCAACATTTTGTTCACCTGTGGCGCATAATGGAGACTGGAGCTACTTTATTTATGTTATATATTTGATACTTGGTTATTTGAGCAAGCGTTATGCTTTGCAAACTTTGTAATAAATTCAATATTATGGATCATATCATTGTAATAATTATGCATTGTTAATTCTTTGATGTCTATCGATGCTATGTATGCCAATGAACCAATCTAGGGATTGGCATGATACATAGAGGTGCTACCCTAACAGGTCGTACCGTTTCAGATGGTATTAGAGTAGTGTGTTGACTGTAGGATCATGACTTAGGATTGCAATAGGAAGCCTTATATTTATTTAAGTCTATTTTAGCTTTGTTTTTATTCTTATGCCTTTCATTCTAGTAAATTATTTTCCTTGCTATTATCACACTTTCCTCTTTACAATTTATAGATGGGAGATGCCACCAGAGTTGAGCATGCCGGAGTCCACACACCAAGGCTTTTTGCAAAGCAGTTGGGAGAGCTCTGTCAGTCGTTGGGTTTGTTGATGCCAGTGTTCAAAGGAAGAAGGATGAATGCCTATGTGCCTAGAGATCGCAATGGGAGATCACCACTATTGTCATTGCAGATCCCACCGTACTTGGCATTGAGAACCTGAACTACACCAAACGACATCTTACCTGGGAGCAAGGAGTGGACTCGACCTTGCATGAGGTTTTGCCATGCCTGTGCTATCTTCACGAACACCGACTGCCAGTAGGTTCCCCTTTTCTTGCATTTGGAAAGCGGAATGAGGATGGGAACGTAATGGTTACCCTAGGCAATCGGAATGTCATGCCACCACATGAGAAGCACATAGAGGACATGGAGATCTGAGCTTGGGAACATGGAGAAAAAGTGATGCAGCAAAAGGAGGAATTGGACTTTTTTAGAGGCACCGTGGTGTTACAGGAGTATGACAAGGAAACTCTGCACACTGTAGTGAATACTATGGAGCAAGCTCTCATTGGAAGGGATCTAACAATAATAGACCTCAATGGGACCATATCAGAAAGGGATGACACCATTGAAGAGCTGAATCAAGTTGTGTAGGAAAGGAACCAAACTATTGTGGGAATTAATCAAGTTGTGGCTGAGCGAGATCAAACCATTGTGGAAATGGCTGCTCAGATTGCTAGCCTTCAAGCGTAGGTGAACCCTCAACCAAATGATGACAACAACGGTGATAATGGAGATGACGATGATGAGAATGGAGATGGAGGGAACAATGACAACAATGACAACGATGGAGACGATGGAGGCAATGACTGTAACATCTCAAAAATATTAAATAAGATTATCAATATCCAATCATCCAAAATTAGGGTTAACAAAAGCTTTTTAATATTAAGTACTATATGAATGCATGTGTGTTTGATAATGATGTATGGATGCTTTTTATGCCATGTTTGATTGTTATAGATGATAAGGATTAGCTTGAGGATCAAAACAATATCATCTAGGTCAAATCCAAACAAAAGAAAATCAAATATTAAGGCATATGACCTAATGGTCATTTTTGCCAAAGTTAACAACTAGCCCACTTTGGGCATCTCTATTAAAGGATTTCAAACAGAAACAATTATATTTCTTTTCTCCCCTTGCTAGACCAAGTGAAAATAAACACAAGTGCACTCTACAAACTTACAGAAACATTTTCAAATCCATTTGAAGGTCATTTCAAAATTGAATCTAGAGTAGACATCAAGATGGCCATTTTTCAAAAACCAACCAAACCTTCTCCACTTGACAAATCCTAGCAACTAGAGACACCCAGGCATGTGACCAACACACCCACCAAAAAGAATTTGAAAATTCAAATGTTTAGTTCATGTGGCCATTTAATCAAACACTTAGCAGGCACACTACAAGTCTACCAATTATCTACTGTTTAGGTCAATCTAGTGCTCACCTTTGTACTCAATTCAGCCTCAATTACTCACCCATGATCACCCCCAGTACCAGCCCATGCAGCTAGCACCGCTCACTCGACCATATGACCAGTGCAAGCCCGTACCCGAGTGTGACATGCCGGTCGAGCATGGACACGACGCCACACGCCGTGCCGCCCTCTACCACGACCATGAGGAGATAGCCGTGACCTTCACCGCACCCCTTAGTCCATGCCTTGACCAACGACAAGGAGTAGAGAAGCTAGCATTCATGCGCCCATTTATCTCCCTGCCATGTTGAGCACACGCTAGAGCGCCGAGCCGTCCCTACGCAGCCACGTCGCGCCTCGCTCTCTCCTTGTGTAACTGCACTCGCCGTGTCACCAGCAAGCTCCCAGACATGACCGTTTGACGACATGTGCCCCGTGACCACCGTACGCCATGACAAACACCCGTCGTACCTACACAGAGCACGGACGCCCCCGACCGATTAACACCGCGGCTCGCCATGCCACTATGTGCATGGTGATCGCCACAAACCACCATGTCGACCTATGCCCCCAGCCATGCCGATAGCCCCCTATGGCAACATCGCCGACGAGTCCGAGCCATGCCGCAATGCTCCCTTGCCGAGGGTATAAACAGACCCCTCCCGCTTCCTCCATTTGCACACCACTCGACCCACCTCTCTCCCAGAACCCCCTCTGACCCTTCCCCGGAGCAAGGCGAGCACCATATCACCGGAGCCTGTCGCTGCTGTGCAGGAACTGAGCCGGAGATTGGAGCCACCCTAGGAGCTGTCGTGACCACCATTCGACTCGCCATCGTCTACCAGCTCGTTTGCCCCTATTGCCGGGCCTAGCTGGAGCCCTGGTAAGCCCCCGACGACCCCCATCGTAGTGCTAGGGTTAGAATCTCGTGCACTCAGTGCGACAGAGACGATGACGCTCAGCCGTCGATCGTGCTCTAATCGTGTGGCCTAGATTAGGTGATACCTTTCACTTAGACATAGCCGCTGACACATGGGAGCAGCCTGAGAGTAGCCCGCTGTGCGTGTGCCGTGCAGTTGGGTCAGCCCATTTACATTCCCGCGCTTTGCCCATGATTCAAATATAGATTTTTAATTTAATTCAAAACCTTATTCTGTCAGTAACTTCAAAATTGAATTAAAAGAGATTTACTTAACCAAATGGGATGATTCCAATTTTGTTAGAAAGGTATTGAATATATCTACACACTCCCATTGGAATCAAACAATTTGAAATTGTAGATCACACATAGTAAAAATAACAAGACAGAGATTTTTCCAACTTCAAACATTTTTATAAAATCAACCATAAATTCTTTTGAGTTGATTCCAACTCTCAAAAATCACATTTTCCATGCTCTATCTGCATATGTAAAAAGATTTAGTTTTACATGCAGTAATCATGGACTAGTATTAAAAGAATGCTATCTAGGCATTTCTAATCATGTTAATATTATTAAATAGTAATATTCAACTTTGTAATATATGCCAAACTCTTTAAATCACATTCCCAAGTATTAGAATATGTGGTGAGGACATGTGTCAACATGATCCCATATTTTAATTGGAGAATATTAAATTTTAAGTATTTTTCAATGAGTAGAAATTGCATTTCCAAAATAAGATAAATAAGAATATTTCAATATTTCATGTGATGACTAAGATGATACTAGATCATCTATTGTGAGCCCATGTGTGCTAAATAGAAGTAGCTAAGTATTGTTTGGTGATTGTGTACCTCCTATTTACTTATAGATGCTAGTACCGACCCGGGGTACGAGCAGGAGCACTACGAAGAAGAAGAAGAGAACTTCAACAACTGCACAAACCTAGGTAAGCCATCCATGCAAGCTAACCTATGCAAGATGCATCATGCATGCTTGGTTATGCAACCTTGATTATACCAATCCCAAGTTTTAGTTTCAAGCTTTATTATTTTACCTTTACCAAAGTTTCTTAAATAGTTAATGAATTGTGATTAGTGGAAAATGAAATAGATGCTCTCAATATCATAGAACTAAGCTTGGGTAGTTACACCTGATAAGCACCCCTTAATAGTGATAGCCTCATTTATAGTGGCTACTGCTAAACTAAAATTGATCACTTTAGATGGGAACACTTGGAGAAAATGGTTATGAAAACCTTGGAATGATGAGTCATTCTATTGAAATATTTTGACATGTGTTATGAAACACACTAGTTTGAATATGATACTGAATGAGGCATGTGCCTTGACTTTGATAAAAACTGATGGTTGGGTTCGGATGCAATACCATTCCAACTTTACCGTACAACCACAATACATGAGTTGGGTAGGGCTTAAGTAGAAGTTTATATGTCTTAGTATGGGTTCCCTCGCGGAAAGAGGTGAAGCTGAGGCTACCTCATGAAAATGAATGTCCACCTATGCAGCTCCCGGGATGGTAGATGGCCATGGCTAGGAGGCCAAACTCATAGGGGAGGTGCCTATACTAGGGTGTGTAATTGGAAGGTTAGGATTGATTATCCGCATACCAAGTATGATGATTCAGGGTTATCCCTGACGGATGTATCGAATTTTGTGGTGAAAGTGTACCACCTCTGCAGAGTGTCAAACTATTCGAATAGCCGTGTCTGCGGTTATGGACAGTTGGAGTGGCCATACTGTTCTGTTGTCAAATGTTTTCCAAATGACTTGTGACTTGAAATATGACTTTAATTTGAACACCACAGGGTTATGGAAATGAAAACTAGGTTCCCACTTGAGAAATCTAGAGAACTAAACTAGGCCCTTACTACTAAGTACTTCTGAAATAAAATTGGTTTGTTGCAAACAAGACTAGAGCTTAGGATTCCTACTAGTATTACCTTACTTGTGTTAGTGATAGTTTGCGAGTACTTTAAAAGTACTCATGGCTTCGTCCCTGGCTATTCCCATGGCCAGACTATGAAGAGGACTATCTAGAGGACGAACAGCAGGAGGTCTACCATAACTAGGATCATCTCCCATCGTCAGTAGTGCATGTGAGAATGAAGATGGAGTCTACTACGTTTATTTCCGTTGCTTTGATGTGTATTAAGACTTGATCATGAGATCAACTATTTGTAAGACTATTATGGTTTGTAATGGATGATGTACTATGCTACCAATTCTATTATGTCTCGCAAAAATGTTAATCCTGGGATTGCGATGTACGGCATAACAGGCATCTGGACTTAAAAATCTGGGTGTTAACAAGTTGGGATCAAATCCATCCTGACCATAGGAGACACTAGTTAAAATGGACGTCTAAAAAACTTAGTTTCAAAACAAAGGAAGTGTGTATTTATGAAAACCTATTCTAACTCTTATCCTTGAAATTCTTTCAAAAGAGTTCACATGTTCCTTGGAATTCTTGCAATTTTACATAAAATTTGACACACTTGATCAGCTCACTAACTTACTCATCCTAATTGCTTATAGATGGAAGTCAAGTACATCAAGTTCTACCAGTTGGGCAACGGACGAGAGCTCGTCTTCGAGAGGGACTTAAGCCAGCTAGCGGAGTTTCTTGAACGCCCGCACCCCGAGTTCTTTGGAGCGCAGCTCAATGATCAGCCAGGAGGAGAACTGCAGTGGTTGATCGTTGCAGATCTAAAAGGCAAGATCCAATTCACCTTCAGGGAGAACAACTGGATGGATGGACTAGCTAGAGCAATGCAGGAGGCACTTGCGCGTCTGTGTGTGCAGAACATCAACCAGATCAATGGCACCCGCTTCGCTCACTACACAAGACGTGATTCGATGGGACATCCCTTGGCCATGCTAGGACATCCGGAGCTGAGGCACCATGCGGATCACCTTGACTTCATGCTGCATGAGACCCAGAAGGAGTTGGACAATGCACATGCCTATGCCAACCAGAAGCACGCTATCGCAGCTGAGAAGAACCAAACCCTCGCCATCCTAGCTAAGGAGTGCAAGTCACTTTGTCGCCAGCATGACAAGAAGGACCGCATCATTGCTCGCCTCCATCAGAAGATGGCAAACCTCAAAGATACCATCCATGACCAAGAGATTCATCTTGAGGAGAAGGAAGAAGAAGGTGAAGTTATTCGTGGTGATATCACCTCTTACCTCAGTGATGATGATGACTATTTGGAGGACGTCACCACGGAGTTCCACACCGACGAGGATGGCGCAGACTTCCTGGATGATGAAGAACCCACCAGTTCTGATGATGAGTAGTCACACTAGAGCACTACCGTACGTGTGAGTTTGTATCCGGTCCCATTGTATCGTAGCATAACATAATGGTTCTTAAAACCATCTACTTAGTAGTAGTAGTGTATGTTTGTAATGTGTTCCCTTGAATGAATGAAAATGAGTTGTGGTTTTCAAACCTTAGCAATACTCAAGTTTAAACCTTTTTGAAACAAACCCATAAGCCATAGAAATTTCCCTCTTGTCTTATGATATATCTCAATCTTCAGATGACTCACGGTAACCCCGGTGGAAGCAGCTCATCCCAGGATCCGATGCTTCAGATTTTGCAGATGCTAGTTTCAGATCATGAAGCCGGTAGAGCCGAGCGTCAAGCCAATCTAGCCACTCTTCAGCAGATCACCTAGATGGCACACAACAACCAAGGCCATGGAAACCAGGATCACCATGGATCTAAGCTCAAGAACTTTCAAAACACCAACCCTCCTATGTTTAGCAAATCTTAAGAGCCCTTAGATGCTGATGACTAGCTGCAAACAATGGAGAACAACTTAGAAGTTGCAGGAGTAGATGCTGCGGAGAAAGTACTATTTGCCACCCACTACCTGGTAGGTTATGCAAGATCATGGTGGAATAGCACCCGTACAATGAATGGAGGACAGATGATGACTTGGGAGGAATTCAAGCTCAAGTTTAGCAAGACCCATGTGCCCCCAGGTTTGATCAAGAGGATGAGGGATCAATTCAGGGAGTTGAAGCAAGGAAGGATGACTATGGTGGAATATCGTGACAAATTTTTGTGTCTGGCTAGGTATGCCCCTGATGAGATTGACATAGAAGCAAAGAAGAAGGAGAGATTCCTGAATGGCATGCATGATGAGATGCAGATAGTGTTGGTCAACATTCCCTTTGATGACCTAGAAGCTCTAGTGGATTCTGCTATCCATATGGAAGGAAATATCAACCAAGCCAGTGAGAACCACAAGCGTCGTATGATAAACCAACCTGGACCCCACCATACCTTAAAGTACCGCCCGAACTCGTCTGAAGGATTTGCACCAAGAAACAATAGACCCCCTATGTCCAAGCCGAACTATCCCACTCGTGGCAGAGGAAACCTGAGGACCGGAGGCCACAACAACAACAACACTGGCAACCCCCATAACTTCAACCATGCACCGCCAAGGTCCCCCACCAACAACAACAATAATACTGCCCCAAGGACTGGACGCAATGTTGTGCCTATTGCAGGGAAGGACAAGTCAATGATAACCTGCTTTGAATGTGAAGTCACGGGTCACTACTCCAATGAGTTCCCCAAGAAGCTTGCTGCAGCCACCAACGTCACTGCACCTACCAAGCAGCAGTGTCGTGTCCAGCCTAGAAAGAGGTTTGCCCCAGGGAACCTGCACAACCATACTAGCCGTCTGTTCCACATGAATGCTGAAGAATCCCAGGAAGCGCCAGATGTCGTGCTGGGTATGTTTTCTGTTAACTCAGTACTTGCAAGAGTGTTGTTTGATTCTGGAGCATCGCACTCGTTTGTTACAGAAGAATTTGCATGCACTACTACGATTCAACCAACAAATTTGAAGCATGTTATGATAGTTCAAATACCTGGATCAACCACCAAAGCTAGAAAAATTTGCAAGGTTGTGCCTATCAGAATCCATGGGATAGATTTTTATGCCAATCTAATAGTACTTGGAACCAAAGGTTTGGAAGTAGTACTAGGAATGGATTGGATGTCGAAACATCAAGGACTAATAGACTGTGCCAAGAAAGCCATAACCATGACCAGTAGCACCGGACTATCTGTAGAGCATGTGTCAGAGACGCTGCCCCATCAATTCAAATGCAACAAGAGTTTAGTCCAATCAACCATAGACCAAGTCAGAGTAGTCTGTGAATAACCCAATGTGTTCCCAGATGAATTACCCAGTATGCCCCTAGATCGGGATATCGAGTTTATCATTGAACTAGTTCCTAGAACCGGACCCATAGCTCAGAGACCCTATAGCATGAACCCAGCCGAATTAGTGGAGCTAAAGAAGCAACTTGATGACATGTTGGGGAAAGGTCTAATACAACCAAGTTCATCGCTGTGGAGATCACCCGTTTTGTTTGTGGATAAGGAATATGGTGCCAATCGTTTGTGTATGGATTATCAGAAGATGAATGATGTCACCATCAAGAACAAGTACCCACTGTCGAAGATAGAAGACCTATTTGACCAGCTGACTGGTGCCATAGTGTTTTCTAAGATTGATCTTAGAACTGGTTATCATCAACTAAAGATCCGCACAACGGATATCCCAAAGACTGCTTTCACTACCAGATATGGATTGTATGAGTACAATGTCATGTCCTTTGAATCTCATGAATAAGATTTTTATGAACTTCTTGGATAAGTTTCTCGTTGTGTTCATCAACAATATTCTGATCTATTCCAAGTCGGAAGAGGACCATGAGTAGCACCTAAGAACCATCCTTGAAACCCTTAGAGAGCATCAGTTGTATTCCAAGTTTAGCAAATGTGAGTTCTGTTTAAAGGAAGTAGGATTGCTAGGACATATCCTGTCGGTAGGAGGAGTTGTTGTCGATCCCGCCAAGATTAAGGATGTTGAAGAATGGGGAGCCCCAACCACTCAAACCAAAGTTCGCACATTTCTTGGATTAGCTGGATATTACCGCAAGTTTATTGAAGGATTTTCAAGAATCGCAAGGCCGATGACCCAGCTGTTGAAGAAATACAAGAAGTTCGAATGGACGGACAAATGTGAAGCAAGTTTTTAAGAGCTCAAGAAGAGATTGATTTCAGCCCCAATTTTGATCATGCCGGATATCATGAAGCCTTTTGATGTCTTTTGTGATGCATCCAAGATTGGTCTCGGATGTATGTTGATGCAAGAAGGCAAAGTAATATCATATCTATCCCGGCAACTGAAGCAACATGAGCAGAACTATCCCACCCATGACTTAGAACTGGCAGCCATAGTTTTAGCCTTGAAGACATGGCATCATTACCTCATGGGTAACCGTTCTGAGATTTATTCGAATCACAAGAGTCTCAAGTATATTTTCACCCAGAAGGAGCTGAATATGAGTCAACGGAGATGGATAGAGTTAATCAAGGATTATGACCTTGACATTCACTATCACCCTGGCAATGCCAAAATGGTAGCTGATGCTCTTAGTAGACTGTCGTGTAGGTTAAACACCATGATTAAGGAAGATCAACCAAGTTTGCATGAGGAGTTGGAGAATTTTAGAATGTATCTAGTTAGCGTAGGATTTCTAGCTAGTATTGAACTTCAACCCACTTTGATCAGTCAGATAAAGGAAGCTCGGAAAGGAAAAGGCAGTATCGACGGAATTAAGCGTCATATCGGTACAGGGAAGGTACCCGGATTCACTAAAGACAAAGAAGGAGTTCTGTGGTATAAAGGACGTATCTGTGTGCCAGCAGATTCAGAGTTGAAGCAAGTCATTATGCAGGAAGCCCATGATACTCTTTATTCTATTCATCCAGGAGGAACGAAGATGTATTAGGATTTGAAGGAGCAATTTTGGTGGCACAAAATGAAGAGATAAGTCGGAAGCTATATCGCCAAGTGTGACATATGTCAGAGAGTCAAAGCGGAACATTAGTGACCCGCTGGACTTTTGCAACCATTGGAGATTCCGGAATGGAAATGAGATTCTGTTGGAATGGATTTCATCACAGGTTTGCCTACATCTAGTAGGGGAAATTATTCAATTTGGGTCATAGTAGATAGACTGTCCAAAGTATCTCATTTCATCCTCGTCAAGACCACCTATCAAAGCTCGAAGCTAGCAGAGTTGTACATTGCTAGAATAGTCAGTCTACACAGAACCCCCAAGACAATCATGTCAGATCGAGGAACCGAGTTTACCTCAAGGTTCTAGAAGAAACTCCAAGAAGGATTAGGAACCAAACTGAACTTCAGCACAGCTTATCACCCACAGACCGACAGACAAACAGAAAGAGTAAACCAGATACTCGAATATATGTTGACAGCCTGTGTATTAGAATATGGATCTAAATGGGAAGATTGTCTACCTTTCGCAAAATTCTCATACAACAACAGTTATCAAGCCAGTTTGCAAATGGACCCATTTGAGTTTTTATATGGAAGGAAGTGCCATACCCCCCTGCATTTGTCGCAAGTGGGAGAGAGTCAAATATTTAGACCATACATAGTACGAGAAGCCGAAGAGAAGGTTCACAAGGTCCATGAACACCTCAAGACTGCCCAATCCAGACAGAAGAGTTAGGCTGACAAAAGACGTCGAGACCTGACCTTCAATCTCGGAGATTTTGTGTATCTCAAGGTATCACCCATGAAAGGAATGCAGCGTTTTCAACTGAAAGGGAAGCTTGCCCCCAGATATTTCGGACCCTTCAAGATTATAAGTCGCCAAGGATAAGTATCCTATCAGCTAGAACTTCCTGAAGAGATGTTAGCCGTACAGGAGGTGTTCCATATCTCGTTACTTAGGAAATGCCTAAAAGTTCCGGAGAAGACCGATGTTTTCAAGAAAATCCATCACAGAGCCATAGATATCAACAAGGATCTAACGTACAATGAAGTCTCAATTTGTATTTTAGAAGAAGCCCTCAGAACCACCCGAACCAGAAGTCTCAAGTTTCTAAAGATCCAGTGGAGCAACCATACTGAAGAAGAAGCCACCTGGGAGCGAGAACATTATATTAGGACTAAGTTTCCCAATCTCTTTAGTTCCTAGTTTTCCTTGAATCTTGGGACGATATTCTATTTAAGGAAGGAAGGTTTCTAACATCTCAAAAATATTACATAAGATTATCAATATCCAATCATCCAAAATTAGGGTTAACAAAAGCTTTTTAATATTAAGCACTATATGAATGCATGTGTGTTTCATAATGATGTATGAATGCTTGTTATGCCATGTTTGATTGTTATAGATGAGAAGGATTAGCTTGAGGATCAAAACAATATCATCTAGGTCAAATCCAAACAAAATCAAATCAAAACAAAATCAAATATTAAGGCATATGACCTAATGGTCATTTTTGCCAAAGTTAACAACTATCCCACTTTGGGAATCTCTATTAAAGGATTTCAAACAGAAACAATTCAATTTCTTTTCTCCCCTTGCTAGACCAAGTGAAAATAAACACAAGTGCACTCTACAAACTTACAGAAACATTTAAAATCTACTTGAAGGACATTTCAAAATTGAATCTAGTGTAGACATCAAGATGGCCATTTTTCAAAAACCAACCAAACCTTCTCCATTTGACAAATCCTAGAAACCAGAGACACTCAAGCACCAACACACCCACCAAAAAGAATTTGAAAATTCAACTGTTTAGTTCATGCGGCCATTTAATCAAACACTTAGCACGCACAGTACAAGTCTACCAACTATCTACTGTTTTGATTAATCTTGTGCTCACCTTTGTACTCAATCCAGCCTCAATTACTCACCCACGATCACCCCCAGTACTAGCCTGTGCATATAGCACCGCTCACTCGACCATATGACCAGTGCAAGCCCGTACCCGAGCGTGCCATGTCGGTCGAGCATGGACACGACACCACACGATGCGCTGCCCTCTACCACGACCACGAGGAGATAGGCGTGACCTCACCGCACCCCTTAGTCCATGCCTCGACCAACGGCAAGTAGTGGAGAAGCCAGCATTCACGCGCCGTTTTATCTCTCTGCCATGCCGAGCGCACGCCAGAGTGCCGAGCCGTCCCCGTGCATACACACCGTGCCTCGCTCTCTCCTTGCGTAACTGCACTTCCCGGGTCACTAGCAACCTCCCAGACACGACCGTTCGACGCCGCGTGCACCATGACCACCATACGCCATGACGAACACCCGCGGTACCCGCATAGAGCACGGACGCCCCCGACCGATTAAGACTGCGCCTCGCCATGCCATTATGCACATGACGATCGCCGCTGACCACCGCGTTGACCTATGCCCCTAGCCATGCCGATAGCCCCATGTAGCAGCGTCGCCGACGAGCCTGAGCCATGCTGCAATTCTCCATTGCCGGGGGTATAAATAGACCCCTCTCCCTGCCTCCATTTGCACACCAATCGACCCACCTCTCTCCCAGAACCCCGTCTGACCCTTCCCTGGATCAAGGCGAGCACCACATCGCCAAAATTTCGCCAAAGCCTGCCGTTGTTGTGGAGGAACAGAGCCGGAGATTGGAGCCGCCCCAGGAGCTGCGGCAACCACCATTCGACTCGCCGTCGTCTACCAGCTCGTTCGCCCCCATCGCTGGACCTAGATGGAGACCTGGTAAGCCCCCGACAACCCCCACCATAGCACTAGGGTTATAATCTCGCGTGCTCAGTGCGACGGAAACGATGACGCTTAGCTGTCGATCACGCTCAAATCGTGCGGCCTAGATTAGCTAATGCCGTTTCGCTTAGACACAGCCGCTGACGTGTGGGACCAGCCAGAGAGTAGCCCGCTGCGCGCGCAGTGCAGTTGGGCCAGCCCATTAGCATTCCCACACTTTGTCCACGATTCAAATATAGATATTTCATTTAATTCAAAATCCTATTCTGTCAGTAACTTGAAAATATCTACACACTCCCATTGGAATCAGACAGTTTGAAATTATAGATCACACATAGTAAAAATAACAAGACAGAGATGTTTCCAACTTCAAACATTTTTATAAAATCAACCATAAATGCTTTTCAGTTGATTCCAACTCTCAAAAATCACATTTGCCATGCTCTATCTGAATATGTAAAAAGATTTAGTTTTACATGCAGTAATCATGGACTAGTGTTAAAAGAATGCTATTGATGACCCACAACTATAGGGGTTGTATCGCGGTATTTTCGAGGAAAGTGAAACCCAATTTATTGATTCGACACAAGGGGAGCTAGAGAATATTTATAAGCCTTAACAACTAAGTTGTCAATTCAGCTGCACCTGCAAACAATCTTCCTCATAGCAGTTTATCAGTAGCAACAGTTTTGTAGTAGCAATAGTAAAGTAATAGCAGTAGTAAAAGTAAAGACAGCAGTAACAATTGCAGTAAACAGTAGGATTAATGTGCGGTAGGCATAGGGATGGATGGACAAGCGTTGCATGGACAAGACAATTCATATGGCAATCAAGACATAGGGCATTTGCAGATAAATAAGATAAAGCATCCAAGTACTAAATAATCATAGGCATGTGTTCCATATATAGTAATACGTGCTCGCAATGAGAACTTGCACAACATCTTTTGTCCTGCCAGCCCGTTTGTAGTGGGGCCTCAAGGGAACTACTGACAATTAAGGTGCTCCTTTTAATAGAGCACCGGAGCAAAGCATTAACACTCTATGAACACATGTGATCCTCACATCAAAGCCATTCCCTCCGGTTATCCCGATTGCTATCACTTCGGGGCCTTTGGTTCCGGACAACAATATGTGTATACAACTTGCAGGTAAGACCATAAACAATACTATCATAATGAATCAATAACATGTTCATATCTGAAATCATGGCACTCGAGCCCTAGTGACAAGCATTAAGCATAACAAGTTGCAACAAAGTCAAGAAGCACTAACAGTAGATACTAGGCACCATGCCCTAACAATCCGATGCCATTACAAGAACAATCTCATCCAATCCCTACCATACCCATAGCCTATAGTGGGGGATTACTCAATCATAGATGGGGGAAACATGGATGGTCGATGGAGAAGCGATGCTGATGATGATGGCGATGATCTCCTATAGTTCCCCGTCCCGGCAGGTTGCCAGAACGGAGTTTCTAGTTCTGAATCACGGAATCTGTTGGTGGTGGCGCATCAGAACTCTTTCTAGAAAAACATCAAACCCCCCTTGGTTGAGGCAACTTATAGGCGAAGAGGGAGGCCGAGGGGGAAGCCGAGGTGGCCACACCACCCCCAGGCGCGGCCTGGCCTAGCCCGCATGACCAGGTGGTGTGGGCCCCTCGTGGCCCTACTCCGTCTCGTCTTCTGGCTCCGTGAGTCTTCTGGTGAAATAGGATTTTTGGCATATTTTCCGGGATTTTTCCTGATAGTTGATTTTCTGCACAAAAACTAGACAACAAGGTAATTCTGCTGAAAATAGCGCCAGTCTGTGTTAGTTGTATCGAAATCACACAAGTTTAGAGGAAAAACAATAGCAAAAGTGTTCGAGAAAGTAGATATGTTTTGGACGTATCAACTCCCCCAAGCTTAGCTTATTGCTTGTCCTCAAGCAATTCAGTTGAAAACTGAGTGCGATAAAAGAAACTTTAACGAACACATTTGCTTCATATGATGTATATATTCTCACCATATGATCAACTACTCAGGCAATTCATAATAAGGAGTATGCAACTAAGTTTACTTAATAGTCATTGCAATATATGAAGAGATTCCAACTCAAAAATAATAAGTAGCATGAAAGATAAACGTAAGCAACATTGTAATGCTCATAAAAAGGTATGATAGAGTGGTATCTCGCTTGCCTTTGATTGTAGAGCAAACATAAATGCCAAGGCACCTCTGAAGTTCAAGTGAAGACTAGAAGTAAAGATATCAAAGATACAAGCATCAAAGTCATAACACAATTAATCAAGTTTTGAGACAATCACATTATACTAAGAATGAGAACTGTGCTCTCAAGAAAGTGCTCATAGAATGGGTGATGACTCAACAAGGAAATGAAAAAGGTTTTGAAAAGTTTGAAAGGCTTCGAAATGCTGAAAGTATGGTACTCATTAGCTTTGAGCTCTCATTGCCCCTATCATAAGCATCTTTAAATGGTTAAGGTTAAAGTGACACAACTAAGAGGATATGCTTTACAAGTTATAAGTTAAAATCTCATGCCCCTTACTTATGAGTCACAAGTAAGATCTTGTCATTGTAAGTACATATGTATCATAGAGAACCGCCAACGGGGTACCCCTTGCACATGATACAAGAGTTATCCCATAATCAAAATGACAAGGCAAGCAGACAATGAGCATCTCAATGATCTTTTTATTTGCTATTTGCATAGGTTTTTATTGAGGATGCTTCATAGAATGCTCATTATGATTATGCTACAAGTTTCCACCATGATTAGGCATGGGCGTTTCACTAACACATATACAAACTCCATGATCTTACAAGTTCCCCTTTTATTTCACACCGCCGTGATATCAATGAGGTACAAAGTACCCGTGCAATGTTGAAAGCGTTCCCCATGATACATGGTTCTGCTAACTTCAACTTATAAAGCGCAAGCATATACGCAACAAAGATGGTCGCAATGGTTCAAGATTATTAAGTGCAAGAAAGTAAAGTGTGCCATGAAGTTCGTGAGAGCTTTACTAACTAACTTTCTCATAACAAGCAAACATTTTATTCAGAAGAAAACAAGGCATACTAAGCATGCACGGAATAGCAAGTGATGCTAATAGGTAGGTATGGTGGACACTTTTGGCAATATTTGGTTTTAGGGAGTTGGAAACACGAGTAAAGCTTATACTCAGTGCAGGTGAAGGCTAGCAATAGTAAGGGAGTGACAAACGAGAGAGCAATAATTGTCATAATCATGCTTGAAACAAAATAGGGCTAATCATGGCATGAAAGTGATTCAAGACCCCTGAGGCAAAATAATTCATCGAGGCTTAACTGATTATTGTTTCAGTCATATGCATGCATGAGCATGTGCCAAGTCAATTCAAGTGAAAAATTCAGAGGAGGATACCACAGTGTCATACCAACTTATGAATAGAGCAATGCAAGCGAACATTCATATGACATGCTACAAATTATTAGCGAGCTAGAGCTAATCATAAGAAAGCAAGAATTACTAAGCATCCATAAATAACATACACCCTACATGAACAGATTAAGCATGCCCACAATGATGAGTATATGTACACAAATGAAAACAAATAGAGTTCATTACCAGCCTCTTACCACACCTCAAGTTGTCATTAATCCTCATTATTGCCCTTCACTTGTATAGCTTGAATAATAACATGAAACCAAATTCCACTGAGGGCTGCTGAACTATGCAACAAACTCACAAAACCAAAGAAGAACAACAAATATTTTTTGTGTTCTCGATTAAAAACAAGAACCAAAAAGGAAGAACAAGCAAAGCAAAATCTTTTGGGGTTTTTTGAATAGTTCAAACAAAGCAAAAAGGAAAAGGAAAACCAAGGAAAAAGAAGAATAAGAAAACAAAGATAAACAACAGAAATATTTTTCATCTTTTTGTGTTTTAGAAAGCAAAAGCAACGAGAGAAAGAAAACTAAAAAGAGAATGAAACATGAATATACAAAGTACCGACGAAACATGATATGGAGATGAGTGTGACGTCGGTGTACCTCCTCCCAAGCTTAGGCTTTTGGCCTAAGTGGAGTATCAATCCCGAGCTGGCCAAGATGGAGCGCCTCCGTAGTACGGTGAGGAGGTACCCTCGTCCTGGTGCGAGCTCGAGGACGCCCCACCATAGTGTGCAGAGTAATCGTAGGAGGGCACATCCTCCTGGTGCTGCCTGTGGAAACCGAGCAAGTGGAGCTGCTCGTCCACCTCCTCCTTGGAGCACGACCACGGCCTCCTGTGGACACTGAACAAAGTAGATTGTGGCAAAGGAATCTCCCTTTCATCCCCGTCAGTAAACAACATCCTGTATACTAAACTGTCCATATCAGAGTTAGAAGTGACGAAGTGATGTGTTTTCATGGCAGCAAGATCAAGCCTTTGTGGTGCCAATATAGTATCATTAGGATCCACAGAAAGCTCTAATGCAGTGACCATACGTGAAGCGATAATGCCCCCATAAATAGGTCCCTTAGCAGCTAGGCGGCGAGCAATGAGAGAGCCAAGATTGTACCGAGTATCATTATTAAGTGCAGTAGCAAGGAAGGCTAAATGATATGGAGATATTACTCGTATTCTCCCTACCAAGAATGCTAGTAGCAAGATAATAGGCAAAGTATCTAAGAGCTGGGAGTTGGATGTTTCTTATCTTCCCGCGCTGAGTTACGCGGTTCGTAATTGGTCACACCTCGATAGAGCTCCAGCAAATCAGCGGGTCTCCCTTGGATCTTTTTCGTGGTCTCGGTCATGCCTACGCCTATAATGCTGCAAAATCTTTCCAATGGCATGGTAAACAGCAGATTACAAACTCTGAAAGAAACAGTTGACTGATAGGGGGTGTTAGTGAAAACGAAACTCTCAATGAAATTTTTGGTGAGCACGGCATATTTCTCACTCTCATCTTCCATGTATGAGGTCAAATCGACCCTCTGAACCAATAGTAAGAAATCATCAAGGATCCCTGCAGCTTGCAAGAAGGTATAACAAGGAAAAGTAAATGGGTGAGCATCCCCCTCATCTCCTTCATTCCCAAAGCGTGGTGCAATGAGATCTTCATTGTATGAAGGCCTAAACTGAGAGGCTGATCTTGAGGGCCTTGACCTCCTAGGTGTGTCCCTCTCAAATATTTCTCCAAAGGTGTGGTTGTTCATCTTTGATATTCTGAAATTTAAACATCTATTACACAAGTGATTGCAAAGTGAATATATAATGGAGAGCACTACTCATGGGGACTTGTAAGAGGCCTAAACATGCATCAAAACAATATCTCTAAGGATTGAACAAGCTTACAAGATCTCATAACCTGTCACCTATAGCAGCAAAATACACAAGATATAAACCACTAAACACAAATCTACTTGGAAAAGCGGAGGAGTCACATACCGGAGAACAAATGCTCGAAATTTCAGCAGCAAAGATGGGCTGAGCAAGGATATCGAAAAGTTGCGAGCAAGAACAGCAAGAACGTGATTTTGAGCAAAGAACTAATGTTTTCCCGGGAGACAGAAGAAAGTGGGAAGTGAGAGAGTGAGTGGAGGGCCAGGGGTGGCCCACACCATGGCCAGGCGCGCCCCTGGGCTGGCCGTGCCACCAGGTGGTGTGCCTGCCTGGTGGGCCCTCCTGGTACTATCCAGGCACTCCTCTGCCCCTTTTTTCACGTAAAAATTTAATATGAATTTTCTAGAATTTTTCGAGACACTTTATTTTTGAGCAATTTTCAGGTATAGATGAATGATTTTCTGACAGAAAGATGTTTTTGGAATGATGTAATGACAAAACAAAGCTAAACTTCAGAAGTTCTAAGACACTCTAACAAGAAAGCAACTAACAACAGAAAATTAAACTAAACGAAAGCAAAAACTAGAAAAGATAAAATAAAAGTAAACAAAGATAATCATGGTGAAAACATTGTTTTGTTCATTGAAATCATTTTATTAACAAGGTTGATCAGGTCTTGTTACCAAAACAATTTTATATGAAACAAAACTTTGTGTTCCACTAATGATTATGTTACCTCAACCTCGATAGCAATGGTCCCAATCATAATAGTTACATATTTTTCTCTTGGTATGGGACAATATATTTCTCCAACTTGAATATCATCAACATATTCAATTGAATTCAAACCATAAGTCCTATCAATCTTCTTGGGGAAATAGACAGTATGTTCCTTGTCATTAACATTGAAAGTCACCTTTCCTTGATTACATTTAATAACAGCTCCTGCAGTATTAAGAAAAGGTCTCCCAAGAATAATAGACATATTATCATCTTCAGGCATTTCAAGCACAACAAAATCAGTTAATATCAAGAAATTATGAGCCACTTGAACAGGTACATCCTCACATATACCAACAGGAATAGTAGTAGATTTATCAGCCATTTGCAAAGATATATAAGTTGGTATCAGTTTTTCCAGTTGAAGTCTCTTATAGCAAGAAAAAGGCATAACACTAACTCCAGCTCCCAAATCACACAAAGAAGTTCTAACATAACTATTTTTAATAGAGCAAGGAATAGTTGGAATCCCTGGGTCTCCAAGTTTCTTTGGAACCTTACCATTAAAGGAATAATTAGCAAGCAAACTAGAAATTTCTTCATTAGGGATCTTCCTTTTATTTGAGACAATATCCTTCATATACTTTGAATAAGGAGGCAATTTAATAGCATCAATCAAAGGAATTTGCAAGAATAAAGGTTTCATCCACTCACAAAACTTGTTATAGTGTTCATCTTCCTTTGACTTGTGTTTCTTATCAGGGAAAGGCATAGGTTTTTGGACCCAAGGCTCTCTTTCACTACCATGTTTCTTAGCAAAAAAATCTTCTTTATTGTATTTAGTATTGTTAGTGTGCCTTTCAGGTTCTTTTTCAACTTTTTCTTTATCAGGAGCATCATTTTCTTCATTACCACTTTCGGTTTCAGCATCAAAGACAGATATACTATTAGGATCTTTAGCAGGTTCAGAGGGTTCTACAATAGTTTTATGTTTCTTTTTCTTTTCTTAGGAGTAGTACCACTGTTTTCAACTTGTTGAGAATCCTTCTCAATTCTTGTAGGATGCCCCTCAGGATATAGAGGATCTTGGGTAGCAGCACCACTTCTAGTTCTAATTTCATAAGCATGTTTTCCTTTAGCAGCATTAACTAGCAAGTCTCTTCAACTCAACAATATTCCTAGTACCACTGTTTTCATAAGCTGATCAATTTGAGTTTGAACCATTTGAAAATGTTTAACAAGAATTTTAACATCATTAGAGGTTATTTCCACAATATTCTTCAACTCAACAATAGCTCTAGTGTTTTCCATCAAATGATTTTGCACCCTTTTATTAAAATTATCTTGCTTAAAAATAAAAACATCAAATTCTTCTAAGAATTGATCAGGAGGTTTAGAGTAAGGGATATCACCTTCATCAAAATGTTGGAGAGAGTGTACCTCAATAGTGGATGAGTGAGGGATTGGCTTACATAAGTCTTCTATAGGAGGTAAATTCTTGACATCTGCAGCTTTAATACCCTTCTCCTTAAGACATTTCTTAGCTTCCTTCATCACTTCATCATTTAGTTCAATAACTCCCCTCTTCTTTGATGTTGGTAAAGGCGCAGGAATAGTTGGTTCAGGTATAGTTGTCTCAGGTATAGCTGGTTCAGGAGGAGTCTAGTCTTCATAAATCTTGCTTATTTTAGCCATTAATTCCTCAGCTTCCTTGGGAGTCCTATTCCTAAAAACACAATCAGCACAACTATCCAGGTATGTCCTAGATTCTTCAGTTAGTCCATTATAAAATATATCAAGAAGCTCATTCTTAGGTAATGGACATCCAGCATGTGCATGAACCAAAGCACAAAACCTTGCCCATGATTCATGCAATATCTCTTTTTGTCCCTGTTTAAAGTCAAAAAGTTCCTGCAAAATAGCATGTCTAGCACTAGGAGGAAAATATTTCTGCAGGAAAGTACTAATCAAGCAATCAAGGCTATCAATAGACCCAGGAGGTAAATTATTAAACCAAGTTTTAGCTTCTCCTTTCAGTGAAAAAGGGAAAATTTTAGCAACAAAGTAGGTGCGCATCTTAATATCATCAGAAAATAGGCCACTCATGGTAGAAAGTTCAGTCATATGTGCTACCGCACTTTCATTCTTAGTCCCACAAAAAGGTTCTTTCTCAACAATAGTTATGCAAGATAGATCAAGAGAGAAATCATAATCCTTATCTTTAATGTTGATGGGAGATGCAGCAAACTTAGCATTAGGAGACAATTTGGGTTTTATAGTATGCCTCTCAAGGAGACTCTTAATAGCACTGGTATCATGGGTGTTTTGACATTCTTTAATAAATTCATCGGTCATCTCAATATAACCGTCTTCAATATCATAGCTCTCTCTAGACTCAGGTGAACTGACAGGTGTAGTAGTGTCTTCATTAGGAGTTTCAGTATTTCCAGTTATAGTTCTAGCAATCGTAGCATCTAGGAAAGGACCTAATGAACCACTCTTATCAAGCATAGTAGAAGCAGCATCATAAGTATCAGAAGTTTCAGATTCAACAGTAGTAGCAGTATGTGTAGCATGTGGATGTGGTGGTGTAAGGAGCTTACTCATAACAGACGGTGAATCAAGAGCAACAGAGGTGTTCAGAACCGTACCTCTTCTTGCAGTGGATGGTAAAATAGGGACCTTGCCATCACGAGACTTACCCATGATGGATGGATGGCAGCGAACAATAATGATTCCAAGTGGACTTGATAAATAAAGCTATGCTCCCCGGCAACGGCGCCAGAAAATAGTCTTGATGACCCACAAGTATAGGGGTGTATCGCAGTATTTTCGGGGGAAGTGAAACCCAATTTATTGATTCGACACAAGGGGAGCCAAAAAAATATTTATAACCCTTAAGAACTAAGTTGTCAATTCAGCTGCACCTAGAAACAATCTTGCTCACAGCAGTTTATCAGTAGCAACAGTTTTGTAGTAGCAATAGTAAAGTAATAGCAGTAGTAAAAGTAAAGACAGTAGTAACAATTGCAGTAAACAATAGGATTAAGGCGCGGTAGGCACAGGGATGGATGGACGGGCGTTGCATGGACAAGACAATTCATATGGCAATCAAGACATGGGGCATTTGCAGATAAATAAGATAAAGCATCCAAGCACTAAATAATCATAGGCATGTGTTCCATATATAGTCATACGTGCTGGCAATGAGAACTTGCACAACATCTTTTGTCCTGCTAGCCCATTTGCAGCGGGGCCTCAAGGGAACTACTGGCAATTAAGGTGCTCCTTTGAATAGAGCACCAGAGCAAATCATTAACACTCCGTGAACACATGCGATCCTCACATCAAAGCCATTCCCTCCAGTTATCTTGATTGCTGTCACTTCGGGGCCTTTGGTTCCGGACAACAATATGTGTATACAACTTGCAGGTAAGACCATAAACAATACTATCATAATGAATCAATAACATGTTCAGATCTAAAATCATGGCACTCGGGCCCTAGTGATAAGCATTAAGCATAACAAATTGCAACAAAGTCAAAAAGCACTAACAGTAGATACTAGGCACCATGCCCTAACAATCCGATGCCATTATATGAACAATCTCATCCAATCCCTACCATCCCCATAGCCTACAGCAGGGGATTACTCACTCATAGATGGGTGAAACATGGATGGTCGACAGAGAAGCGATGGTGATGATGATGGCGATGATTTCCTCCAATTCCCCATCCCGACAGGGTGCCAGAATGGAGTTTCTAGTTCCAAATCACGGAATCTAGAAGTGGCGGTGCAGCGGAACTCTTTCTGGAAAAACATCGAACCCCCCTTGGTTTTTAGGTTAAGAGGCAACTTATAGGCGAAGAGGGAGGCCGAGGGGGCAGCCGAGGTGGCCACACCACCCCCAGGCGCGGCCTGGCCTGGCCCGCGCGACAAGGTGGTGTGGGCCCCTCGTGGCCCTACTCTGTCTCGTCTTCTGGTGAAATAGGATTTTTGGCATATTTTCCGGGATTTTTCCTGATAGTTGATTTTCTGCACAAAAACTAGACACCAAGGTAATTCTGCTGAAAACAGCGTCAGTCCGTGTTAGTTGTATCCAAATCACACAAGTTTAGAGGAAAATTAATAGCCAAAGTGTTCGGGAAAGTATATACGTTTTGGACGTATCAGCTATTTAGGCATTTCTAATTATGTTAATATTATTAAATAGTAATATTCAACTTTGTAATATATGCCAACCTCTTTAAATGGCATTCCCAAGTATTAGAATATGTGTTGAGGACATGTGTTAATATGATCTCATATTTTAATTAGAGAATATTAAATCTTAAGTATTTTTCAATGAGTAGAAATTGCATTTCCAAAATAAGATAAATAAGAATATGTCAATATTTCATGTGATGATTGAGATGATGCTAGATCATCTAGTATGAGCCCTTGTTTGCTAAATATAAGTAGTTAAATATTGTTTGATGATTGTGTACCTCGTATTTACTTATAGGTGCTAGTACCGACCCGGGGTACGAGGAGGAGGAGTACTATGAAGAAGAAGAAGATAACTTCAACAACTCTACCAACCAAGGCAAGTGATCCATTCAAGCTAACCTATGCAAGATGCATTATGCATGCTTGGTTATGCAACCTTGATTATACCAATCCCAAGTTTTACTTGCAAGCTTTATTCTTTTACCTTTACCAAAGTTTCTTAAGTAGTTAATTAATTGTGATTAGTGAAAAATGAACTAGATGCTCTCAAGATCATAGAACTAAGATTGGGTAGTTACACCTGATTAGCACCCCTTAATAGTGATACCCTCATTGATAGTGCCTAGTGCTAAACTAAAATTGATCACTTTAGATGGGAACACATGGAGAAAATGATTATGAAAAACTTGGAATGATGAGTCATTCTATTGAAATGTTTTGACATGTGTTATGAAACACACTAGTTTGAAGATGATATTGAATGAGGAATGTGCCTTGACTTTGATAAAAACTGATGGTTGGGTTCAGATGCGATACCATTCCAACTTTACCATACAACCACAATACCAGAGTTGGGTAGGGCTTAACTGGAAGTTTATATGTCTTAGTATGGGTTTCCTCGTGGAAAGAGGTGAAGCGGAGGCTACCTAGTGAAAATGAATGTCCACCTATGTAGTTCTAGGGATGGCAGATGGCCATGGCTGGGAGGCCAAACTCATAGGGGAGGTGCCTATACTAGGGTGTGTAATTGGAATGTTAGGATTGATTATCTGTATACCAAGTATGATGATTCAGGGTTATCCCTGACAGATGTATCAAATTTTGCGGTGAAAGTGTACCACCTCTGCAGAGTGTCAAACTATTCGAATAGCCGTGTCCGCGGTTATGGGCAGTTGGAGTGGCCATATTGTTCTGTTGTCAAATGTTTTCCAAATGACTTGTGACTTGAAATATGACTTTGATTTGAACACCACAGGGTTGTGGAAATGAAAACTAGGTTCCCACTTGAGTAATATAGAGAACTAAACTAGGCCCTTACTACTAAGTACTTCTAAAATAAAATTGTCTTGTTGCAAACAAGACTAGAGCTTAGGATTCCTACTAGTATTACCTTACTTGTGTTAGTGATAGTTTGCGAGTACTTTAAGAGTACTCATGGCTTTGTCCCTGGCTATTCCCATGGACAGACTATGAAGAGGACTATCCGGAGGACGCACAACAGGAGGTCTACGATAATTAGGATCACCTCCCATTGTTAGCATTGCCTGTGACAATGAAGATGGAGTCTACTACATTTATTTCCGCTGCTTTGGTGTGTATTAAGACTTGATCATGATATCAACTATTTGTAAGACTATTATGGTTTGTAATAGATGATGTGCGATGCTACCAATTCTATTATGTCTCGCAAAAATGGTAATCCTGGGATTGCGATATATGGCACAACAGGCATATGGACTTAAAAATCCGGGTGTTGACAATGACGATGGAGGGGATGAAGCGAATGCCATTGCTGAAGAAAGCGAGGAGGAAGACCCTGATGAGGTGGACTTTGAGGACTTGAGTTATGAAGATTTAGGAGAGGTGTGCACGCCACCACCGTTAGAGATGGTCCTCCAAATTAGTCTTTGTTAGGAAATTCGTTAGTCTTTATATATCGATCAATGTAAACTTTGGCACTGTTAGATTATTGTGTTTAGGATTCTCTATTGAGTACTTTGAAGTTCCAAGATTTTCGTGGGATTTATTAAATGATAATTTGCCAAGTTTTGGGTAAAATTTGTGATATTATTGCTGCAGTTTTCTACTGAATCTTTCATACTGTATGATTTTTCATATTTTATTGGTAACTACTAAAAATCTGAATAATAGGAATCTGGTGCGTAATTACATGTACTATATGCACAAAAGTCAGAAAAAATTCCTGATTTCTGGTTTTTTTCTTATTTCTAGTTTAAGTCAGGCAAAAAAATCATGAACAGGGAAGTACTATTCTGGCAGGTTTCTGGTTTTTGCTTATTTGTTGTTTTGATATGCCTAATGTTTTTACCATCATTTCTAACCTATTTTGTGTCTTTATACTATTAAGTAAAACCCCTGGAACAATGCTTGTATGTGTGTTTACATATCTGGTGATTGCTTATGATTGTTATGGATGTATTGTTGTTGTATTGAGCATAATGCATTGGTCGTAGGCTATTTACTTCTCTTTAGATGTTTCTATCTAAAACTTTCCTTTGTTGAACCGTAGATGTTGCCGAGACACACCTATGACCTGGCACCTGGCATGCAGCAAATGTTGGATGCATAGACCCAGTTGATGCAAGCCCTGACCCAGCAGATGAACAACAACAACAACAAAAACTAAAACAACAACTACAACAATAGCAATAACAACAATAACAATCCGCCCCCACAAGTGGATGCTCTTGCTCGATTTCAGAGATTAAGGCCTATCAAGTTCTCTACTAAACCTGAGCCAATGGTTGCACCAGATTGGCTACGCTCGGTGAATAATGACTTGGTGACAGTTGGGTGCATCAATGCTAAAAAGGTGAGGTTCGCTGCTCATCTGTTGGAAGGACTAGCTGCTTCTTGATGGGACAGTTTCTAGATCACCCACCCCATTGCTACTGTGACCTGGAAGATGTTTGACGAAGGATTCAAGACTCACCAGGTCTCTACTGGAGTTATGAGCCTGAAGCGGAGGGAGTTCCGCAGCCTGCGCTAGAGTCATCGCAATGTGTCTGAATACATTGAGGAATTCTCTAATTCGTCTTGCTATGCGCCAGAGGATGTGGACTTAGATGCCAAGAGGAGGGAGAGATTCCTTGATGGTCTGAATGATGAGCTCTCAGTCTAGCTTTCTATTGTACATGCCCCTGATTTCCAGACTGTGATGGATAAGGCTAGAATTCTAGAAGGAAAATAGGGCCAAGCTGAAAGGCGCAAGAGGAAGTATAATGGCAACCACAACTCAATGTTGCAGCATAGGGCTCATACTTCCCACCATGGTAATGGAAACTCTGGACATCACCGTGGAGGTAATGGAAACCCTTACAATGGAGGTAATGGGAACAATCACTATGGAGGCAATGGGAATCAGCACTGTGGAGGAAATGGACACCACCATAATGGCCACAAGAGCTACAACATCAACTCTGGGATGAACAATGGACACAACCGCACTAGCAAGAGGGATCTCAGTGAAGTGGAGTGCTTCAAGTGCAAGAAGATGGGGCACTAGGCAGATAATTGTCCAGAGAAGAAGGTTGAAGAAGGAAGCAAGCCTAATACAAACTAGAAAGCAACAATCAACCATGTGAACATTGAGGAGATTCAGAATGAACTAGAGCTGGAGGTTGGTAAGTTTCGAATCAATACCCACATCACATTTGTTATTTTCTATACTGGTGCATCGCATACATTCATATCAAGGGCATTTCTGGATAAGTATAAGCTACCTACTGAGGCTCTTAGAGGATCTATTAGAGTAGGTTCGCATGGGGGAGAGATGATAGCTAGTGTATCATGTCGAGGGTTGACCCTACAAATTGGTGCTTATGCATTTCCTACACACCCGGTTATACTAGAATCCCAAGGTGTAGATGTCATATTGGGCATGTATTGGATGTCGGAACATCAAGGTCAGATAGATTGTGCTCAACGAGCAATTTCAATCACCACACCAGAGGGAATAAGAATCAGGTATAAGTCGCCTACCAATATTGGAGTGGCTGAGTTGACTTCTCTTAAGGGGGTTAGCCTGGAAGATGTGGTCATAGTAAATGAATACCCCGATGTGTTTCTGGATGAGCTACTAGGGATGCCACCTGATAGGGATGTGGAGTTTCTCATTGACTTGATGCCAGGAACTGGATCGATAGCCAAGATACTATACAAGATGGATGTGGATGAACTGAAGGAATTGAAGAAGCAACTTAGAGAACCGTTGGACAGAGGATTTATTCATCCTAGTTCATCATCTTGGGGAGTGCTTGTTCTATTTGTGGAGAAGAAGGACAGTAGTAAGATATTGGTGGTTGACTATCGCTCGCTTAATGAAGTAACCATCAAGAATAAATACCCACTGCCAAACTTAAAGATTTGTTTGATAAGTTGGAAGGAGCGAAGGTGTTTTCCAAGATTGATCTGAGATTGGGTTATTTCCAATTGAAGATCCATGAGGAAGACATACCAAAGACCGCATTCACCACTAGGTATGGTTTATATGAGTATACAGTTATGTCTTTTGGACTAACAAATGCTCCGACATATTTTATGACCATGATGAACAAGGTATTTCATGGAGTACTTGGATAAACTCGTGGAGGTTTTCACCGATGACATATTGATATATTCCAAGGATGTTGTTGAACATGAGAAGCACCTGCGACTGATTATGGAAAACCTGAGGGAGCATAAATTATATGTCAAGTTTAGAAAATGTGAATTCTAGTTGAACACTGTTGGATTTCTTGGACACATGGTGTCAGGTGAAGGAGTTGTAGTTGATACAAGCAACGTATCATCGGTTACAGAATGGAAATCACCCAGGAATGTGGGAGATATTCGGAGTTTCTTATGACTTGCCAGATATTATAGGACGTTCATAGAGAATTTCTCCAAGATTGCGAAGCCAATGACTGAACTATTGAAGAAGGAGAAGAAATTTGAATGGACCGGGGACTGTGAAGCTAGTTTCCAAGAACTGAAGCAACGCCTAGTGACAGCACCAATCTTGTGTTTGCCGTATATTCAGAAGGATTTCCAAGTGTACTGTGACACTTCTCGTCAAGGACTAGGTAGTGTATTGATGCTAGATGGAAGAGTGGTATCTTATGCATCACGCCAACTTAAACACCATGAGAGGAATTATCCCACACATGATTTGGAATTGGCGTCAGTTGTGCATGCACTCAAGGTGTGGAGACATTATCTGATGGGAAAGCACTGTGATGTGTTCACGGATCACAAGAGCATAAAGTACATATTCACGCAGAAGGAGTTGAAAATGAGGCAAAGGAGATGGTTGGAGCTCATAAAAGGATTATGATATGAGTTTGCAATATCACCCAGGAAAGGCCAATGTTGTAGTGGATGTGCTGAGTCGCAAGGTTTATGCTAACGGTCTGACAGTGGGAGAATTACCTAAGGATTTTTGCGAACAATTCAAGGACCTCAGGTTGGAGGTAGTATCCGAGGGATATTTGGCAACGATGGAGGTCAAGCCAACGCTTCTGGATATGATTAGAGAAGATCAAAATAAGGATATTGACATGAAGGAAATAAGAGGAAACATACCCAAGGGTAAGGCAGAAGGATTTCATGAGGATGACCAAGGAACTATGGTACAAGGATCTCTTATGTGTGCCTAACAATCCGAAGATTAGGAAGTTGATATTTCAGGAAGCTCATGACTCGCCATACTCTATACATCCAGGTAACATGATGTATATGGATTTGAAGGAAAGGTTTTGGTGGGTTAACATGAAGAGAGAGATTGTAGAATATATTGCTTTATGTGATGTATGTAGTAGAGTGAAGGTTGAGCACCAGAAGCCAGCAGGATTGCTACAGCCATTACCGATACCTGATTGGAAGTGGGACGGAGTTGGAATAGATTTTATCACAGGACTGCCTATGACGAGATCAGGATATGACTCTATTTGGGTAGTGGTTGATCACTCTACCAAGGTAGCTCAGTTTATACCCGTGAAGACCACTTACACCAGTGTTAAGTTAGCTAAGATCTACATGAACATAATTGTGTGTCTACACGGACTTCTAAAGAGTATTATTTCATATAGAGGCACCCAATTTACCTCTCACTTTTGGCACCAGCTACACGAGTCAGTGGGAATGAGATTGGAGTTTAGTATAGATTTCCACCCCCAAACAGATGGTCAGACAGAGAGGGTGAATCAGATTTGGGAGGACATGTTGAGAGCTTGTGCCTTAGCTCATGGCGCTAGTTGGGATAATAATTTGCCTTATGCTGAATTTTCCTACAACAACAACTACCAATCTAGCATCAAGACGTCGCCATTCGATGTAGTATATGGTAAGAGGTGCAGAACACCATTTTTATGGAATGGTGTAGGTGAGCGTCAACTATTTGGACCTGATTTGATCAAGGATACTGAAGAGAAGGTTAGTTTGATTCGAGACAGGTTGAAGATACCATAATCGAGACAGAAGAGCTATGTTGATTCTAAGCGCAAGGAAGTGGTGTATGAGATTGGAGATCGAGCATACCTCAGAGTTTCTCCACTATGTGGAATTAAGGGTAAGCTTGCACCTCGGTTTATAGGACCTTAAAGGATCTTAGCACGCAAGGGAGAGGTAGCATATCAGTTGGAGATGCCAGAACCTCTGTCCGCTGTTCATGATGTGTTCCATGTGTCTCAGCTGAAGAAATGCCATCCAGAGATGGTGGATACACCATTGAGAGACACCGTGCCACTAGATGAGGTTCAGCTAGAAATTGACTTGACTTATGAGGAGAAGCCGGTAAAGATTTTGGAGACAGTGGAGAGGTTTACCCATAGCAAGACGATCAGGTTTTTCAAGGTGCAATGGAGCCATCACACCAAAGAGGAATCCACTTGGGAGCGAGAAGATGACCTCTGAGAGGACCACCTGCACCTATTTGCTAGCCACGACGAATCTCAAGGACGATATTCATCTTAAGGGGGTTATACTTGTCACATACAAAATTCTACATTTGGTACTACATATCATACATGTCACTGCATCATGGACATCTTTGCAAAAAAATTCAGTTTTAAAGCTTTTGCCAAAATACCACTAGTTTTGCATGGTCTTCATATTTACATGAGTAGGTATGGTTTTTATCTTGCATATGCTTTTATGGCACTATATAACCATACTAGATGCTTAGTTACATAGGTTACTCAATTACAAACCCATAGAAACTTGTTTCCCTCGAATCGGAGTTGTAGATCAAAAGTTATGCCCTTATTAGTATTCAAACAGTTGTAGTTTCAGAAATTCAGACAAAATCCAGAAAGTTTCAATGAACAGGGGGATTCAAAAAAGAATAAAGAAAAGGAGGAAAAAAGGGGAAACCGGTAGCTCAGCCGGGCGGCTCGTAGGCCCGCCAGCCGCAGCACACCCGCAGGCCGGCCCGCCAGCGGTCCAACGCGCACATCCCCCTCCTCCCACTCCTTTGCCACCGATAGGTGGACCCCACCTATTAGCAAGTCGACGCCGTGTTCGTCCCAGAGACGAGCAGCCTCCACGTACATCACCAAATTGGCAACAAAACAGAGAACCGCTCGTCTGATTCTCCCCCCACCCTTTAATACCTACCTTGCCCTCGTCGAAACCCCTCTGGAACCTAGGAGAATTGCGCATCCAATCTCGCGAGATTTCTTGCCGAAGCAAGCCGATGGCCAACGTCTCCATCTGCCTATCGCCTTTGCGAGGGGAAGCAACAGATGCCACCAAAGCCACCCCTAGGACCGCTGCTCGCTGCTGAACCCTGTGCGACCCTTCACCCTCACCGGAGACCACCGGAGCGCTGCCCTGCCGCCGCCGACGAGCAAGGTGAGCTTCAAGCTCGCGCTCCCGACTGTCCTATCCTGGATGGGCGGACCAGATCGTGCATTGTCTGCCCAGTGGACCGTTGACTGGTCAAGCCCAGTCATCCTTGACCCCACCTGTCAGCGGGAATATTCCTAGGAATATTCCCGCCAATTTTCAGAGTTTAATTAAAATTCTAGAAAATATGTATAACTTCTAAAATTCATAGAAAAAGATTTATTGGTTAGAAAATTACAATAATATACTATTGAAATCACAAAAATACGTAGAATTTGATTCTGTAAGAATATTGCAGGTCTACTGTACATAATTTCCTGAGTTTATAAAAAGGCTTAAAGTAGTATAAAAATTATAGAAAAAGATCTATATATCTTTTTGGTGTAATTCTTTTTGGCCCTGGCTCTAATTTGAAACACTTGTCCAGTAGTATTTTTTTCAAAACTTAAAAGTGTTGTATATAGCATTGGTTCAATCTTTTGATTAAAAGCCTATTAACTAGTTCTCTAAATTGCATAATTTGTTTTCTATGCTTTAAAGGTTTATCCATGCATTCATTCAGTAGTAATATTGATCATAGAACATAACTAAAGTACTGAAACTTTTATTGAAGTATCATGCATGTGTTGTGTTGTATTTATTGATCTCTATGTGTGGATTGTTTATTTGGTTGAATTATTTTCATGTAGATTGTGAGGATTGTAACCCCTATGATTGCCTGGATTGTGTGTTTGACTTTGATAACTACCAAGGAAAGTGGAGCTTCATAAAATTCCAATTTACTTGTTTATTTGGTTTTAGTATTTGCAAGTTTATATTTATTGATATGATATATCCTATTATGGTCATAGCCTTCCTTGTTAGGTGAGCCACCATAAGTAGATGTGCTTATGTAGACGAGGGTGGGATACACCATGATAAAGATTGTTTTGAAAGTACGTTTTTGGAAAATTTGAAAACAACTTAATTAATGAACTATCTGGGTGGTATTGGTAAATGCTTGGTTCGTGAATGTCGGGCCCATGTCTATGGTTTACCCGAGTATCTCACTTGTGGATGGCCACCTAGGTTTCAGAGAAATGATTAGTGTCTTGATTTGGTAGCTTCCGTCTACAACCATGTGCCAGTGAGTTATGGGTGGCTGGTTGGACATAGTAGGTCATGGCAAACCGAGCTCTTCGTATCCAGAGATATAGTGAATGTGATAGGTTGGTACAGTGCGTGGATGGGCTTGGGGAGCTACTACATGAATTATCTCTTCTTGAACTTCTCCCTATCATGACTCAAAATGTGTGTCATAGTACGAGCAGGTTGACCAGCTCACATGGATAAAGTGTACAAACCGCTATAGGGTGTAAAACTAAGAACTTAGCCGTGTCCCCGATAATGGACGATTGAGTTGCTGAATTATTGGTGCTATGACAAGTTCTCGTTTATTCTAACTTGTGGTTGAAACATAAATGGGTTGTGTGATGATGATCAAATGTTTTACAAATGATTTATAAATGATAGGATAAAGTTATTTTGCTGCTGCCACTAAGGCTGAACCCCACAAGCCAGATATGCATGTAGATATTACTCTTGTTATTTCTCTCATTGTTCCACTTGCTAGTACATTCCAAGTATTGACCCTCCGGGAATTCTACATTTTATGTTGCAGGTTACTCTGCCGATTACTCTGAGTGATTGTTTTGGTTGCGACCCTCCACTCAACATTTTGTTTGTCTGTGGCGCATAATAGATACTAGAGCTACTTTATTTATGTTATCTATTTGATACCTGGTTATTTGAGCAAGTGTTATGCTTTCCAAACTTTGTAATAAATTCCATATTATGGATCATATCATTGTAATAATGATGCACTGTTAATTCTTTGATGTATATTGATGCTATGTATGCCAATGAACCAATCCAGGGATTGGTGTGATACATAGAGGTGCTACCCTAAGGGTCATACCGTTTCAAACAACTTTCAAACTGGTGCTCAACTACATCTGGTTGTTGAATTCCAACATGTTTCTATGGTTTATAGACATGGTTGGACATATGTTGGAGTGGCATTGCATGTGCCAGTTTGGAGTATTTTGTCCACACTTTGGAGTATTTTTATAAACTTTCTGGGACTAACCTATTAACAAGATGCCACAGTGCCAGTTGCTTGTTTTGTGCTGTTTTTGGTTCTAGGAAAGTGAGAAAATCAATATTCTCGGAATTGGACCAGACAAAAGCCAAAGTCATTATTTTCCCGGAAGACTCACAGAGCCAGAAGGAGAGACGAGGGGGGCACAGGGTGGCCACACCACGCCTAGGCGCGGGTCCCCCTAGCCGCGTCAGGGCATGGTGTGGGCCCCCTGGCCGGCCACCGACTTTGCCCCTTTGCCTATAAGATCCTCCCGATGCAAAAACCCTAAATCGTCAAGCCTCCAGCCACGAAAAGTTCCACAGCGCCGCCGCCACCAAAGAAGAGATTCGGGGGACAGAAAGTCTCTGTTCTGGCACCCTGCCAGGACGGGGAAGTGCCCCCGGAGCCATCTCCATCGATCTCCACCACCATCTCCATCACCATTGATGATTCCCATGATGAGGAGGGAGTAGTTCTCTCTCGAGGCTAAGGGTTCTACCGGTAGCTATGTGTTCATCTCTCTCTCTATGCATGATCTTATTGAGATCATGATCTTGTAATCTATAGATCTACCTTGCTACTCAAGTGCTTTAATAAATCTATGCTCTCCCCATGTGTGTGAAGTTGACAGTGTGCACACCATGGTGGCACTTAGGCTAGAGATTACAAATACTTGTTATGAGTTATATTTGGAGTTGGATGTTTCTATGAAATTGTGGTGTTTGTTTGAACCATCTAGTGCTCAAGGTGACAGTGTGGGGTTATCTAGATGGGGAAAACGAACTTTGAGAAGTGTTGTTATAGCCCTACCATGGATTAGAGTGTCCAACCGGAGAGTAATTTAGCGTAGTATCATAAAGAAGAATATATTTATATGAGAGAGTTCACTAGTGAAAGTATGATCCCTAGGCCTTGTTTCTAAGCATTGAAACATCGTTTGCAATTAGATCTGTGACATGTTTGCTTGCTTCCATCTTTATTTCAGTTTGCCTTTAGTCTCTTCCACGCCATCAAGCTATTTTCTATCACTGTTACCACTTATAATTATCTATACCACTTGTATTTCACTATCTCTTCGCCGAACTAGTGCACCTATACACCTGACAAGTGTATTGGGTGTGTTGGGGACACAAGAGACTTCTTGTATCTTGATTGCAGGGTTGCTTGAGAGGGGATACCTTTGACCACTTCCTCCCTGAGTTCGATAAACCTTGGGTAATCCACTTAAGGGAAAACTTGCTGTTGTTCTACAAACCTCTACACTTTGAGGCCCAACAACTATCTACAAGAATAGAAGTGCGTAGACATCACATTGCATGTGTTATTTTCCAAACCACAATGATCCACATGGCTACATACATACAAGTGGGCCTGGTGATGCAACATCTTTTAAACTAGTGCTCCACTTCATGTGGAAGTTGAACCCCAGATGTTTTTAGGGTTCCTAGACATGGTTGGACACAAGTTGGAGTTACATTGCATGTCTTCTTTTCCAAACCATAATGATCCACATGTCCACACACATATAAGTGGGTGTGTTGATGCAACCTCTTTCAAACTAGTGCTCCAGTACATGTGGCACATCCTAGGCATGGTTGGACACATGTTGGTGTGACATTGCATGTGTTCTTTTCCAAACCACAATGATCCACATGGCCACACACACATCCAAGTGGATGTGATCATGCGACCTCTATTAAACTGGTGCTCCGCTACATGTGGTAGTTGAATCCTAGCATATTTCCAGGGTTCCTAGACATGGTTAGACACATATTGGAGTGGCGTTGCATATGTTCTTTTCCAAACCACAATGATCCACATGGGCACACACACACATCCTAGTGGGCGTGGTGATGCAACGTCTTTCAACCTAGTGCTCCACTGGATGTGTCAGTTGAATACTAGCATGTTGCTAGGGTTCCTCGACATTGTTGTCCACATGTTGGAGTGACATTGCATGTGTTCTTTTCCAAACCACAATGATCCACATGGCCACACACACTCCAAGTTGGTGTCGTGATGCAACATCTTTCCAATTGGTGCTCCACTACATGTGGCAATTGAATCCCTGCATGTTGCTAGGGTTCCTGGACATGGTTGGATACATGTTGGAGTGACATTGCATGTGTTATTTTCCAAACCATAATGATTCACATGGCCCTACACATCCAAGTGGGTGTGGTGATGAACCATCTTTCAAACTGGTGCTCCACTACATGTGGTAGTTGAATACCAGCATGTGGTTAACTTCCTGGACATGGTTGGACACATGTTGGAGTGACATTGCATGTGTTATTTTCCAAACCACAATGATCCACATGACCACACACATCCATGTGGGTGTGGTGATGCAACATCTTTCAAACTGGTGTTCCACTGCATGTGGCAGTTGAATTCCAATATGTTGTTAGGGTTCCTAGACATGGTTGGACACATGTTGGAGTGACATTGCATGTGTTCTTTTCCAAACCAGAATGATCCACATGGACACACACACACATCCAAGTGGGTGTGGTGTTGCAACCTCTTTCAAACTGGTGCTCCACTACATGTGGCAGTTGAATCCTAGCATTTTTCTAGGGTTCCTAGACATGGTTGGGCACATGATGGATTGACGTTGCTTGTGTTCTTTTCCAAATCACAATGATCTACATGGCCACACACACTCCAAGTGGGTGTGGAGATGCAACATCTTTCAAACTGGTGCTCAACTACATATGGTAGTTGAATCCCAACATGTTGCTAGCGTTCCTGGACATGGTTGGATAGATGTTGGAGTGACATTGCATGTGTTCTTTGGCAAACCACAATGATCCACATGGACACCCACACATCCAAGTGGGTGTGGTGATGCAACCTATTTTAAACTGGTGGTCCACTACATGTGGCAGTTGAATCCCAGCATGTTGCTAGGATTCATAGACATGGCTGGACACATGTTGGAGTGGCATTGCATGTGTTCTTTGACAAACCACAATGATCCACATGGCAACACACACACATCCAAGTGGGTGTGGTGATGCAGCCTCTTTCAAACTGCTGCTCCACTGCATGTGGCAGTTGAATCCCAGCATGTTGCTAGGGTTCCTGGACATGGTTGGACACATGTTGGAGTGACATTTCATGTGTTCTTTGTCAAACCACAATTATCCACATGGCCACACACATCCAAGTGGGTGTGGTGATGCCACATCTTTCAAACTATTGCTCCACTACATGTGGCAGTTGAATCCCAGCATGTTGCGATGGTTCCTGGACATGGTTGGACACATGTTGGAGTGACATTTCATGTGTTCTTTTCAAAACCACAATGATCCACATGGCCACACACATCCAAGTGGGTGTGGTAATGTAACCTCTTTCAAACTGGTGCTCCACTGCATGTGGTAGTTGAATCCCAGCATGTTGCTCGAGTTCCTGGACATTTGTGGGAGTGGCATTCCATGTGTTCTTTGCCAAAACACAATGATCCACATGGCTACACACACATCCAAGTGGGTGTGGTGATGCAACCTCTTTCAAACTGGTGCTCCACTTCATGTGGTAGTTGAATCCCAGCATGTTGGTAGGGTTCCTGGACATGGTTAGACACATGTTGGAGTGACATTGTATGTGTTGTTTTCCAAACCACAATGATCCACATGGCCGCACACATCCAAGTGGTGCTGATGCAACATCTTTCAAACTGGTGCTCCACTACATGTGGCAGTTCAATCCCAGCATATTGCTAGGGTTCTTGGACATGGTTTGACACATGTTGGAGTGAAATTTCATGTGTTCTTTTCCAAACCACAATGATCCACATGGCCACACACATCCAGGTGGGTGTGGTGATGCAACCTCTTTCAAACAGGTGCTCCACTACATGTGGCAGTTGAATCCCAGCATGTTGCTATGGTTCCTAGACATTGTGACAGGCGCATACAATTGACTGTCACTAGTACGAAACAGTAGTGACAGGCGCATACAATTGACTGTCACTAGTACGTTTTTTGGGGGCTGGCCGAATAGAAAAATTACTTAGTGATAGATTACTATAAATGCATGTCACTGAGAATGCTATGACTAGTGACGGGCCCAACATCTGCCTGTCGTTGGATTAATGACAAGTACGCCATGAGGAAGTCCTCGAGGCGTGTGGAAGAGAGGGGTGTGAGACGTACGGTGTTCCGGGATGGTGAGCACACAAGTTTACCCAGGTTCGAATCTGCTGGCTTTGGACGGATCATACTCCTGCTAGCAATCCAGTAATACGGCAGAGCCGAAATATGGGTTACAAGGGTTCCCCTGTGCGAGTTGAGATTGTAGACTATTGATGGTGTCCTAAAGGCTCTCCCTAGGACGGCTTATATAGATATCCGGCCTAGGGTTTACAGGAGAGATCTATCCGGCTACGACTAAGAGTCGGTTACAGAGTATATCTTGAACTACAAGTAACACTATGGGCCTAAGTCGGTAAGTCTTCTGGGCCTTCCCATAGCCGGATTGGACTCCGCCTCTTCTCCCTGAGTGGGTCGCCCATGAAGCAAAGCTCTAACCTGAAGTGGGCCACCCTGGTCAGTGAGGACTATGAGGATACCCGGAAAGTATATCCCCAACAGCAGCCCCCAGAAGTCTCCAAGATCCAAAGTCGGATTCATCATCGTCTAGCTTGATCTTCGGCTTGCAGAATCTTGAAGGGTTCCTGAAACTTCAAAACAAAAGATACGATCCGGGTCTCAAAATAAGTCGGACATATCAGTACATTATTTGATTTTTGCAACTTGATATTCAAACTAAGACGGAACTTGGTCTCTGACGTCATCTGACACTCGTCATGGTCAAGTGACGTCATCTGACAAACATCCTGTCAGCACGACTGTTGGTGGGTCTGCCGTTCGCGGAACCGAGGCGCCATTTCAATGTGTACACGAAGATCGAGGCGACATAATCATCGCGTGGGTCCTTCCCAGCTCCTTCCATGACGCGTGGCGTTTACACAGTGCCGTTTGCACGAATCTTGGCGCAAGTAGGTGGTTATAAGGGGTAGGATCCTCTCTCTCTCTCATCTTCACATGTTCCATTGTCGTTCCTTCTCCTCCACTTCTCCCTCGTGCACAGAGTTCTCCCACCTCCCAGAGTCCTAGCGTCTCCCATCTAAGGTCACCGGCGCACCGGAGAAATGGATTCTTATTCGTCTTCCGGCTTGGCTGGCTTTGTAGCGGCAGCGACAGCGGCGGCCGGAGCGGAGAAAGAGAGCAACCGTGGGGTTTGGATCTCGTGTCTCCTCGATGACGAGAAGCTCCGCAGTGTGGAGAATGAAGGTATCCTTCGTGCCGTCGACTGGCGGAGTGGCTTCGGAGAAACCATCCCAAACCCGCAAGCCATCGAGCGGGTACACTTTGGCACCCACCTCGACAGAGGTTTGTCTTTCCCTCCCTCGGAATTATTTTCCGAGGTGATTGATCACTATGGTGTTCAGCTCCATCACATTCCTCCGAACTCCATCCTAGAGATGAGTTCATAAGCAGCTTTGTACGAGGGGTATATCGGCATTAGGCCAAGTCTTACTTTGTTCCGGTATTACTTTCATGTCTGGAGAAACTCCATCACTGCCGGTAATCCTTACATTACCGACACTATTAGCCTTTCTGTTAGATGCGAGCGTAGTTATCCTCGCATTTCTGCCAGTGAGTCGGTTAAACAATGGCCGGCCACTTTCTTTTATCATAAGGACATTCTTGCTCCCGGCAAAGCTACTGCTTTGCCGGCTTTCATCAACAGAGCCGCCACGGCCCTTCCATCTTGGGACGAGGCTCCTCCATCTCTCAGTGACCATCTGATCCTCGCTAAGAGGCGAATCGAATACCTGATAAAACACAAGGGCTTGAAACGATCCGACCTGGTCCAGTGCTGGGTCGCATGTCGGATCCAGCCTCTCCAATACCACGGCGTCAAAGAATGATTCCCTCCGCATCAGTCCTAAGGCTTTAAAGCCACGGGATTACATAAGCCAGATCAAATGGCTGATCAAGGAGCGGATCGAGAGAAAGATTCCGCACTTGTCTCTGGATATGCACACAGCAGAAGACCCTGTAGTTCCGGTAAGCTTCAACAATAAACCCTTTTATGTGTTTCACCTTTTAAGTTATTTTGCAATACTGAGATACTTTCTTCTTTTCGGCTTGCTAACCTCCCTGAGTCGGAGATGGCTCCTCTTGAGGGATATCCTCTAGAGTTTTCTCAGGAGGTGGAACTGGTCCCACTGCCGGCCGTTGTGCCCAGGAAGCGCAAAGCTTCGACAATGGCTATCGGCACAAACGAGGTGCCAGTCGTGAAGAGGTAACTTTCAACACAACTTCCGCCTTTGTACCTTACTCGAATTTTCTTCCGAGATGTAATGTTGTCCATTCTATTACATTCTCGGAGCTAAGCAGCTCATCAAGGGCAAGGGGAAGGGAACTTCTTCAAAGCCCTTGCGGCAGACGAAGCTGACTATAGCTTCTCCTGCTACGGCTCCTCCGGATCCTGTTCCTCAACCTTTCGCAACACCGGTGATTACTCCATCACGCATTGTCGCAGATGATCCGGCTCCTTCAACGGGGCTAGTGATCCTTGAATCGCAGACAGACGCCACTGCGGGGGGCTCAGGTTTAGATAAGGGTGAACCTTCTTTGGGTAATGATCCCTCGGCAGAGACCTTTGCTGAAAACCTCCTGAACAATCCGGGACTTTCCAAATTTGGCTTGTCTCGGAAATCTATAGAAGAAATCCAGCTTCTGACCCGGCAATGCCTGCAGAGCCGAAATCTCTCTGCCGAAGAAGAAGCACAAGAGGCAGAAGACATCAAGTACTCAGACCTTCTTGAACAAGTCCGTCTTCGTGACGAGGGACTTAGAGCTGGTGTGCTTCTACCACCTCCGGTTATTCCACTCACCCTCGCCGAGAAGGTTACCACCGAGGAGAACATATGTCTAAGCAAGCTCACACATGAACATCATATAAGTCGGAATTCCAACTCACGATTTTCTTTATTGTATTTTATATCATATCCTCTAGCCCCCAAGCATGAAGTAGGATATACAATCTGGGTTTATGCTTCCTTAGGATGCCAAAGAATGAACTAGTGTAGCCCCCAAGGCTCGTGCTAATATTAGTAACAATATTAGCCCAAGTCTTCAGTAGACTTCTGACTCTGGGTATTCTGACTTACAGAAAGTTATTTCATATAACCAGGATTTGTTGAAGAACATCTATAACAAGAGGAGAGAGATCAGAGCTCTCCGACTTGAAAATGCTGAGCTTAAGGTTTCCAAGGACGAGGTCGAAGGTAAACATTCCGAGACTCAAACCTTGTCTTGTGTTTTCATAGTCGAATATTTTTGTTGAACTGTTGTTCTTTTTGACTTACAACACTGAAATAGTCCTGCGCTATGATTGAAGAGGCCGAGAACCTCAAAACCCTGGTGGTGGAAAATAAAGAACTTTGCCAAGAGCTGGATAAGCTCAAGGCAGATCATGAGAAGAGCATTGCTCAAATTCTCGAATCCTCCTCCATGGCTACTGAAGAACGTGATCGTACGATTTCAGTTCAAGACCAGAGAATCTCGGATCTCAACAATGAGCTTTGCAGAGAGAAGGACCTTTCCGAGGCGCTCCGGGCTGAACTCCGGAGTCTTCGAGAAGAGAAGACCAAAGTTGACGACGTCATCTTCGGTATGTTTCCATCTTTCTGACTTGTCTATATTCTCGACACTGTCGATGTCGATTTTTCTTAACCATTTTTGTGTTATGTGTATAGGTCCTCTCAACCTGACGGACTCTGCTTCCACCGAGCCTCGCACCAATCGACTTACCCAAGTCAGTGATTTACTTCATGACTTCCACCAATCCATCAAGGACATTGGCGAAGCTCTTAGGGTTCCGGACATGCACAACATGGTCATGAGCCACCATGAAAACATGGAGATATGGCAAGTGACCAGAGGGTACTGCAAGGTGGATGAAGACTGCCAGGAGCAAGATATCAAGGCCATCATGGACTCCTGCGCCGGATATGGGTGTCGCGTGGCTGACTTAACCAGCTACAACACTTCCTTCTTCACTCATGTGGACACACCGTTGATGACCCACAAGTATAGGGGGTGTATCGCAGTATTTTTGAGGGAAGTGAAACCCAGTTTATTGATTCGACATAAGGGGAGCCAAAGAATATTTATAAGCCTTAACAACTGAGTTGTCAATTCAGCTGCACCTGGAAACAATCTTGCTCACACAGTTTATCAGTAGCAACAGTTTTGTAGTAGGAATAGCAAAGTAACAACAGTAGTAAAGCAAAGACAGTAGTAACAAAAGCGATATGATGGGATTCGAAAAGGTAGGCATAGGGATGGATGGACGGGCGTTGCATAGACAAGACAATTCACATAGCAATCAGAACATAGGGCAATTGCACATAAATAAGATAAAGCATCCAAGTACTAGACAATCCAAGGCATGTGTTCCATATATTGTCATCCGTGCTCGCAATGAGAACTTGCACAACATCTTTTGTCCTGCTAGCCCATTTGCAGCGGGGCCTCAAGGGAACTACTGGCAATTAAGGTGCTCCTTTGAATAGAGCACCAGAGCAAAGCATTAACACTCTGTGAACACATGTGATCCTCACATCAAAGCCATTCCCTCCAGTTATCCCGATTGCTGTCACTTCGGGGCCTTTGGTTCCGGACAACAATATGTGTATACAACTTGCAGGTAAGACCATAAACAATACTATCATAATGAATCAATAACATGTTCAGATCTAAAATCATGGCACTCGGGCCCTAGTGATAAGCATTAAGCATAACAAGTTGCAACAAAGTCAAAAAGAACTAATAGTAGATACTAGGCACCATGCCCTAACAATCCGATGCCATTATATGAACGATCTCATCCAATCCCTACCATCCCCATAGCCTACAGCGGGGGATTACTCACTCATAGATGGGGGAAACATGGATGGTCGATGGAGAAGCGATGGTGATGATGATGGCGATGATCTCCTCCAATTCCCTGTCCCGGCAGGGTGCCAGAACGGAGTTTCTGGTGCTGTTTCGTGGAATCTGGTGGTGGCGGCGGAGCGGAACTCCTCCTAGAAAAACGTCAAACCCCCCGGAGTTTTTAGGTCAAAAGGCTTCTTATAGGCAAAGAGGGAGACCGAGGGGGTGCCTGGGGCCACCACACCATGCCCTGGCGCGGCTAGGCCCAGCCCGCGCCTGGGGGGTGTGGCCAGCCCCTGGCCCTCCTCCATCTCGTATTCTGACTCCTGTAGTCTTCTAGAAAAATAGGCACTTTGGCTTTTGTCCCGTTCAATTCCGAGAATATTCATTTTTTGACTTTCCTGGAACCAAAAACAGCAGAAAACAGGCAGCTGGTGCTCAACATCCCCAAGCTTAACTCCTGCTCGTGCTCGAGTAGGTAAGTGATAAAAAGAAAGAATAATTTTTGAGGTGACATGCACCATCAAAGACTTGATCTAAATATTTGTAAAACATTCAAAGCTGGGCTCATAGTACTTCAATCATAACATGAAAGACAAAGTTCTAGCAATAAGACAAAGAGACTATGATGCAACATGAAAAGGCACAAACAAAAGATTCATGAATAACAATTCCTTGCAAGACGTTTGTTTGTTTCACATAAAGAAAACATAGCATAGTGGCATTCAGCTTGTCCCTCATAGAGTAGCAAACATAAATGCATAGGACACCTTCAAAGTTTACAAGAGTGACTAGATACAAATAGTTTAAAACAAGCAATATCAAGGTATGCATCAATCAACAAGTCTTGGGACAATGCACATAGAACTAAGAATGGCCACTATGCTCTCAAGAAAGTGCCCATAGAATGTGTGGAGACTCAACAAGGGAATGAACAGGTTTTGAAAAGTTTGAAAGGCTTCCAAATGCTGAAAGTATGGTACTCATTAGCTTTGAGCTCCCATTGCCCCTATCATAAGCATCTTTACTGTGGTTAAGGTGAAAGTGAGGTCCAATCTAAGTTATATGCTTGACAGACTATAAACTGAAAATCCCAAGTCCCTTGAGTACGAGGGCCGCTCCTCATGCTACTCAACTTTAGTTACCGGTAAGTTCTTGTCATTGTAAGTATGTGCGTATCATAGAGAACCGCCAACAGGGTACCCCTTGCCCAATGATACGAAAGAATCCCTATCAAAATGACAAGGCAAGCAGACAATGAGTATCTCAGCAATCTTCTTATTTACCATGGGAAAATGGTGCTTTTTTCTCTCTTTCCTCTTTTCATAAATCTCTTCTTTTTTCTCAATAGCTATCTCTCTTTTTTTATAAGAAGAATGCTTCATAGATATCATTATGGTTACGCTGCAGGTTTCCACCATGTCAGCATGGATTAGACCAGCGGCCCAGGTGTTTCTCTAACACAGATACATAACTCCTTGGACTTACAAGCTCCCCTTTTATTTCACACCGACGACATCCGCAAACAAAAGAGCAAGGTATCAACTGGGTATATATTTACAGGTGTTGAAAGCGTTCCCCGTGACAGCACGGTTCTGCTAATACCCAGCCTATAATTTGCAAGCATATAACTTTCATGGAGAGTTCACAATTGTTCAGGTTTATTAAGTGCAAGAAAATAAAGTGTGCCGTCAAGTTTGTGAGAGCTTTACTAACTAACTTTCTCATAACCAGCAAACATTTTATTCGGAAGAAAACAAGGCATATTGAATATGCACGGCAGTAGCAAATGATTCTACTAGGTAGGTATGGTGGACACTTTGGAAATATTTGGTTTAGGGAGTTGGAAACATGAGTAAAACACTCAGTGGAAGTGGCTAGCAATAGTAAGAGAGCGACAAATGAGAGAGCAATAATGGCCATAATCATGTAGAGCGACAAAACATCATTGATCAAAGCATAAAGTGATACTACAAGTTGAAAACTAAAGGATCATAAAGGCTTAAGGTGACTTGAGATAGTCATAACATGGTGTGAGCATGCGCCAAGTCAACCCAAATAAAGCATCAAAGGAGAATACCACTATACTATGCTTTAATATGCTAAAACAACGTATGATTCATCCAAGGCACATTAAGAAATCTCAATTGTTTATAACAAGTCATGCTACAACAAATAATACTAAGCATAAATCCAAAAAAATATCAAGAATGGCATGACAAAGCATAGGCCACAGTCAAAAACAAGCTCTCTTTACCACTTAAGCATGAGCTTTCCTACTCTTTTCCAATCCAAACCAAACTATTTGAAAGCCAATGTATGAAATAAGGGGTCCAACCAATTTATTCAGCAAACTAAGCAAACCACGCAAACTAAAAACCAAAATAAAAAAGAAAAATAAGACGCTCCAAGAACAACACAACTGTGCATGAAACAATAAAAATGAAGTGTTTGGAAGAAACCTGAGATTTTTATTGATGAAGAAGGGGATGCCTTGGGCATCCCCAAGCTTTGATGCTTGTACTTCTTGGATGTTTGTTGGGGTGACACGCGTGGCATCCCCAAGCTTGAGCTTTAGTCCATCCTTCATCTCATTACCCATTCCTTCCATACACCTGAAATTTTTCCTTCATACAAAACTTCACACAATCTTTATTAGCAACATTAGTACACTCAAGATAAATAAGTCTTAAGGTTCAGTTATAACACCAAATAAACTTCCATTAGAACACTAGATACTGTAGCACTTCCCTCAAAAAGCTCAATTCCCCAAAAGAACTCAAAAAGGAACCAACAAGAAGCAAGTGCAGAAAATGGCAGAAATCTGTCAAAACAGACCAGCAGGTAAAGACGGATTTTTTCGAGGACCTTCTGTTGCTCAAATAAAAAAGTGTTGAACTAACGAAAGTTAGATAACAACCTGGGGCAGAATCACAAAACTTCACGCCTCAAAAAGACGTTCAGATATTTTACACGAATTTTTACGGTGAAGCACAGAAATCTGTTTCGGGATAGCAACTTTCCCAATCATTACTTCTCTCTCATTAGAGGTTATTTTTGGCACAAAAAGCAAAGAAAAAGGATAAGGAGCGATTATTACTGAAGTAATAACTTCCAAGACTAACCTAAAACTTTTTGGTTATCTCCCAATAAGTACTTTTCTTTAACGTCTTTAAGTTAGGAAAAAGCAAAAACTAAAATGGATAGAATAGAAGTAAGAGGAGATAATCATGGTGAAAACATTGTTTTGTTCAATGAAATCCTTTTGTTAATAAGGTTGATCAGGTCTTGTTACCAAAACAATTTCATATGAGACAAAACTTTGTATTCCACTAATGATTATGTTACCTCAACCTTGATAGTAATGGTCCCAATCATAATAGTTTCAAATTTTTCTCTTGGTATGAGACAATATATTTCTCCAACTTGAATGCCCTCAACATGTTCAATTGAATTCAAACCATAAGTCCTTTCAATCTTCTTGGGGAAATAGATAGTATGTTCCTTGTCATTAACATTGAAGGTCACCTTTCCTTGATTACAATTAATAACAGCTCCTAAAGTATTTAAGAAAAGGTCTCCCAAGAATAATAGACATAATATCATCTTCAGGCATAATAGTTTGAGAGGATGCTCTCATAAGAGATACGAAATGAAGTAAAAGAGAGCATCAAGAAGCAAATCCAAAACACATTTAAGTCTAACCCACTTCCTATGCATGGGAATCGTGTATGCAAATAAATTCGCAAGGAACAAAGTGGAAGGCATAGGAAGATAAAACAAGAGTGACTTCAAAACTTTCAGCACATAGAGAGGTGTTTCAATTCCATGAAAACTTCTACTACCATATTTTCCTCTCTCATAATAATTTTCAGTAGCCTCATGAATAAACTCAACAATATAACTATCACATAAAGCATGTTTTTCATGATCTACAAGCACTAGAGCTTTATCATAAACATCTTCAAAAGAATCCTCAGGAACATAACATTCATCCTTCTTTAGTAAGCATGGGGGAGAATCAAATAATGTAAGGGATAAAGAGTTACTCTCATTAGAAGGTAGGCATGGGTAGCTAATCCATTCTTCCTCCTTTTGTTCATCACTCTCCTTCTCTTTTTCATATAATGAGATTTTAGGTTCATCAATTTCTTCTTCCATAGGATCCTGCAAGGCATTAGTCTCTTCCATTTGTGGAAAGCATCTATTAAAATATTCAAGAATATAGCCATTTTCATCCTTGTAATTATCAAAGCAAAATTTAAGTATACCATAAACCTCATATTTATAAGGTGAATCATCAATATTTCCAAGCAAACTAGCAAGTTCAAATGCACCCTTACAAGCAATAAATTCCTCAATTTGTTCCACATCATAAAGGTCATAATTTCCTTTAACATAGGAAGATATGGTAACATTATCATTATACTCATATTGAAAAGGGAGGTGTTTGTACCTCCTACAGCAACAAGAATTATCAAGGCAATAAGTAACATTATAAGTAGAGCACACATTTATAGCAATGGTATACAATCTATCAATTTGTCCCCATAAGTGTTTCCCTTTTTGTGACAAGCGGTGTTCCTTATAATAATATTTTTGATCCTCCGTGAACCCACCTTGCCAATAAGCTTCAGTTTCAAAGAAACCAACCATTAACAACAAGCATGATAAAGCAAGACAATAACAGACCAACGAAGATAGCAACTAGAGTAGGAACTTCTTTTTTTTGTATTTTCAATAAAGAAAGAAGCAAACAAGGAAGAAATAAACTTAGCTTGAACAATAGTGATTCCAAGTGGACTTGATAAATAAAGCTATGCTCCCCGGCAACGGCGCCAGAAAATAGTCTTGATGACCCACAAGTATAGGGGGTGTATCGCAGTATTTTCGAGGGAAGTGAAACCCAATTTATTGATTCGACAAAAGGGGATCCAAAGAATATTTATAAGCCTTAACAACTGAGTTGTCAATTCAGCTGCACCTGGAAACAATCTTGCTCACAGCAGTTTATCAGTAGCAATAGTTTTGTAGTAGGAATAGCAAAGTAACAGCAGTAGTAAAGCAAAGACAGTAGTAACAAAAGCAGTAACAGTGGGATTCGAGTGTGGTAGGCATAGGGATGGATGGACGGGTGTTGCATGGACAAGACAATTCACATAGCAATCAGAACATAGGGCAATTGCAGATAAATAAGATAAAGCATCCAAGTACTAGACAATCCTAGGCATGTGTTCCATATATAGTCATATGTGCTCGCAATGAGAACTTGCACAACATCTTTTGTCCTACCAGCATGTTTGCAGCGGGGCCTCTAGGGAACTACTGGCAATTAAGGTGCTCCTTTTAATAGAGCACCGGAGCAAAGCATTAACACTCCATGAACACATGTGATCCTCACATCAAAGTCATTCCCTTCCAGTTATCCCGATTTCTGTCACTTCGGGGCCATAGGTTCCACACAACAACGTGTGTATACAACTTGTAGATAAGACTAGAAACAATACTATCATAATGAATCAATAACATGTTCAGATCTGAAATCATGGCACTCGGGCCCTAGTGACAAGCATTAAGCACAACAAGTCGCAACAAAGTCATAAAGCACTAATAAAACACCATGCCCTAATAATCTGATGCCATTACATGAACGATCTCATCCAATCCCTACCATCCCCATAGCCTACACCGGGGGATTACTCACTCATAGATGGGGGAAACATGGATGGTCGATGGAGAAGCGATGGTGATGATGATGGCGATGATCTCCTCCAATTCCTGTCCCAGGTGCCGAACGGAGTTTCGGGTGTTTCGTGGAATCTGGTGGTGGCGTGAGCGAACTCCTCCTAGAAAACGTCGAACCCCGGAGTTTTTAGGTCAAGGCTTCTTATAGGCGAAGAGGGAGACCGAGGTGCCTGGGGCCACCACACCATGCCTGGCGCGCCAGCTCAGCCTGCACTGGGGGTGTGGCCAGCCCCTGGCCCTCCTCCGTCTTGTATTCTGGCTCCTGGAGTCTTCTGGGAAAATAGGCACTTTGGCTTTTGTCCCGTCCAATTCCGAGAATATTCATTTTTTGACTTTCCTGGAACCAAAAATAGTAGAAAACAGGCAGCTGGCACTATGGCTCTTGTTAATAGGTTAGTCCAAGAAATCATATGAAAAGTACTCCAAAGTGTGGACAAAACACAAGAAAGTGGATAAAACCAAGCATGGAGCATCAAAAATTATAGATACATTTGCAATGTATCAACCTCCCCCGCCTCCGGAAGAAGCAGATGAAGTTTCTGATGATGAACAGACCGTATCCGATGTGAACATCTCGGAGCGTTATTAAACCGAGGCTAATGCATCCAGCGAGCCGGCAGCGCCTACCTCTTCTCCTGCACCATATATTACCAGAAACAAATGTATTACTCTGAGAAACATTATGGGTCTGTAAATATGCAGTACTATAATTTTGCTAGTGCTAAGTTTTTAATCTATTCAGCACTTTTGGCTATAAATTTTTGTGTGCCTGAAATGTTTACATAAGCACTTATACTTTTTCGTCTATACTTATCGTTTATCTGGCTTTCCGCCTCGTCCCTTTCGTGAGCCGGCTAAACCTTCTGCACGAAAACTTTGCCGAGCAACGGAGCTCAATTGCTAAACCAGTTTAAACTCATAAACAAAGCCGGCTTCCAGTACCAACAATTCACTACTCGGAAAATGCCCGCATCCGGCAATCAGACAAATAACCAAAGTATAGACTAGAAACTTTAGAGTTATACCCGATGGTAGCATTTTTAGAATCGGAAATCTAAACCAGAACAAACATGAGCATCAAGTACTTCCAAGTATTCTGGGATTTTCGACTATGACATGATCATTCGGAAATAAGATGGTAAAAACTTCTCAGAAAAAATTGAGGCAATCAAGACTTTTATTTCTCACAGAACATGTACATATGTATGATTACAAAGAAGGATAGACTAAGAATAAAAGGGACATAGCTGAGCAATATTCCATGGTCTATCTAACTCATCCAGATTTGTACTGCCTCCAGCTCTCTTTCTCTTCTTAGTAGCAGGTCTTTCTTTGACTGGCCTCATGTCAGTTAAGTAGTATGAACCATTGTGCAATACTCGACTAACTAAAAAGGGCCCTTCCCATACTGGGGAAACTTTGTGCTTTCTTTGTTGCACAAGCCGGAGAACTAAATCGCCTTTGTTGAAAGATCTGTTTCGAACTCTCTGGCTATGATACTTGCGTAACTTCTGCTGATAGGTTGTTGATCTCATTTCAGCAACGACACGAACTTTTTCGACTAAGTCGAGATCATTTTGTCGTGAAATCTCGGCATCTTCTTTGATATACGCGGCCACTCTAGGAGAAGTGTGAATCAAATCACTAGGAAGAACTACTTCTACACCATAGACCAAGAAAAAAGGTGTGTATCTGGTTGACCTGTTCGGAGTTGTTCGTAAACTCCATATTATAGAGGGTAATTCCTCTGCCCAAGCCCCCGCAACACGTTGTAGTGGTGCTTCGAGTCTCGGTTTTAGGCCCTGTAGGATTAAACCATTTGCCCTTTCGACTTGTCCGTTAGCCTGTGGATGTGCGACTGACGCAATGTCAAGTCGGACATTTTGTTCATTGCAAAATTCGGCCAATTCTCCCATAGAGAAATTACTCCCGTTTTCATGATAATACTATGCGGATAACCATACCAGATTATAACATCCTCAACAAATCTTTTGGTTGTTGCTCCATCACAACTAGTGATGGGTTTAGCCTCAATCCATTTGGTGAATTTATCCACCATCACTAAGAGGTGAGTAAATCCACTTGGAGCCCGTCTAAACGGTCCTACCATGTCAAGCCCCCAGACCGCGAAAGGCCATGTTATAGGTATTGTTCGCAACTGATCAGCTGGAACATGAGCTTGTTTGGCGTACTTTTGGCAACCTTTGCATGTCTTGACTACCCATTCGGCATCTGCCTGAGCTGTAAGCTAGAAAAAACCGTGTCTAAAAGCTTTTGCCACTAAAGATTTGGCTATAGCGTGGTGACCACACTCGCCTTCACGGATTTCCCTTAAGATTTCCACTCCTTCTTCCAGAGATACGCAGCACCGAAAAACCCCAGACACACTCCGCTTATAGAGCTCACCTTTAACTATAGTGTAGGCTTTCGCTCGTTGGATAATCTGCTGGCTCAGAACCTCGTCTTCGGGTAGTTTGCCATCTACCAGATAATCAAGGTACGGTTGAGTCCAGCTGGGAATTACAGCCAGGACTACTATTAGAGGTGAGTCGGATTTGGTCGGATATTCCTCATCCACTCCCTTTATTGAGGGAACTTTGAGGTGCTCTAAAAAGCGCCATCCGGGACCTCTTTCCGCGCAGAGCCTATTCGAGATAGTGCATCTGCTTCCTCATTTTCTGCTCGAGGGATGTGTTGAACCTCAAACCCTTCGAACGATTTAGATAAATCATCCACGACAGCTTTATACGCTGCCATGTGCTTATTTGCATTAAAAATATCCAAAACTTGTTGAGCAACAAGATCCGAATCTCCATAACACATCAAACGTCGAATGTCGATATACTTAGCAATCCGGATTCCGTGTAGCAGTCCTTCATACTCGGCAATAATGTTTGTCGCTATGAAGTGGATCTGCAATACGTATAGAAGTTCATCGCCTTGGGGTGATTTGAGCACCACTCCAGCCCCCGAGCCCCCGCGAGCCTTAGACCCATCAAAGTATAGGGTCCAATATTCCGACTCAGGGAGGGTCATATTCTCCTTCGTCTCTGTCCAATCAGCAACAAAGTCGGCAAGGATTTGGGATTTGATTGTTGTCCGAGGTTTGTACTCAATATCGAAAGCTGAAAGCTCTATGCCCCATTTGGCGACGCGTCCTGTAGCGTCACTGTTGTTAATTATGTCTCTCATGGGAGCTATGCTCACCACGGTAATTGGATGCTCCTGAAAATAGTGTCGTAGCTTACGAGATGCTAGGAAAACACCGTAAGCCAGCTTTTGATAGTCGGACGCTGCACCAAGTGTTCCTGATTTTCCTCTGGTCTCTCCACTACCATGATGATACTAACGACTTTATTTATCGCAGCAAGATAAAGCAACATCTGTTCCTGTGGTTCCGGTGCAGCAAGGATAGGAGCATATGAGAGTATTTTCTTCAGGTCTTGTAATGCAGCTTCAGCTTCGTCGGGCCACACAAAATCCTTGGTCATTTTCAGGAGTTTGTATAATGGTGCGGCTCTTTCACCGAGCCGGCTTACAAACCGACTGACTACAGCAATGCAACCAGTTAGTCTTTGTACGTCCTTCAGGCGAGTTGGCCTGGAAATATTGAGTATAGCCTTGATTTTGTCCCGGTTCACCTCTATGCCTCTTTGAGACACGATGAAACCTAACAATTTTCCGGCTGGTATTCCAAAGAAGCATTTCTTCAGATTAAGCATGATGTTGTATTTTCGTAGATTGGCAAACGTTTCCTCCAAGTCGGAAATCAGTGTTTCCTTCTTTTTGGACATCACCGCAATATCATCAACATATGCGTGTACATTGCGTCCGATTTGATCGTGGAGGCAACGCTGCATTGTGCGATGGTACGTAGCTCCTGCGTTCTTCAGCCCAAAGGGCATCGTAACAAAACAGAAGGTTTCGAATGGGGTTATGAATGAAGTTTTGACTTCGTCGGATTCCTTCATCCGGATTTGGTGATAACCAGAATATGCGTCGAGAAAATAGAGGAGTCTCGAGCCTATCGTAGAATCAATAACTTGATCAATCCTAGGCAGAGCGAACGGATCTTTTGGACAAGCCTTGTTCAAGGCAGTATAATCAACACAGATCCTTAAATCAGTGGTGTCATTTTTAGGGACCATTACAGGATTGGCCAACCACTTAGTGTGGATGACCTCTTCTATGAATCCGGCTAACTCGAGCCGTGCTAGTTCCTTAGCTATTGCGTTACGCTTTTCATCGCCGAAATGTCGTAAGGACTGTTTGACGGGTTTGGCATTCGGGTTTACATTTAAAGAGTGCTCGGCAAGTTCCCTAGGTACTCCGGTCAAGTCAGATGGCTGTCATGCGAAGATATCTTGATTTGCTTTGAGGAACTTCATGAGCGTGCTTTCCTATGCGCTATCTAGGCCTACGCCTATCTGGGTCACCTTGGAGGGGTCGTCATCCTTCAACGGCGTCTTCTTCGTCTCTTCTGATGCCTTGAACTCCAGATTCGGCTTTGTCACCTCCTTCTTTGTTGCGGGCATCTCGGATGGATCCATGCTCTTCTTGATGTCCTGGTACTCCTAGGCGTGCAACACGACTTCATCAAAGGCGGCATTTCCATCCTCGCACTCTTGCGCTTTCTTAGGGTCTCCTCTGATGGTGATCACGCCGTTGGGACCTGGAATTTTCATCATATTGTAAATGTAACACGGACGAGCCATAAAAGCCCAGTAAGCCGGACGTCCGAATATAGCATGGTACGCGCTCTTGAACGGGACCACTTCAAAGGAAAGTGCCTCCATCCGATAGTTCTTTGGAGTTCCAAAGGTAACATCCAAAGTGATTTCTCCGAGGGAATTAGCTTCTCTTCCTGGGACAACTCCGTGAAAGATCATAGAACTGTGGTTCAGCTGGGTCTCCGAGATCTTCATCCGGCGCAGCGTTTCAATATGTTAATACTGATGCCACCGTCCATGAGAGTCTTACAGAAACCATAACCATCAATAAGTGGATTGACGATTAAGGCGTATTCTCCTCGCATGTGTAGCTTAGGCGGATGATCAGCGCGGTCAAATGTGATTGCCACTTCCGACCACTCCAGGAATTGGGGGACAGCCGGAACTGTTGCATTGAGCTCATGTAGAACTGCTTTCTTGATCTTTGCTGGTTGAGATCCGGGGAAGGTGACGTAAGTGTCTTTTTTGGTCAGAAATTTTTTCTTCCCTTCCGGCTTGGGATTTGAAGCATCAGCTTCCTCCATGTTGGAATCTTCCTTGGTCTCTTTATCCTTTTCGGGATTCTTCTTTCCCTTCTTCCGCTTAGCTTGGTAGCCAGCGGTATCATCTCTTTTAATGTCATCATTGAAACGACACTCGGCGTTGGTGTGGGACGAGCCCTCATTGGCGTCCAGGTGATGCACACATGGGTTATTGGCAATGTCGGCCCAAGAGTAGGTTTTGCCTGGTTGCTGATCTCCTCTACCTTGAACTCTCAAAGTCCCACGGCCATGCCCGCGGCCTCCACCGCATCCTCCTCGTCCTCCGGACCCGAAAGTAGCAGTAACCACTGCCGTTTCCGCGTTGGGTTTCTCTTCCGAGGTATTCTTGCGCTTCTGAGCTTATTGCTTTGGTTGTTTTGCCGACTGTGGCACAGCTAGGGCGTTGAGTAATCCCTCTGCATCGTCGTCGGCATCTGCATACTTGCTCGCTGTTTCTATCATCTCTCCCAAGTCAGTGACTTTGTCACACTTCAAGCGACGACGTAGTAAACCAATTGGTAGACCTGCAATGAAATCTTCAATCACAGTTTGGTCATTTACTCCTTCACAAGAGTTCTTGGTGTCGATCCATCGTCCGAGGTAATCCCGGCAAGTTTCTCCGACTTTCTGGGTGCAACGATGTAGGTCTCCAACCGTACAGGGCCTCTGGTATGTGCCTTTGAAATTCTGAAAGAACGCACTTTGCATGTCATGCCAGTTATGGATGGTGTTCTCCGGAAGCTCATTGAGCCATGATCTTGCCGTCTTCCGTAACATGAGTGGGAGATATCGGGTTGCGAACAGACTGTTTCTACCTTTGGCAATGCAACAGGCTTGGAAGAAATCCTGTAGCCAGGTATCTGGCCGAGCAATGTCGTCGTAGGCTTGGATATGTCGTGAGATAGCAAATCCTTCCGGGAATTGTGTAGCTCTTATGAATGGTGCGAAGAACTTTGGGCCCACGTATATATCATAATTTTTGTAGCGCCGCGCCTCTATATTGTACTTGATCCTGTGCCTTGCATCGTTCGGGGATAGAGATCATCCCGAGTGTCGGCTGTGGCTGCGGTGCCTTGGAGCCGGACTTCGGCTTCTCCCACCACCTCCTCCACCACGACGCCCTCCTTGGCCTCCTTGGGAGCCGTTGTGATGGCTACTTGGCGGAGAGGGTGGAGCAGCTGGGTTATTTCCGGCTGATCGCCGGCCTCCGTCCGGAGTGTCATTATTCTGGTTCCGGGGAGAGTCTTCATTGTGACCAGCCCCCTGCCGGCTTCTCTCGGCATGGTGTCCGTCGTTCCTTCGCCCGTTGTCCGGACGGCTTGCATGTCTAGGAGGTGGCATTCTTTGTCGATCCTCCTCCCGACGTTTCTCTTTGTCATCGTCCCTGCGGTCTTTCGACTCCTGCCGGGGCAGATTCCTCGGATTTAGTGAAGCAATTGCCTCTTGCTCCGCAACTGGGTTAACGTTACGCCAGTCACAGGCAGCTTTATGGTCCGGTTCTTGAATAATTGTCCTCCTAGCGATCGAAACGATGGTGCTGCTCCGGAACGCGTTGGGGTCTTACGTTAGCCCATGCCGGGTCTGTACGACACTGGTCAGAATCAGAGACCAGCTTTTGACTTCCGGACATGGCGACCTTTTGCTGCTCCAGTCCCTTGTTGAGTAGTTTGATGCCCAACCGGGTCTACTCCGGGCCTGGATTAGCCGATAGAATTTCTCGAGCCGCAACGGTGTTCTATAGTGGGGTTGGATACACCCAATCCCGTTTGCTATCTTTCTGAGGCTTCCCCATTTCTTCTCCGAAAAGTACGGCGTGAATCTGCGTGAATTGGTTGTCATTGGTATGACGCTTCCTGGTCTTCTGGTATTGCTTGGAGTTGTACTTCTCCACGGATGCTATGCGTTTCTTTTCCTCCTCAATGTTTTTGGCTTCATCGAGGAGTACTTCACGACGCGCTTCTAGGGCTTGTGCCCTCTCGTCCAGTTTCATCAGCAGTAAGCTCTCCAGTTGTAGGAATAGGTGTGGTTAATGCAGCATCGATGAGTTTACGCGGACCTTCAGTGATCACGTGTCCATCCATCGATTCTTCTTTTTTGGGCTCGTCTGGGATAAGCGCTCCATTCGAGTCTTCCTCATATTCCTCGGCAATCACCTCCTCTGCCGGAGGGTCTTTTGCCGTGGTCTTGTTCTTCTTCTTTGCCTTCTTAGCAGCGCCGATAGCAAAGACGGCTTTGGGTCTGTTTCCCGCAGTCAAGCTCTGATCGGTACTTTCGGACATCTGGGACTCGGGATTATCTCCAACTTCCATGTCATCCTGCACTTTGGGAGAGTGTTCCCCGGATCCTTCATCCATGGCTTCTCCTTCCTCTGCAGCTTTGGAGTTATACTCCTCTTCACATTCCGCGGAGAACTTTTGGAAATCTGCTGACGTCATTGATTCATCCGAGGATGCGGGTACGTCGGCGTTTGTTCCAATTGCCTCCAGCACAGAGTCAGTGTTGTCTCCAGCATCGGCAGAGCCAGATCCGGATCCCACATATCCGACGAAGTGCGACGCGTGCTTCCAGAGGTACCTGCGGCTCTAGCGATCGGCCTCGTCGAAACGTTTGATAGTCTCGAGGATTTCATCTATGCTAGAGTTTTGCATTATCATGCGTCTTAGCGTGTATCTCAGGAAAGGTCTGTCTGTCCCGGTGTAACTACCTCGGTGAATTACGCTCTTAGTTGCATGCCTGGATGAGCGAAAGTGGTTAAAATAGTACGGTGGGGCCCAGGGGCCACTCACAGGTAGACCTTTCGACCGTCCTAACCACTTTCAGAACATCAGGACAAGAAGGAGCGGCGTAATCGGCAGGTGAAGGGATCAACTACATACACAAGTGAGTATGTATGCAAGTCACCATACAACTGTTCACAGAGCCATTCCATCTAAAAGAAATAGAAATATTGCAACGCCATACGGCAAGATCCAAATATCCTAGATAGAGATAATAGTTTAGGATAGCTCCTCATACATCAAACATCAGAGTATCAGGCGGAAGCAGAAAACAAGGTCCGAGTACGGATAAGAAGCAAATCGGCATAAGATGCCACATAAATAAACACATCCCGCCCACAGATCTCACGGATCCCCGTTCCCGGAATCTCTACACCGAGTGATCATTGCCAACATAATCCGTCTCCTCCACCCGGTATCCATCTTGTGAATACACATGTTCATCTGAATCAAACAATTTATCGTGTGAGACCCTAGGGGTACTCAGCAAGTCTTTATGCCTCTAAAGGGGACATAACCTAGGGTGACGCAATTGCAGCAAAAGATAATAACTAACAAGTCTATAGATACTCGCTAACCATCCGCCTAACCAATGATAGACGAATGTCCGTTAATTAGTAACAACAGTTATAGAAGTATAATTAACAGATCCATCCTCCTTCTCGCTTACCAACGAGAAAGCGGACGAATAACCCATCCATTGGCAGTTTTATTACCCATTCCATGAGTGTTACACTATTTACTAGTCAGGTACTTAGTCAAATTAAAAGCGGTGCTTTAGTTATACTTGTCTATGATCGAGAAACTGTGCTCCAAGTCGTCCATAAACGTGGACACGGCTTTCAGAAAGATTTACCCTGCAGGGGTGCACAAATAGCAACACACACTCGATCAACCTCGGAAAAACCAAATCAAAACCCAACGAGGCAGTCACGACAAAGCGATGACAGGATTCAGAAATATTTCAGGGGGGCACCCCAATAAGCTACCCGCAACGAAGTTGGCCAGCTCCGAGATGGACCCAGGGTTTGCGACAATGGCTGTAAACGACTAGGAACCCGAAAATGTGACTGGGCTTGTCGATACCGCGAAAACATTCCGCATTCTTAAACAGTACAGGTGCTACTCGCACAATCTTAAATAAAGCAGTAAACATGGCATAAGTACAGGATAGTAACAAAGCCCCAAACTAATTGTGGCCCCAAGAAATAGAAATGAATCAAGCTTTGGCTCAGGGGGGTCCATAAGGCCTCCCGAATGTGGATAGTGCGAATAATCAAGGAACAGGAATCAAGTACTCGGGGTCCTACGGGACACAAGTGAGCATGAAGAACCAAATAGCAGATAATGCTCACCGGTGCCACTTTCATTAGTTATCCCATTACTACTCCGGTTAAGTTGTTTAGGTACCTCGTTATCCATCAGACACTCACATACCCTACACATGCTGTTCTACGACTCGCATGGCTCAAACAACTCCTGTAGTAATGGCTCATGGGATGGAGGAACAAGCTTCGGTGGGGTTTAAAAGTAAAGGCTATGCAATACTTGGGATTCAGATTAATGCAATCGCGACTCAATGATGCAAGAATAAGAAGAGGCAATAGGTACTATATGTATGCAAGCATGTGGTAGTGCTTGCCTGGCAGCTCAGTTGAAGCAAGAGTCGGATCTGGGTAGTGCTCCTAGGATTCCTGATATACCCCTGCTCGGCGTCTAATCGAAGAAGAACCAAAAAAACAAGGGCCAACATAAATAAAGTGCACAAGGATATGAATTAAAATGCGACAAGCAAACAAACATGCCATGATGAATGATGCACAATTTACATGGCAATAAAGTAGCATGGCATGGGTGAGGTGTGGGATACAAGAATAAAGCATTTTATTAAGTTTTAGTCATGTTTTGCTCTCATATAAGTTGTTGTATACTTTATATTTATATGATGCATGCTGCAATTCAGAACATGGAGTGCATAGTTAGAACGGGCTCGTCGCGCTGATCGATTTAGACATATTATTTGTCGAATTTTGAGTTCTAGAATTAAAGTTATTAATTTATTAAGAAAAGGGCATTTTATTGTAATTTTAATCATCTCGAAATTCTTAAAGTGTTCAAACATTATTTTGAAAGGCATATTTGAAATCCTCACATTTTTCTGATGCAAAAACATATATCATTTGCATTATTTGGAATTAGAATTCAAAAGTTATTAAAAACTGTTTTAAATTTGTATTTAAACATTTTCAGAAATTGTTTTATTAGAACAGAATTACATAGAGACTTTTTGTACACAGAAGCAGCTAGCCCCAGTCACGAACGGGTGGGGCCAGTGCTGACTGGGCAACACAGTGCGCGCCGGGGCTTTTCTCACCGCGCCGAAGGCTAGCCGCAGCAACTGACAGGCGGGGCCAGCGGGCTCGCAGGTCCACACGACAGCGAGCGAACCAGGGGGTGCCACGTGGGGGATCTAGGGCTGCAGGTTGAGGTTTACAAAATCTGGGGGGCCTTTCTGCAAGACTGCCACAGGAGGCTGTCTGGTGGGCCTCGAGGGATTGCGGGTTGAGTAGTAAAAAGATTGGGGGGATTTGCAATGAGCACACAGCTACTGTTCCTCTTCTTCTGACTTAGGGAGAGGGTTGTTGACAGGAGGGCGGTAGGCGGTTAGTTAGGCTGTTGTGAGGCGCGGCGTCGAGCAGACGCTCGTGCACGATGGCGCACCGAGAGCGCTCGGCACAACGTCCGGCGAGACCAGGGGAAGCAGGCGAGGGAGGGGGTGTCAGGGAGGAAGAGCAGCTCACCGCGGAGAGGACGGTGGTGACGGATCGGGCTGGGGATCGTCGGAGATGCAGACGGACGGCAGGGTTAGGGTTTGCTCGGGCGCGTCGGCGTACAACGGGGCTAGTTCTTCTCCTCCTCGATTGTGAGTACAGGGGCGATGCGGAGGGTTGCCTTGGTCTTCCCCAACAGCCCAACAACCACGCCGCCGGCTAGAGCGAGAGAACGGTGGTGGACCCCCACGGTGGCCGGAGTTGGAGAAGAGCGGTGGCAGGGGAGAAGGGAGGAGGCAGAGGCGAGGCCCTGGGGATCTGGGGCTGCAACCAGGCGAGGGAGAGGGAGTTGAAGATAAGGACGGGGGAGGAGGAGCTGCACATGGGGGATCGGGTGTAGAAAAGGTGGCTTCGGCCACCTTTTTGCTTCTCCTCCCTCACGTGCGGGGCACGGCTAGGCATGGGAGGGGCGGCCAGGGACTGCCAGGTGGGTCAGGGCGAGGTCAAGGAGAGGCAGGGAGGAAGGCTCGGTGGTGGGGTTGGCTTGGCAGAGAGAGAGAGAGAGAGAGACTCGGGTAGGAACTAGGGTTGGAGGGGTAGCTCGGTTAGGGTTTGGATTAGGGCTAGGGTTAGGTTAGAGAGGGTAGCTGGCATGGGGGTGGTCGAGCCAGGGGTGGTAACCAGGTTAGGAAGAGAGGGGAGGCTCGGCATGGAGCCTAGCTAGGAGGGAGAAGGGTAGGTTAGGGTTTTAGTTAATTAGAGAGAGAGGCTAGGGTGAGTGGGTGGGTTAGGGTTTGGCATGAACAAGCATGGGGTAGAGAATGGTTAGGGTTTTTTCATGACCCAAAGCAAAAAATCAAGCAAAGAGGTGAAAAGAGGTGTGGTGAGGTTGAGATGGAAGTGAGTGATGAGATAGGAGATGCACATGGCAAGGAGAGGAAAAACAAGATGGGGAGGGTGGAGAGAAAAGGGTGGAGCTCAACAAAAACAAAAAGAATCACTTGACATGATTCCCAAAGGTCCATGCTTCACTCCCAAAAACAATTATAAACCAAAGGAGAAATATAGTGGTAGTTTGCATGGCCCATGCATGGGCATTAAATGCCATGTTTTATTCTGGTGAAAACAATAATAATGTATCATGGCATTATTCCCATGCATTACCAAAATGTGGATTAAAGTCCAAGCAAAAGAAAAATAAAAGGAGGTTCCATGGGGAGTAGATGGGGATGATCATATTTGAATGTATTTGGGACTTGCTAGTGTGTATATTCCACTAGATGGTGAATAGTCCCAAAAATATTCCCACATGAGCATACATTCAAAATAATCCCATATGGAAGCTTGAAAAGGGGGTACCACTCACAAGGCATGCAAAAATGGCTTCACATATTAATAATGTGAAAACAACATGATGCTAGTGTGAGAGCATGTAGAAAGTAGAAGTGGATCCATCCCAACCCACATGAGCTAGATTTAAATGCCAAAGGAAAAGTAAGGCTCATGGATAATTAGGATGGTGGAATTATAAGGTGGTGACAAAGAAAGGTGATGGAGTTGAATAAAAGATATGCCCCCAACTCAACTTGGGCATCAAGCATTTATCAAGCACCAAATACAATATATCAAGAGCCAAATACAATTCCTAATGCATATGAGAGAAGAACCAATTGAAAAGGGTTTTATATGATGCTCAAATGCAAGGTGGCATGATGACATGAGCATGATATAATTATGATGCAACAATTATATGTAGGAAGTAGCCATTATATTACTAGACAATGTAGCATTACATATGTTAGACAGATGGGATGCTACAACTCTCCCACACTAAACCGGAATCTCGCCCCGAGATTCTAGGAAGAAGAAGAAGACACGAAGAGGGTAGGATACTTGGCACGGAGCTCATCCTCGCGTTCCCAAGTGGCTTCATCAACGGAATGGTGCGACCACTGCACCTTGCAGAACTTGATGGACTTGTTGTGAGTCCTTCTTTCTGTGACTTCTAGGATATTTATGGGGTGTTCTTGATAAGACAGGTCTTCTTGGAGATTGATAAGCTCATGGTCCACGGTCCTGTCGGGATCCTTGAAGCACTTCTTGAGTTGAGAGATATGGAACACATCATGGACCTTGAGTTTTTCAGGGAGCTCAAGAGCATAAGCAACTTCTCCTCTTCTTCCACGAATTTTGAAAGGACCGATGTATCTAGGAGCCAGCTTTCCTTTGATACCAAAGCGGTGCGTGCCTCTCATGGGAGTGACACGAAGGTAAACGAGATCACCAGGGACATACTCCATGTCCGTTTGCTTTCTGTCATAGTTGCTCTTCTGGCGACTTTGAGCAACCTTCAGATTTTCAAGAATGATGTGAACCTTCTCCTCCGCTTGAGTTACAATGTCGGGGCCAAACAATGTTCTTTCACCTATGCCCGACCAACCAATCGGAGTTCTGCATTTGCGACCATAGAGAACCTCAAATGGTGACATCTTTAGACTTTTCTGGAAGCTGTTGTTGTAAGAGAATTCAGCATAAGGAAGACATTCTTCCCACTTCATGCCGAAGGAGATAAGCAAGCATGGAGCATATCTTCTAGAATCTGATTGATCCTTTCAACTTGTCCTTGCGACTGAGGATGGTAAGCTGTGCTAAAGCTCAATTTTGTTCGCAAAGCATTTTGGAAACTTACCCAAAACTTGGAAGTGAAGATGCTTCCACGGTCTAAGCTGATCTCAAGAGGAACCCCATACAGAGAGACAATTCTGTTGATATAGAGCTCAGCCAACTGAATTGCAGAAATTGTTTCCTTGACGGGAAAGAAGTGAGCCACTTTATAAAGCCTGTCGATGACAAAAAAGATTGCATTGTTGCCCTTCTGCGACCTTGGAAAACTAGTTATGAAGTCCATCTCTACTTTCTCCCATTTCCATTCCGGAGGTTTCAATGGCTATAGAAGACCGGAAGGTTTCTGATGAACAGCTTTAACTCTGCGGCAGACATTACACTCCGAGACATACTTGGCACAATATCGTTTCAACCCAGGCCACCAATACAGTGTTTTCAAGTCCATGTACATCTTAGTGCTGCCAGGGTGGATAGAAAGAACAGAATCATGCGCCTCCTAAAGAACTTGCTCTCTTAAACCCGGGTAGTTCGGAACAAACATCCGGTGTTCAAAGAAAAGAGCGCCTTGGTCGTCGACGTGGAAGGACTCATACTTCAGAAGCTGAATGTTGGAGATGATATTTTTAGTGTAAGGATCACCAAGTTGAATGGAGCAAACTTTTTCTTCCAAGAGTGGGGTTGCCAGAAGGTTCAGAAGATACCCTTGATCCACAATTTCAAGGTTGAGCTTGCGGAATTCCTCACACAAGAGAGGTTGTTGTTCTTCCACCCTGAGTTTGTTGACATAAGCTTTTTAGCTGAGAGCATCGGCCATGACATTAGCTTTGCCCGGAGTGTAGTTGATGGTCAAATCGGAATCATTAATTGCTTCAATCCACTTCCTCTGATGAAGGTTGAGATCAGGCTGTGTGAAGATATACTTCAGACTCTTGTGATCAGAAAAGATCTCACAACGGTTGCCAAGCAAGTAGTGCCTCCATACTTTCAAAGCAAAGACAACTGCTGCGAGTTCAAGGTCATGTGTTGGATAGTTGATCTCATGCGTCTTCAACTATCGAGTGGCATAAGCAACAACTTGTTTTTCTTGCATAAGGACCGCACCCAATCCTTGCAATTAGGCATCACAGAATATCTGGAAAGGCTTTGATGTATCTGGAGGAACCAAGACTGGTGTGGAAGTGAGCTTCTCTTTGAGTGTTTCAAAGCTTGCTTGACATGCAGGAGTCCAAAGGTATTTCTTGCCTTTCTTGAGGAGATCGGTAAGAGGCTTCGCAATCTTTGAGAAGTTCTGAATGAAGCGACGGCAATAACTAGCCAAACCAAGGAAACTCCGGACTTCTTTGACATTTAAGGGTGGAAGCCAGTCAACAATTGTCTTAATAGTTTCTGGGTTAACGGCAATGCCCTTGGCAGAGATGACGTGACCAAGGTAGGTGACTTGAGGCAGCCAAAACTCACACTTGGAGAACTTTGCATATAGGCGGTTCTCACGCAGCTTGTTTAGGACACACCGAAGGTGTTCTTCATGTTCTTCCTTTGACTTAGAATAGACTAGAATGTCATCCAGATAGACCACAACGAACTTATCAAGATACTCCATGAAAACCGAGTTCATAAGCCTCGAGAAGGTGGCAGGTGCATTGGTGAGACCAAAAGACACGATTGTGTACTCATACAGGCCATAGCGGGTGGTGAAAGCTTTTTTGGGAACATCTTCCTTGCGAATCTTGATTTGATGATATCCACTTCTCAAATCAAGCTTAGAGAATACCACAGCTCTAGCTAGTTGATCGAAGAGGTCATTAATCTGCAGAAGGGGATATTTATTCTTGATGGTTTTAGCATTGAGAGCCCGATAGTCAACACAAAGTCTATCAGTTTTGTCTCGCTTCTTCACAAAGATATTTGGGCTACCCCAAGAAGAAGTACTGTGCTGAATGAAACCCAACTTCTCTTGTTCATCATGCTGACGTTTGAGTTCAGCCAACTCAGCAGGACCCATTTTATAAGGCCGCTGGAGATAGGAGCGGTACCAGGTTCAAGCTCAATCACAAACTCGACCTCACAATCCGGAGGCATACCTGGCAACTCTTCAGGAAAGACATCTAGGAACTCACAGACCACCGGAACACTCTGAATAGCTTCCATAGCATCATCATTCAGAGCCGCCAAAGAGAAAAGCTGAATTGTAGGAGTCAGACTTGGTGAATAGACTATATGGCCTTCAGGAATTTTCAGAGAGACCGAATGTTCAGCACAATCAATCACAGCTTTATTTGCAGCTAGCCAATCCATGCCTAAAATGACATCAATATCTGAGTTGCCCAGAATAATCAAAGAGGCCGGAAAGAAATAATCCCCAATTTGAACCTGATTGTCATAATTGATCTTGGAAGTTAACATCCTTGCCCCAGGAGAAAGGACCATCAGCTTTTTAGGTAACGAATCAGAAGACAACCCATTCTCTTGAGCAAACTTGAAGGATACGAATGAATGCGATGCTCCAGAATCAAATAAAACTCGTGCAGGTACTGAGTTAACAGGAAGCGTACCCAACACAACTCCAGGTGCAGGCTCAGCTTGAGCAACGTTGACACAGTTGGCACGAGCAACCGTAGACCCGGGCTTGGTGTTGATGTTGAGAGCCCGAGGTGGAGGTGCACGAACCATAGAAGAGCTTGCCACGGGTCTTGGAGGTGGTGGAGGAAGAGCTTTGTTGTTCATTGGACAGTTCCAGTGTTGATGTCCAGTGTTCCCACAAGTGTAACAAGCACCAGGTGGACGTGGAGCAACGTAGCCAGGGACTCCGCCAGCGCCTGTAGAGTTGTGGTTGTAGCCCCTGGGAGCAGCAGTGAAGGAGTTTGGTGGCCTTGCCGCGTAGCTTGACGGTCTTGGTGGAGTCGGGAGCGACGGTGGGGTGTTAGGAACCCACACACAGCACTTAGAAGGAGCTGACATAGCTGAAGAGCTTGCTGCATCACGGCTGTGTTTCTTGGACTCCTCAAATACTTGCCTACTTGCTTCTTCCTACAGAGTTATATGTTGGAGTTCTAGAAAAGACCCCGGCCTTGCATGAGTGATTGCATATTTGATTCATGCATTGAGCCCTTGTCTGAACCTCTTTTGCTTCTTCTTGTCATCAGAGATCTCATCGCCACCATACCGAGAAAGGTTCATGAAGTTTCTGATATAGGTATTGACATTGTCATTGCCCTGCTTGAGGTTGAGAAACACTTCCTTCATCCTTTCCATGACAATTTCTGACAGATATTGCTCTTTGAAAGCTCCAGTGAGCTGTTCCCAAGTAGGCTGAAACTCAGAGTGGTTTGCCTTCAGGTAATTCTCCCACCACAGAGCTGCATCTCCCTTCAGAAGGTGAGTGGCACATTTTACCCATTCTTGCTCAGGAACATCGGCAATATCAAGCAACCTTGACATCTCACGCAGCCAATCATCTCAAGGCCCGTAGGCTGATCAGACACCTCAAAGTGGCGCGGGTTGAACTTCAGAAAACTCTTGATGTCTCCTCGCTTGGGAGGTGGAGGTAGCGGAACAAACTCATTCCTCCTGACACTTTCTTCAAATCGCTGTTGGTTCTGCTGCATTGTTCCCAAGGCATTAGCAATGCTTGCCAACGCAGCCCCCAGTTCAGGTGGTATGTCCTCCTCAGAACGGCGTGGTTGTGCCATCCTACGATTGATATAAAACACAAGTCAGTACCATAATGGAGAATAATAATAATCCAAAATAGTACCAAAATGGAATTAACCAAGATTAAAGGATACAAATTACTAAGATGATATTAAAATATCAACAAAGTTCAAATCACCTAGAAGATATTAAGCATATCGCACACGACTGAACAAGGAGTGTGGTACACAACCTAACAAAGAAAATTTTCCGCAAATTTCGGCATTACAATACCACTATATGTGCAAAACCACTTAACGAATCAAGATTAGTAACTCTACCAATCCAATATACAAGAGCGAATGATAAGAGTAGTGGTATGGTCGCGAGTCCATCCCGCACTCAAATCATTACTCCGCACATGAATAAGCAAAACACATATCCCAACACCTTCTTTTTAAAAAGAACCTAAAGATTAGTAACTACGGAAACGAACACCCCAAACAAGATAACGTCGGATAAAAAAGAGTAAGACAGATCGCACCGGCATACAATGAATCAGATAGATCGCGTCGGTTTACAACGGCCTGTCGGTATGGAATGTACCAAAAGGCAGATAGCGACAACAAGGTTGGATGCAACAGATAGACAAGGAATTACACACACACACACACACACAACCTATGGTACTACGGAACCCAGAACACGTGAATCCTAGTTTGAATTTTAGAAGAGGATTCAAAACGTTACACTTCCTTACCAGAAAAAGGGTGGGTGGGTGGGTAAGAAGAAAAATGGAAGCAGTCCTACTCTCACGTTTTTTTCCCTAGTATACATAGCTACTAAAATATTTGCTAGACTGACAACGACCATTTGGCTGAGACCCTGAAGGGCGGGATGGCTCTGATACCAATTGTAACTACCTCGGTGAATTACGCTCTTAGTTGCATGCCTCGATGAGCAAAAGTGGTTAAAATAGTACGGTGGGGCCTAGGGGCCACTCACAGGTAGACCTTTCGGCCGTCCTAACCACTTTCAGAACATCAGGACAAGAACGAGCGGCGTAATCGGCAGGCGAAGGGATCAACTACATACACAAGTGAGTATGTATGCAAGCCACCATACAACTGTTCACCGAGTCATTCCATCTAAAATAAATAGAAATATTTCAACGCCATACGGCAAGATCCAAATATCCTAGATAGAGATAATAGTCTAGGATAGCTCCTCATACATCAAACATCAGAGTATCAGGCGGAAGCGGAAAACAAGGTCCGAGTACGGATAAGAAGCAAATCGGCATAAGATGCCATATAAATAAACACATCCCGCCCACAGATCTCACGGATCCCTGTTCCCGGAATCTCTACACCGAGTGATCGTTGCCAACATCATTCGTCTCCTCCACCCGGTATCCATCTTGCGAATACACCTGTTAATCTGAATCAAACAATTTATTGTGTGAGACCCTAGGGGTACTCAGCAAGTCTTTATGCCTCTAAAGGGGACATAACCTAGGGTGACGCAATTGCAGCAAAAGATAATAACTAACAAGTCTATAGATACTCGCTAACCATCCGCCTAACCAATGAAAGACGGATGTCCGTTAATTAGTAACAATAGTTATAACAGTATTATTAACAGATCTATCCTCCTTCTCGCTTACCAACGAGAAAGCGGATGAACAACCCATCTGTTGGCAGTTTTATTACCCATTCCATGAGTGTTACACTATTTACTAGTCAGGTACTTAGTCAAATTAAAAGCGGTACTTTAGTTATACTTGTCTATGATCGAGAAACTATGCTCCAAGTCGTCCATAACCGCGGACACGGCTTTTAGAAAGATTTACCCTGCAGGGGTGCACAAATAGCAACACACACTCGATCAACCTCGGAAAAACCAAATCAAAACCCAACGAGGCAGTCACGACAAAGCGATCATAGGATTCAGAAATATTTCAGGGGGCCACCCCAATAAGCTATCCGCAACGAAGTTGGCCGGCTCCGAGACGGACCCAGGGTTTGCGACAATGACTATAAACGACTGGGAACCCGAAAATTTGACTGGGCTTGTCGATACCGCGAAAACATTCCGCATTCTTAAACAGTACAGGTGCTACTCGCACAATCTTAAATAAAGCAGTAAGCATGGCATAAGTACAGGATAGTAACAAAGCCCCAAACTAATTGTGGCCCCAAGAAATAGAAATGAATCAAGCTCTGGCTCAGGGGGGTCCATAAGGCCTCCCGGATGTGGATAGTGCGAATAGTCAAGGAACAGGAATCAAGTACTCGGGGTCCTACGGGACACAAGTGAGCATGAAGTACCAAATAGCAGATAATGCTCACCGGTGCCACTTTCATTAGTTATCCTATTACTACTCCGGTTAAGTTGTTTAGGTACCTCGTTATCCATCAGACACTCACATACCCTACACATGCTGTTCTACGACCCGCATGGCTCAAACAACTCCTATAGTAATGGCTCATGGGATGGAGGAACAACCTTCGGTGGGGTATAAAAGTAAAGGCTATGCAGTGCTTGGGATTCAATTTAATGCAATCGCGACTCAATGATGCAAGAATAAGATGGAGGCAATAGGTACTATATGTATGCAAGCATGTGGTAGCGCTTGCCTGGCAGCTCAGTTGAAGCGAGAGTCGGATCTGGGTAGTGCTCCTAGGATTCCTGATATATCCCCTGCTCGGCGTGTATTCGAAGAAGAACCAAACAAACAAGGGCCAACATAAATAAAGTGCACAAGGATATGAATTAAAATGCGACAAGCAAACAAACATGCTATGATGAATGATGCACAATTTACATGGCAATAAAGTAGCATGGCATGGGTGAGGTGTGGGATACAAGAATAAAGCATTTTATTAAGTTTTAGTCATGTTTTGCTCTCATATAAGTTGTTGTATACTTTATATTTATATGATGCATGCTGCAATTCAGAACATGGAGTGCATAGTTAGAACGGGCTCGTCGCGCTGATCGATTTAGACATATTATTTGTCGAATTTGGAGTTGTAGAATTAAAGTTATTAACTTATTTAGAAAAGGGCATTTTATTGTAATTTTAATCATCTCGAAATTTTTAAAGTGTTCAAACATTATTTTGAAAGGCATATTTCAAATCCTCACATTTTCTGATTCAAAAACATATATCATTTGCATTATTTGGAATTAGAATTCAAAAGTTTTTAAAAACAGTTTTAAATTTGTATTTAAACATTTTCAGAAATTGTTTTATTAAAACAGAATTACACAGAGACTTTTGTAAGTGACTGTAACATGTAAAATAGCCCCTAGTCACGGAGACGCTAGCTTCCTCACTGCTGGAAGGCTAGCCTGACAATCGACAAGCGGGGCCAGCGGACTCGCTGGTCCAGACGTCAGCGAGCACACCAGGGGGTGCCACGTGGGGGATCTAGGGCTGCGGGTTGAGGTTTACAAAATCCAGGGGGGCTTTCTACAAGACTGCCACGGGAGGCTGTCTGGTGGGCCTCGAGGGATTGCGGGTTGAGTAGTAAAAAGATTGGGAGGGATTTGCAATGAGCACACAGCTACTGTTCCTCTTCTTTTTAAAACCCGGACGACGAGACCTGCAGGCACAGCGTGCTGGGCGGGGCTCGAACTTCGTGACTGGGCGCTGCTGGAGGCGGAACCGCTGCGGTAGGGAGAGAGTTGTTGACAGGAGGACGGTAGGCGGTTAGGTAGGTTGCTATGAGGCGCCGCGTCGAGCAGACGCTCGTGCACGATGGCACACCGAGAGCGCTCGGCACAGCGTCCGGCGAGACCAGGGGAAGCAGGCGGGGGAGGGCGTGTCAGGGAGGAAGAGCAGCTCACCGCTGAGAGGACGGTGGTGACGGATCGGGCTGGGGATCGTCGGAGCGACGGTGATGCATACGGACGGCAGCGTTAGGGTTTGCTCGGGTGCGTCGGCGTACAGCAGGGCTGGTTCTTCTCCTCCTCGACTGCGGGTACAGGGGCGATGCGGAGGGTTGCCTTGGTCTTCCCCAACAGCCCAACAACCACGCCTCCGGCTAGAGCGACAGAACGGTGGTGGACACCGACGGTGGCCGGAGTTGGAGAAGAGCGGTGGCAGGGAGAAGGGAGGAGGCAGAGGCGAGGCCCTGGGGATCTAGGGCTACAACCAGGCGAGGGAGAGGGAGTTGAAGATAAGGACGGGGAGGAGGAGTTGCACATGGGGGATCGGGTGTAGAAAAGGTGGCTTCGGCCACCTTTTTGCTTCTCCTCCCTCACGTGCGGGGCATGGCTAGACATGGCAGGGGCGGTCAGGGACTGCCAGGTGGGCCAGGGCGAGGTCAAGGAGAGGCAGGAAGGAAGGCTCGGTGGTGGGGTTGGCTTGGCAGAGAGAGAGATAGAGAGAGAGAGACTCGGGTAGGAACTAGGGTTGGAGGGGTAGCTCGGTTAGGGTTTGGATTAGGGCTAGGGTTAGATTAGAGAGGGTAGCTGGCATGGGGGTGGTCGAGCCAGGGGTGGTAACCAGGTTAGGAAGAGAGGGGAGGCTCGGCATGGAGCCTAGCTAGGAGGGAGAAGGGTAGGTTAGGGTTTTAGTTAATTAGAGAGAGAGGCTAGGGTGAGTGGGTGGGTTAGGGTTTGGCATGAACAAGCATGGGGTAGAGAATGGTTAGGGTTTTTTCATGACCCAAAGCAAAAAATCAAGCAAAGAGGTGAAAAGAGGTGTGGTGAGGTTGAGATGGAAGTGAGTGATGAGATAGGAGATGCACATGGCAAGGAGAGGAAAAACAAGATGGGGAGGGTGGAGAGAAAAGGGTGGAGCTCAACAAAAACAAAAAGAATCACTTGACATGATTCCCAAAGGTCCATGCTTCACTCCCAAAAACAATTATAAACCAAAGGAGAAATATAGTGGTAGTTTGCATGGCCCATGCATGGGCATTAAATGTCATGTTTTATTCTGGTGAAAACAATAATAATGTATCATGGCATTATTCCCATGCATTACCAAAATATGGATTAAAGGCCAAGCAAAAGAAAAATAAAAGGAGGTTCCATGGGGAGTAGATGGGGATGATCATATTTGAATGTATTTGGGACTTGCTAGTGTGTATATTCCACTAGATGGTGAATAGTCCCAAAAATATTCCCACATGAGCATACATTCAAAATAATCCATATGGAAGCTTGAAAAGGGGGTACCACTCACAAGGCATGCAAAAATGGCTTCACATATTAATAATGTGAAAACAACATGATGCTAGTGTGAGAGCATGTAGAAAGTAGAAGTGGATCCATCCCAACCCACATGAGGTAGATTTAAATGCCAAAGGAAAAGTAAGGCTCATGGATAATTAGGATGGTGGAATTATAAGGTGGTGACAAAGAAAGGTGATGGAGTTGAATAAAAGATATGCCCCCAACTCAACTTGGGCATCAAGCATTTATCAAGAACCAAATACAATATATCAAGAGCCAAATACAATTCCAAATGCATATGAGAGAAGAACCAATTGAAAAGGGTTTATATGATGCTCAAATGCAAGGTGGCATGATGACATGAGCATTATATAATTATGATGCAACAATTATATGTAGGAAGTAGCCATTATATTACTAGACAATGTAGCATGACATATGTTAGACAGATGGGATGCTACACCCGGTGTCATCAGAGCCGGAATCAGTGTCATTTCTATGCTCCTCCTGGATTTCGACTTCAGCGGGTGGGTCGATCTGGGATTTAGCTTCTCTAGGGAGATCCACTCTAGATTCAACTTGGGCCGCCAGGTCTGCCTTAGGCTCGGATTTCTCCACCATCTCCACAACTGGTGCGGGCTGGGTGGGATTAGGGTTTCCTGAGATCCAGAACTCTGCCGCCTCCGCGGACAAAGGGGACCCAGAAATTTCCTCTGCCTCTATCATAACAGCTGGGGTGTGTGGGATAGGTTCAGCAAAACCGATGTAAACATCGATCTCACCAAAAGACATGAGGGTGTAGGCATCTAGCATCCCAATTGTCTAACAATTGTAATGCTACTTGGTCTAGTAATATAATGGCTACTTCAGATATATAATTGTTGCATCATAATTATATCATGCTCATGTCACCATGCCACCTTGCATTTGAGCATCATATAAAACCCTTTTCATTTGGTTCTTATCTCATATGCATTGTTAATTGTATTTGCTTCTTGATATATTGTTTAAATGCCCAAGTTGAGTTGGGGCATATCTCTTATTAACTCCACCACCTTTCTTTCACCACCTTATAATTCCACCATCCAACTAAATATGAGCTTGGCACTTATTGGTTTTACCTCTAGCTCATGTGGGTTGGGATGGATCCAATTCTTTTCCACATGCTCTCATCTTGGCATCATGTTGTTTTCACATTATTGATATATGAGAGCCACATGGCCATATTTTCATGCCTTGAGAGTGGAACCATTTTTCCTAGCTTCCACATGGATTATTATGGATTTATGCTCATGTGGGAGTATTTTTGGGACTATTAAACATCTAGTGGAATATACACACTAGTAATTCCCAATTATAATCCAATGTGATCATCTCCATCTACTCCACTTGGAATTCCTTCTAAATTCTTTTGCTTAGGCCTTACTCCAATTTTGGGAATGCATAATAATAAAGCCATGTACTATTCACAAAAATCAACATGGCAATAAATATTTTGCATGGGCCATGCAAGTGCCACCTTTTCTAGCATTTGGTTTTTATTTGAATTTTGAGTGGATCTTTATAAAACCACATCCCTCTCTCTCTCTTTTCCTCATGATCTTGCTTGATCTAGGTTTGGAGCATGCATGCTTCTAAAGCCCTAGCTTCACATCCCTCTCTTTTTCTTGACTTGATCTTGTTGGAGCTTGTCTAGAGCATGCTTGATCTCGTCATAAAGGACCACTCCATCTATCTCTCTCTCTAACCATACCCCATCCTCTCTAACCATACCCCCCATTTAAGCTAAACCCTAACCCTAGCTTGTTACACCACCTCTCTCTCTCTAACCTTCCCCTCTCTCGGCCTCTCTCCTCTCCCCTCCTTGCTGGCCCCACCTGGCCACCCTGGCCCACCTAGCTACCACCCAAACCAATCCCTACCCGAGCCATACCCCCCTCTCCCCTCCTACCCTAGCTCTAACCCGAGGCTACTCCTCCCTCTCTCTTTTTCTCTCTATGCCATAGGGGCCCCTCCAGCTCGAGCCTGTCCCTGCCTCCTTGCTCTCACGTCGACCCCACCTGGAAGCCTCCCACCTGCCCTGCCTGGTCCAGCCCGAGCCTGCCAGCACGTGAAGGAGGAGCAAAAGCGGCCGACGCCACCTTTCCCCTCCACCACACCAACTACCCCTCCCTTCCTCCGTTCCTATCCACCCCACCACCTCTCTGCCTCGCCCAGCTACCCCAGATCTACCCAGGACGCTCCCCTCATTCCCTGCCGTCCCTCACCACTGCCACACCATCGCCGGCAAAACCCTCGGCCTCCACCGCCCCCTCCTTATCCAGCCGGTGGTGTGGCGCTCTAAGGTGTCGAGGAAGACCACGCAGCTCCCCTACGTCACCCTGTACACAGAGCCAGGAAGGAGAAGCCCAGGACGCTGGACACCGTCGACGCCCGAGCCCAAACCCTAGCTTCACCGGCGTCTGCCTCGCCGCCGATCTGCTGCTCGCCGACCCGATCCAGCACCGTCAACCAACTCTCGGTGAGCCCCTAAACCTCCTGGACATGCTCCGCCGCGCTGTCGTCGTCTAGGGCCGCTCTGCGTTTCATCGAGCACGCTCTGTGCGCCGGCGAGCGCAGCGTCTGCTCGCTCACGCAACGCGCAGAAACCCTATCTAGGCCCCAACCTCCTAGCGGTCACCAACCCCAGGCCACGCCTTTGGCGCCTGCCACGCGCACGCTTCTCCCAGTTTGAATCCGCGGCCTTGCGCCGCCGCGATCCGCGACAGAGAATCGCAGATAGAAGATCCACAGTGCAGCGTGGTCGTTTTTTCCCGCGCTTTGTTTTTTTTCTTCAACCCGCGATCCTAGAGGTCCCACTAGTCAGCCGCGCCAGCGTTTTTGCAGAGAACCCCCTGGTCTCTAGTAATCTCAACCCGCGCTCCATCTTGGCCCCATCTCACGATGTACCGCCCTTTTAAATCACATCACGTGGACCCGTGCTTAGCCCACATGTCATCTGTCTGTGGCGAGCTTAGTTAAGGTACAAAAAGTATTTCTGCATATCTATTTAAATTCAAACTTATTCAAAATTAATTCAAATTCAAATTTAAATCTGTTTCTAAATATCTTTTGAAATATAAATCTAAATAATACAAATAATATATGTTTTCAAATCAGAAAAATGTGAGGAATTCAAGTATGCCATTCAAAATATATTTTGACACTTTAATTTTTTCAAGTTCATCTAAATTACAATAAATTGGCCTTTTGACTTAAATAATTCATAACTTTTGTTTTATAAGTCCAAATTTAACAAATGATATGTCTAAAATGATTAGCTCAACGAGACCTTTCTGTTTATGCAATCCTTTGTCTGTTTTACAGCATGCATCATATAAATATAATGTGTACAGCAACTAATATGAGGATAAAATGTGGTTAAAACTCAATGAAATGATTTAATCTTGTATTCCACACCTCACCCATGCCATGCTACTTTATTACCATGCAAATTGTGCATCATTCATCATGGCATGATTGTTTGCTTGATGCATTTTACTCCTATGCTTGCGCACTTTATTTATGTTGGCCCTTGTTTGTTTGGTTCTTCTTCGAATAGACGCTGAGCAGGGGATATATCAAGAGAACCAGGAGCACTACCCAGATCCATCCCTTGCTTCAACTGAGCTGCCAGGCAAGCACTACCACATGCTTGCATACATATAGTACCTATTGCCTCTTCTTATTCTTGCATCATTGAGTCGCGATTGCATTAATCTGAATCCCAAGTATTGCATAGCCTTTACTTTTAAACCCCACCGAAGCTTGTTCCTCCATCCCATGAGCCATTACTACAGGAGTTGTTTGAGCCATGCGAGTCGTAGAACAGCATGTGTAGGGTATGTGAGTGTCTGATGGATAACGAGGTACCTATACAACTTAACCTGAGTAGTAATGGGATAACTAATGAAAGTGGCATTGGTGATCCATATTTGCTATTTGGTTTTCAGGCTCACTTGTGTCCCGTAGGACCCCGAGTACTTGATTCCTGTTCCTTGATTATTCGCGCTATCCACATCCGGGAGGCTTATGAACCCCCCTGAGCCAGAGCTTGATTCATTCTTATTTCTTGGGGCCACAAACTAGTTTGAGGTTTTATTTACTGTCCCGTACTTATGCCATGCTTTACTGCTTTATTTAAATTGTGTGAGTACTGCTTTGCATCTTAGGAAAGCGGAGTGTTTTCGCGGTGTCGACAAGCCCAGTCACATTTTCGGGTTCCCAGTCGTTCACAGCCACTGGCGCAAACCTTGAGGCCGTCTCGGAGTCATCTAACTTCGTTGCGGGTAGCTCAATGGGGTGGCCCCCTGAAATATTTTTGAATGCTGTGATCGCTTTGTCGTGACTGACTCGTTGGGTTTTGATTTGGTTTTTCCGAGGCATATCGAGTGTGTGTTGCTATTTGTGCACCCCTGCAGGGTAAAACTTTCTGAAACCCGTGTCCGCGGTTATGGACGACTTGGAGCACAGTTTCTCGGTCATAGACAAGCATAACTAAAGTACCGCTTTTAACTTGACTAGACTAGGTACCTGACTAGTAAATAGTGCAACACTCATGGAATGGATAATAAAACTGCCAACGGATGGGAGGTTGTTCGTCCGCTTCCTCGTCGGTAAGCGTGGAGGAGGATGGATCTGTGGATATTACCATTATAACTGTTATAACTGTTGTTATAATTTCACGGACATCCGTCTATCTCTGGTTAGGCAGATGGTTAGCGAGTATCTATAGAATTGCTAGGGTTTATCTTTTGCTGCAATTGCGTCACCCCAGGTTGTGTCCCCTTTAGAGGCATAAAGACTTGAGTACCCTAGGGTCTCACACGATAAATTATTGGTTCGGATGAGCAGGTACACTGCAAGATGGATCTTGGGTGGAAGGAGCGGACGATGTGGGCAACGATCATTCGGTGTAGAGATTCCGGGAACGGGGATCCGTGAGATCTGTGGGCGGGATCTGCTTATTTATGGGGCATCTTATGCCGATTTGCTTCTTATCCGTACTCGGATTTTGTCTTCCGCTTCCGCTTGATACTCTGATATTTGATGTATGAGGAGATATCCTAAACTATTATATCTATCTAGGATATTTGGATCTTGCCGTATGGCGTTGCTATATTTCCTTTCTTTTTAGATGAAATGGCTCTGATGTACTGTTGTATGGTGGCTTGCATACATACTCATTTGTGTATGTAGTTGTTCCCTTCGCCTGCCGATTACGCCGCCCGTTCTTGTCCCGATGTTTAGAAATGGTTGGGACGGCCGAAAGGTCTACCTGTTAGTGGCATTTGGGCCCCACCATACTATTTCAACCATTTCTGCTCATCCAGGCTTGTAACTAGGAGCGTAATTCACCGAGGTAGTTACAATTGGTATCAGAGCCATCCCGCCCTTCAGGGTCTCAGCCAAATGGTCGTTGTCTGTCTAGCAAATATTTTTGGTAGTTATGTATACTAGGGAAAAACAAAACGCGAGAGTAGGACTGGTTCCACTTTTCTTCTTACCCAACCATCCACCCTTTTCTGGTAAGGAAGTGTAACGTTTTCAATCCTCTTCTCAAAATTCAAACTAGGATTCACGTGTTCTGGGTTTCCGTAGTACCATAGGTTGTGTGTGTGTGTAAATCCTTGTCTATCTGTTGCATCCAAGTTGTTATCACCATCTGCCTTTGGTTATCAACTGTTGGTACATTCCATACTGACAGGCTTTTGCAAACCAACGCAATCTGTCTTACCCTTTGTTATCCGACGTTATCTTGTTTGGGGTGTTCATTTCCGTAGTTACTAATCTTTAGGTTCATCGTGAGAAGAAAGTGTTGGGATATGTGTTCTACTTATTCATGTGCGGAGTAATGATTTGAGTGCGGGATGGAGTCGCGACAATACCACTACTCTTATCATTCGCTCTTGTATATTGAATTGGTAGTCACTAATCTTGATTCGTTAACTGATTTTGCGCATCTATTGGTATTTTAATGCCGAAATTTGTGGAAAATTTTTCTTTGATATATTTGTGTACCACACTCCTTTTCAGTCGTGTGCGATATGCTTAATATCTTCTAGGTGCTTTGAACTTCGTTGATATTTTAATATCATCTTAGTAAATTGTATCCTTTAATCTTGATTAATTCCATCTTGGTACTATTTTGGATTATTATTATTCTCCATCATAGTACTGACTTGTGTTTTATATCAATAACAGGATGGCACCACCACGCCGTTCTGAGGAGGACATACAACCTGAACTGGGGGCAGCGTTGTCAAGCATCGCCAATGCCTTGGCAGCAATGCAGCAGAACCAGCAGCGTTTCGAGGAAAGTGTCAGGAGGAATGAGTTTGTTCCGCTACCTCCACCTCCCAAGCGAGGAGACATCAAGAGCTTCCTGAAGTTCAACCCACGCCAGTTTGATGTTTCTGATCAACCACTTGATGCTGATGATTGGTTGCGTGAGATGTCAAGGTTGCTGATGACTGCTGATGTTCCTGAGCAAGAATGGGTAAAGTGTGCTACTCACCTTATGAAGGGAGATGCAGCTCTATGGTGGGAGAATTACCTGAAGGCAAAGCGCCGGTTTTCAGCCTACTTGGGGACAGTTCCTTTGGAGCTTTCAAAAAGATGTCTCATCGGAAATTGTCATGGAGAGGATGAAGGAAGTGTTTCTCAACCTCAAGCGTGGCAATGACAATGTCAACACCTACATCAGAACTTCATGAACCTTTCGTTATGGTGGCGATGAGATCTCGATGACAAGAAGAAGCAAAAGAGGTTCGTGCAAGGGCTCAATGCATCGATTAAATATGCAATCACACATGCAAGGCCGACGTCTTTTACGGAACTTCAGCATACTCTGCAGGAAGAGGCAAGTAGGCAAGTGTTTGAGGAGTCAAAGAAACACAACTGTGATGCAACAAGCTCTTGACTATATCGGCTCCTTCTAAGCGTCGTGTGCAGGTCCCTAACACCCCACCGTCGCTCCGGCTCCACCAAGACCTTCAAGCTACGCAAGGCCACCAAACTTCCTCACTGCTGCTCCGGGGCTACAACCACCACTACTCAGGCGCTGGCGGAGTCCACAGCTACGTTGCTCCACGTCCACCTGGTGCTTGTTACACGTGTGGAGACTCTGGCCATCAAAGCTGGAACTGTCCGATGAAGAACAAGGCTCTTCCTCCACCACCTCCAAGATCTGCGGCAAGCTCTCCTTTGGTTCGTGCACCACCACCTCGGGCTCTCAACATCAACACCAAGCCCGGGTCTCATTGCTCGTGCTAAGCTGTGTCAACGCTCAAGCTGAGCATGCACACAGGTTGTGATGGGTATGCTATCCGTTAACTCAGTCCACCTGCGAGTTTTGTTTGATTCTGGTGCATCGCATTCTTTTGTGTCAACCAAGTTTGCAGACAAGAATGGGTTAGCTATGGATCCTCTACTTAAGCGGTTAATGGTCCTCTCTCCTAGAGCAAAGATGGCAGCTTCTAAAATCAGCCATGGCAATCAAATTGAGATTGGTGGCTCTTCGTTCTCGGCTTCCTTAATCATTCTGGGCAATTCTAACATTGATGTCATCTTGGGCATGGATTGGTTGACAGCAAATGCAGCTGTGATTGATTGTGCTGAATGCTCGGTTTCTCTGAAGATTCCTGAAGGCCATATAGTCTATTCTCCAAGTCTGACTCCTGCTATCCAGCTTTTCTCTTTGGCGGCTCTGAATGTTGATGCTATGGAAGCTATTGAGTGTTCGGTGTCTGTGAGTTCCCAGATGTCTTTCTGAAGAGTTGCGGTATGCCTCGAGCGTCGAGTTGAGTTTGTAATTGAGCTTGAACTGGTACGCTCCTATCTCCAAGCGGCCTTATAAAATGGGTCCTGCTGAGTTGGCTGAACTCAAACGACAGCTTGATGAACAAGAGAAGTTGGGTTTCATTCAGCATAGTACTTCTTCTTGGGGTAGCCCAACCCTCTTTGTGAAGAAGCGAGACTAGACTGATAGACTTTGTGTTGACTATCGGGCTCTCAATGCTAAAACCATCAAGAATAAATATCCTCTTCCACGGATTAATGATCTCTTCGATCAGCTAGCTGGAGCTGTGGTATTCTCTAAGCTTGACTTGAGAAGTGGTTATCACCAAATCAAGATTCGCAAGGAAGATGTTCCTAAAACAGCTTTCACCACCCGCTATGGCCTGTATGAGTACACGGTCATGTCTTTCGGTCTCACCAACGCACCTGCCACCTTCTCGAGGCTCATGAACTCTGTTTTCATGGAGTATCTTGATAAGTTCATTGTGGTCTATCTGGATGACATCCTAGTCTATTCTAAGTCACAGAAAGAGCATGAAGAACACCTTCGGTGTGTCCTAAACAAGCTTCGTGAGAACCGCTTGTATGCAAAGTTCTCCAAGTGTGAGTTTTGGCTGCCTCAAGTAACCTATCTTGGTCACGTCATCTCTGCTAAGGGCATTGCAGTCAATCCGGAAACTGTGAAGACAATTGTTGAATGGCTTCCTCCTGTTAATGTCAAAGAAGTGCGGAGTTTCCTTGGTTTGGCTAGTTATTGCCGTCGCTTCGTTCAGAACTTTTCGAAAATAGCGAAGCCTCTTACCGATCTCCTCAAGAAAGGCAAGAAATACCTTTGGACTCCTACATGTCAAGCAAGCTTTGAGACACTCAAAGAGAAGCTCACTTCCACACCAGTCTTGGTTCCTCCGGATACATCCAAGCCGTTCCAGATATTCTGTGACGCCTCTTTGCAAGGATTGGGTGCGGTCCTTATGCAAGAAAAACAAGTTGTTGCTTATGCCTCTCGACAGTTGAAGACGCATGAGATCAACTATCCTACACATGACCTCGAACTCACAGCAGTTGTCTTTGCTTTGAAAGTATGGAGGCACTACTTGCTTGGTAACCGTTGTGAGATCTTTTCTGATCACAAGAGTCTGAACTATATCTTTACTCAGCCTGATCTCAACCTTCGGCAGAGGAGATGGATTGAAGCAATCAATGATTTTGATTTGACCATCAACTACACTCCGGGCAAAGCTAATGTCATGGCCGATGCTCTCAGCCGCAAAGCTTATGTCAACAACCTCATGATGGAAGAACAACAGCCTCTCTTGTGCGAGGAATTCCGTCAGCTCAACCTTGAGATTGTGGAACAAGGGTATCTCCTGAACCTTCTGGCTACCCCTCTCTTGGAAGAAAAGGTTCGCTCTTCTTAGCTTGGTGATCCGTACACAAGAAAGATCATCTCCAGGATTCAGCTTCCGAAGTATGAGTCCTTCCACGTCGATGATCAAGGCACGCTCTTTTTGCACACCGGATGTTTGTTCCGAACTACCCGGGTTTGAGGGAGCAAGTCCTCAAGGAGGCGCATGATTCTGTTCTTTCTATCCACCCTGGCAGCACAAAGATGTACATGGACTTGAAAACACAATATTGGTGGCCGGGTTTGAAACGATATTGTGCCAAATATGTCTCGGAGTATGATGTCTGCCGCAGAGTGAAAGCTGTCCATCAGAAACCTTTAGGTCTTCTACAGCCATTGAAACCCCCGGAATGGAAATGGGAGAAAGTAGAGATGGACTTCATCACTGGTTTCCCAAGGTCGCAGAAGGGCAACAATGCAATCTTTGTTGTCATTGACAGGCTTTCTAAAGTGGCTCACTTCTTCCCCGTCAAGGAAACAATTTACGCAATTCAGTTGGTGAGCTCTATATCAAGCAATTGTCTCTCTGTATGCGGTTCCTCTCGAGATCAGTTCGCACCGTGGAAGCATCTTCACTTCCAAGTTAAGGAGAGTTTCCAAAATGCTTTGGGAACAAAGTTGAACTTCAGCACAACTTACCACCCTCGATCGCAGGACAAGTTGAAAGGATCAATCGATTCCGGAGGATATGCTTCGTGCTTGCGTCATCTCTTTGGCATGAAGTGGGAAGAATGTCTCCCTTATGCTGAGTTCTCTTACAACAAGCTTCGGAAAAGTCTAAAGATGGCACCATTTGAGGCTCTCTATGGCAAATGCAGAACTCCGATTAGTTGATCGGGTGCGGTGAAAGGATCTTGTTTGGCCCGACATTTGTGACTCAAGCGGAGGAGAAGGTTCATATCATTCTTGAAAATCTGAGGATTGCTCAAAGTCGCCAGAAGAGCAATTATGACAGAAAGCACACGGACATGGAGTATGTCCCTGGTGATCTCGTTTACCTTCGTGTCACTCCCATGAGAGGCACGCACCGCTTTGGTATCAAAGGAAAGCTGGCTCCTAGATACATCGGTCCCTTCAAAATTCGTGGAAGAAGAGGAGAAGTTTCTTATGCTCTTGAGCTCCCGGAAAAACTCAAGGTCCATGATGTTTTCCACATCTCTCAGCTCAAGAAGTGCTTCAAGGATCCCGGCAGGACCGTGGACCATGAGCTTATCAATCTCCAAGAAGACTTGTCTTATCAAGAACACCCCACAAAAATCCTTGAAATCGCAGAAAGAAGGACTCGCAACAAGTCCATCAAGTTCTGCAAGGTGCAGTGGTCGCACCATTCCGTTGATGAAGCCACTTGGGAACGTGAAGATGAGCTCCGTGCCAAGTATCCTACCCTCTTTGTGTCTTCTTCTTCCTAGAATCTCGGGGCGAGATTCCTGTTTAGTGGGGGAGAGTTGTAGCATCCCAATTGTCTAACAATTGTAATGCTACTTGGTCTAGTAATATAATGGATACTTCAGATATATAATTGTTGCATCATAATTATATCATGCTCATGTCACCATGCCACCTTGCATTTGAGCATCATATAAAACCCTTTTCATTTGGTTCTTATCTCATATGCATTGTTAATTGTATTTGCTTCTTGATATATTGTTTAAATGCCCAAGTTGAGTTGGGGCATATCTCTTATTAACTCCACCACCTTTCTTTCACCACCTTATAATTCCACCATCCAACTAAATATGAGCTTGGCACTTATTGGTTTTACCTCTAGCTCATGTGGGTTGGGATGGATCCAATTCTTTTCCACATGCTCTCATCTTGGCATCATGTTGTTTTCACATTATTGATATATGAGAGCCACATGGCCATCTTTGCATGCCTTGGGAGTGGAACCATTTTTCCTAGCTTCCACATGGATTATTATGGATGTATGCTCATGTGGGAGTATTTTTGGGACTATTAAACATCTAGTGGAATATACACACTAGTAATTCCCAATTATAATCCAATGTGATCATCTCCATCTACTCCACTTGGAATTCCTTCTAAATTCTTTTGCTTAGGCCTTACTCCAATTTTGGGAATGCATAATAATAAAGCCATGTACTATTCACAAAAATCAACATGGCAATAAATATTTTGCATGGGCCATGCAAGTGCCACCTTTTCTAGCATTTGGTTTTTATTTGAATTTTGAGTGGATCTTTATAAAACCACATCCCTCTCTCTCTCTTTTCCTCATGATCTTGCTTGATCTAGGTTTGGAGCATGCATGCTTCTAAAGCCCTAGCTTCACATCCCTCTCTTTTTATTGACTTGATCTAGTTGGAGCTTGTCTAGAGCATGCTTGATCTCGTCATAAAGGACCACTCCATCTATCTCTCTCTCTAACCATACCCCATCCTCTCTAACCATACCCCCCATTTAAGCTAAACCCTAACCCTAGCTTGTTACACCACCTCTCTCTCTCTAACCTCCCCCTCTCTCCTCTCTCCTCTCCCTCCTTGCTGGCCACCACCACCCACACCTAGCTGCCACCCAAACCAACCCACCCGAGCCCCCCCCTCTCCCTCCTACCCTAGCTCTAACCCGAGGCTACTCCTCCTCTCTCTTTTCTCTCTATGCCATAGGGCCCCTCCAGCCAGCCTGTCCTCTCCTTGCTCTCACGTCGACCCACCTGAAGCCTCCCCACCTTACTGGTCCAGCCCAGCCTGCCAAGACGTGAAGGAGGAGCAAAGCGGCAGCCACCTTTCCCCTCCACCACGCCAACTACCCCTCCCTTCCTCCATTCCTATCCACCCCACCACCTCTCTGCCTCGCCCAGCTACCCCAGATCTACCCAGGCCGCTCCCCTCTCTCCCTGTCGTCCCTCACCACCGCCACACCATCGCCGGCAAAACCCTCGGCCTCCACCGCCCCCTCCTTATCTAGCCGGTGGCGTGGCGCTCGAAGGTGTCGAGGAAGACCACGCAGCTCCCCTCGCCACCCTGACACGCCGGGAAGGAGAATCCAGACGGCCAGGACACCGTCAACCAACTCTCGGTGAGCCCCTAAACCTCCTGGACATGCTCCGCCGCGCTGTCGTCGTCTAGGGACACTCTGCGTTTCATCGAGCACGCTTTGTGCGCCGGCGAGCGCAGCGTCTGCTCGCTCACGCAACGCGCAGAAATCCTATCTAGGCCCCAACCTCCTAGCGGTCACCAACCCCAGGCCACCGCACTGGCTGCCGCAGCAGCATGCCGCTTAGGTCGAGTGTTGAATCTCTGCGCCGCATCGCCGTCGTAAGCAGCGCCGATCCGTCCGCAGTAGAAGATGCACGCAGGTCGCTTTTGCGCATACCCCCGCACGTTTTGTTTTGCTTCAACCCGCGATCCTAGAGGTCCCACTAGTCAGCCGCACCAGCGTTTTTGCAGAGAACCCCCTGGTCTCTAGTAATCTCAACCCGCGCTCCATCTTGGCCCCATCTGTCAGTGCCTGCCCTTTTCGTCGATGTCACGTGGACCCCGTGGCCGCTAGCCCCACATGTCATACGCTGGGACTAGCTAGCTCATGTGAGAAAAGCTGTTCTGCATACATGTATTTCCCATCAGCAGCCCAATGGACAGTGGGATGTTGGCTAGCTTAGTTTAGGTACAAAAAGTATTTCTGCATATCTGTTTAAATTCAAACTTATTCAAAATTAATTCAAATTCAAATTTAAATCTGTTTCTAAATATCTTTTGAAATATAAATCCAAATAATACAAATAATATATGTTTTCAAATCAGAAAAATGTGAGGAATTCAAGTATGCCATTCAAAATATATTTTGACACTTTAATTTTTCAAGTTCATCTAAATTACAATAAATTGCCCTTTTGACTTAAATAATTCATAACTTTTGTTTTATAAGTCCAAATTTAACAAATGATATGTCTAAAATGATTAGCTCGACGAGACCTTTCTGTTTATGCAATCCTTTGTCTGTTTTACAACATGCATCATATAAATATAATGTGTACAGCAACTAATATGAGGATAAAATGTGGTTAAAACTCAATGAAATGATTTAATCTTGTATTCCACACCTCACCCATGCCATGCTACTTTATTACCATGCAAATTGTGCATCATTCATCATGGCATGATTGTTTGCTTGATGCATTTTACTCCTATGCTTGCGCACTTTATTTATGTTGGCCCTTGTTTGTTTGGTTCTTCTTCGAATAGACGCTGAGCAGGGGATATATCAAGAGAACCAGGAGCACTACCCAGATCCATCCCTTGCTTCAACTGAGCTGCCAGGCAAGCACTACCACATGCTTGCATACATATAGTACCTATTGCCTCTTCTTATTCTTGCATCATTGAGTCGCGATTGCATTAATCTGAATCCCAAGTATTGCATAGCCTTTACTTTTAAACCCACGAGCTTGTTCCTCCATCCCATGAGCCATTACTACAGAGTTGTTTGAGCCATGCGAGTCGTAGAACAACATGTGTAGGGTATGTGAGTGTCGATGGATAACGAGGTACCTATACAACTGAGTAGTAATGGGATAACTAATGAAAGTGGCATCGGTGAGCCATATTTGCTATTTGGTTTTCAGGCTCACTTGTGTTCCGTGGGACCCAGTACTTGATTCCTGTTCCTTGATTATTCGCTATCCACATCCGGAGGCTTATGAACCCCCCTGAGCGAGCTTGATTCATTCTTATTTCTTGGGGCCACAAACTAGTTTGAGGTTTTATTTACTGTCCTACTTATGCCATGCTTCTTGCTTTATTTAAATTGTGCGGTAATGCACCTTTGTCTTTGTTAGGAAAGCGGAGTGTTTTTGGATGTCGACAAGCCCGATCACATTTTCGGGTTCCCGATCGTTCACGACCGGGCGCAAACCTTGAGGCCGTCTCGGTCGATAACCGTTCGCGGGTAGCTCAATGGGGTGGCCCCTGAAATATTTTTGAATCTGTGATCGCTTTGTCGTGATCGCCTCGTTGGGTTTTGATTTGGTTTTCGAGGCATATCAGTGTGTGTTGCTATTTGTGCACCCTGCGGTAAAACTTCTGAAAGCCGTGTCATGGTTATGGGCGACTTGGATCACGGTTTCTCGATCATAGACAAGCATAACTAAAGTACCGTTTTTAACTTGACTAGACTAGGTACCTGACTAGTAAATAGTGCAACACTCATGGAATGGATAATAAAACTGCCAACGGATGGGAGGTTGTTTGTCCGCTTCCTCGTCGGTAAGCGAGGAGGAGGATGGATCTGTGGATATTACCATTATAACTGTTATAACTGTTGTTATAATTTCACGGACATCCGTCTATCTCTGGTTAGGCGGATGGTTAGCGAGTATCTATAGAATTGCTAGGGTTTATCTTTTGCTGCAATTGCGTCACCCCAGGTTGTGTCCCCTTTAGAGGCATAAAGACTTGCTGAGTACCTAGGGTCTCACACGATAAATTATTGGTTCGAGATGAGCAGTACACTCATAAGATGGATCTTGGGTGGAAGAGACGATGTGGGCAACGATCATTCGGTGTAGAGATTCGGGAGCGGGATCCGTGAGATCGTAGGCGGGATCTGCTTATTTATGGGGCATCTTATGCCGATTTGCTTCTTATCCGTACTCGGATTTTGTCTTCCGCTTGATACTCTGATGTTTGATGTATGAGGAGATATTCTAAACTATTATATCTATCTAGGATATTTGGATCTTGCCGTATGGCGTTGCTATATTTCCTTTCTTTTTAGATGGAATGGCTCTGATGTACTGTTGTATGGTGGCTTGCATACATACTCATTTGTGTATGTAGTTGATCCCTTAAATGCGCCAATTCGCCGCCGTTCTTGTCCCGATGTTTAGAAATGGTTGGGGCGGCGAAAGGTCTACCTGTGAGTGGCATTTGGGCCCCACCGTACTATTTCAACCATTTTTGCTCATCCAGGCTTGTAACTAGGAGCGTAATTCACCGAGGTAGTTACAAGGAAGTCACAGCCTCCCTAGCCGGAATACAGGTCTCGTCGAGAACGATGAGAGGGACGTCGCTGGCGTAGAGGATGCGGCCGACGGCGATAGTCTCGCCGATTCCGATTCTTGCAGATTCCGCTCGGAACGCAGATCCGAAACTCACTTGCCCCACGGTGGGTGCCAACTGTCGTCGGATTGATGACAAGTACGCCATGAGGGGTCCTCGGCGTGTGGAAGAGGGTGTGAGGCGTCACGGTGTTCGGGATGGTGAGCACACAAGTTTACCAGTTCGAATCATGGCTTTGGGCCGAAGCCTACTCCTGCTAGCAATCGATGTCTGGCAGAGCCGGAATATGGGTTACAAGGGTTACTTTGTGCGAGTTGAGATTGTAGACTATTGAGGGTGCCCTAAAGGCTCTCCCTAGAACGGCTTATATAGATATCCGGCCTAGGGTTTACAGGAGAGATCTATCCAGCTACGACTGAGAGTCGGTTATAGAGTATATCTTAAAATACAAGTAACACTATGGGCCTAAGTCGGTAAGTCTTCTGGGCCTTCCCGTAGCCGGATTGGACTCCGCTTATTCTCCTTGACTGGGCCGCCCATGAAGCAAAGCTCTAACCCGAAGTGGGCCACCCTGGTCAGTGAGAACTGTGAGAATATCCGGAAACTATATCCCCAACACTCCAAGTCACAAATATTTTCTGTAGAGTCTGGCTGAACGGGATAATTTATTTGTTCCAGACATCCCTAAAAGATTGTCAGTGATAATGCATCAAATTTTTTCTAGTACCCAACCCGACCAGAGTAACATGTGCCACGCGCGGCTGTGGGCCAGCTCACCCGCGCGCCTGCTACGCTGGTTAGCCCACTCGTAGGACTCCTCTCGCTAGCTAGCCCACCCACTCGCCTCCTCTCCCTCCGTTTTAAGGTATAATGCGCAGTTAAAAAGTGAATAATGTGTTATGTTTTGTTTTTTTTACCAAGAATTACTATAAATATATAAACAATATGGGTACAAACTTAGCATCATTGGAAAGTGTTTTTCAATACGAATCTAACGGTACTAATTATATACAATATATTAACGATATTGTTGCTCAATTTTTTGATCAAACTTTGCCTTAAAATGTGTGATTAGAATGCGTGTACGCCTTATTCGCTGCCATTGATTATCTCAATCTAACGGTGTATATTAGCCTTAAGAGCAGGTACAATGCTGGGCTCTTCAGGTGAAAGAAGAAATAACAGAAAATCAGATCGTTTTCTAAGCGCCCGCGTTTGCAAAGGCAGATGCTAACCAGGGACCCGAAGCTACCGGCTGCTGCACAGGATCCATTCGCGATTTGCCTCATAATAGGAAAAAACGAGTGCGTCGGTGTCTTATGGGCTCTAGGAATAAAAGTCGGAACCGCCGATCAGCCAGGATAATAACGTTTGACGGAACCGTACCCTGGTCCCCGTCCCGATCTAGACCAACATCTCCTCAAGGCCTCCCCATGCGACACCAATCTCTCGAAAAGTTCTGACGAGGACCGCTGTTGTCGCCGCCTTCCTTGCCTCCTCCGCCGTTCCACCCTCCCTTCTAGCGCCGCTCACAAGCCAAGGTCACGCTGCCACGTCAATCTGGGCGGCCAGCCTCCGCGGGCCACCACCACTGGTCCTATTGAATACCAGCTGTCCATCTCTTTGACGGTGACAGCGCGCCTTGCCGTCTCTCCAGCGCCTTGACCAACAGAGGCCCTAGCTGGATCGAACGGCTCCTTGATTACAGATCTAGATTTTTGGTTTTTTATTAATTGTTTTTCCGCGTCAGATTTTGGTCTTGATCTAGAGCTTTTGAGTGATTTGTTTGGAGCAAACTGAATGTCTCTATTTATGTTCCGCAGGATGATGGTAGTGGATGCACACCAACCTATGGTACCAAATTTGATGATTGAAAATTCATTTGAAAGAATAGAGGACCAGGTATGATCGTCATGTATTCCATCTTGCTCTCATATGATTATTACTCCCAATATTCATAGTAAAACATAGAGGACCAGATTAGTTGTGTCTTGTGACAAGTTCACTTATCTTGGGTAGCCTCAAACTTGGGAGAAGATTGCATGGATAGTTGTTTATAGCAGGTTGCTCGGAACAATGGTGGGTGTGTTTATCGTCAACAAGTATTTTTGTTAGGTGTTTCCAAAATTGCCAGGCTTTGAAGTGGTATTATTAGGAGTATGCGTAAGATACAAAACAATATCATAGTTATTGAAGCTCTAGGCACTTATTGGGAGGCCATGTTTTCCATACCTTGTGTACCCTCCACTTTCTGAACTCTGAAGTGTATATATACATTCTTTTTTTTCCATGGACAAAAAGTATAGCTAGCGAAAATTAATTTGCATGCGTGATATAACCTTATCTGTAAAAATTTCGTTGATTCATTTGTCATCTCAACTGAGTTGGGACCTTAAATTTCAGTACTAACAAAATTGCTTCACGTACGACTATTTTTGTACGATGTGCGTACAACAATCGATGGAACAACTGATTGACTAGATTGCAAGTCGTTTCAGCCCAGATTCAAGGCCCATACCCCATCCCATTTTCTAAGTTCTCCGAGTTTCCTTGTTGCCTTATAACTCCTATCCCTCAATTCTACTACAGTTACAGTCCCTTCCCTCAAAAAGTTAATCAATGGTTTTTTATCGATCGCCAAACAACATAAAATATGTACAACTCTTAGCTTATCAGATCGGCAAATCCTTTGAGTCTTGGGAGGTTTGGATTGGTACTGGGATTAAAGGTTTGGATTGGTGCTGGGCAAAGAGGCAATCGCTGCCAGGCTACCACATTTTTTTTCCGAAATGGATCCTTGCCCCGGCCTCTATCAATCGATACATGCGGCCATCTTTATTACTTTATTTGAACCAATCGTCTTTACTTAATTATTACATCATGGATCACACAAAGTTGAAACATGGATCAGCCAAAAGAAAATGAGAGATATCATCTGATGACACTGCATTAGTATGATAAACGAAGATCAAAACGCCAGTTGCACTGGGTGTATAAATCCTGTGCAACCTTTTCTAGCTGGTTGCACCCAAAATCCAGGCGTCTCGCTTCTCCGTTGATTGTAGGAAGGACCACGAACGGATCCAATGAGTAGCCAAAGGTACAACCTGCATAAAAGATGTAGATTTTGCATGGTTAAAAATATAGTCGTTTCGCACATTTCATAATGCCCATAATAAAGCGCAGACCCCCACTCGAATCTGCACTTTATCCTTAGCATGAACGCCTCTTAGCCAATTTCCAAAGAGATCAGATACACTTGTTGGAGGTGCTATCGCAAATGACATATGAACTATTCTCCATACAGTTTTAACAAGCGGGCACTCAAAAAATAGGTGTTGAATTGTTTCTTCCTTATCACAAAAACAACATTTAGAATTACCTTGTCAACTTCTTCTAATCAAATTATCCTTAGTGAGGAGTACCTGGCAGTTTAAGAACCACATAAAAATCTTAATTTTTAGTGGTACTTTCATTCTCCAAATATATTTTCGTAAGAAACGTGTGTGTCCATTCAAAAGGTCTGAATAGAAAGATTTGACAGTAAATTGACCTGAGTTTGTTAACTTCCAAACAAACGTGTCAGGTTCATCAGATAATTAGACGTCCATTAAACGCCGGACCAAATGTAGCCATCTAGACCACTTGTTCCCCGTCAAAGCCCTCCTAAAACTTATATTCAAAAGATTCTGAGAGAGAACATCGGCAACAGTAACCTTCTTCCGTTGAACGATGTTGAACAGAGTGGGATATTGTTTAGACAACGATTCACTACGTAACCATGTATCCTTCCAAAATTGAGTATTTTTTCCATCTCCTATCTTAAAGAGACCTCTTTCAAAGAATTCATCTTTTATTTTCATGATTCCTTTTCAAAAAGGAGAATCTGAAGCTTTTTTTAACTAGAGATAATGAGTTTAAAAGAAGATACTTATTGTGAACTAGTTCATGCCAAACTCCCTTTCCTGTTAGGATTTTAAAAATCCATTTACTTAATAGGCATTTGTTTTTTATTTCCAGTACCTCAATCCCGAGCCTTCCTTGGTCCTTTGGTCAGCAAATTATATTCCATTTGGACAATCTATACTTCTTCTTATGTCCATTGCTTTGCCAAAAAAGCGTGATCTAAAAAAGTCTAACCTTTTCCGCACCCCTTTGGGTATTTCGAGGAAAGACAACATGAACATAGGAAGGCTATTTAATACCGAATTAATGAGTATTAGTCTATCACCATAGGATAAAAGCTTACCTATCCAACTAGATAATTTTGACTCGAATCGATCTTCAATTGGTTCCCATTCCCCATTTCTTAATTTACGGTAATGAATAGGGATTCCCAAATATCTGAAAGGGAAGGACCCAGCTTCACACCCAAACAATCTTATGTATTCGTCTTCCACCTCCTTAGCTTGGCCAAAGCAATAAACTTCACTCTTATGGAAATTAAGTTTAAGCCCAGATAATTGTTCGAAGATGCATAAGATCACTTTCATGTTCAATGCTTTCTGGATATCATGTTCCATGAAAATGATAGTGTCGTCGGCGAAGTGAAGTATTGACACTCCCCCCTTCTACTAGATGAGGTATGAGACCGTCTACTTGCCCATCTTCTTTTGCCCGTTCTATCATAACTGCTAACATATCTGCAACAATATTAAATAGAATCGGTGATAGAGGATCTCCTTGTCGCAGACCTTTTTGTGTTTGAAAATAATGATCTATGTCATCATTAACTTTAATCCCTACTCTTCCTTGATTGACAAAATCATGTATCCATTTGCACCATCTAGGGTCGAATCCTTTCATTCTCAACACTTGTTGCAAGAAAGGCCATTTAACCTTATCATAAGCTTTTTCGAAATCTATTTTCAAAAGTACCCCATCCATTTTCTTAGAATGCAGTTCATGAATCGTCTCATGCAAAATCAGAACTCCTTCGAGAATAACCACAATGATCCATATGGCCAGACACACACATCAAAGTGGGTGTGCTCATGAAACCTCTTTCAAACTGGTGCTCAACTGCATGTGGCAGTTGAATCCTAGCAGGTTGCTAGGGTTCTTAGACATGGTTGGACACATATTGGAGTGATGTTTCATGTGTTCTTTTCCGTAACACATAGATCCACATAGGCACACACACATCCTAGTGGGTGTGGTGATGCAACCTCTATTAAACTAGTGCTCCTCTACATGTGGCAATTGAATCCCAGCATGTTGCTAGGGTTCCTGGACATGGTTGGACACATTTTGGAGTGACATTACATTTACTATTTTCCAAACCACAATGATTCACATGGCCATACACATCCAAGTGGGTGTGGTGATGCAATATCTTGTAAACTGGTGCTCCACTATATGTGGCAGTTGAATCCTAACATGTTGCTAGTGTTCCTGGATATGGTTGGACACAAGTTGGACTGACATTTCATTTGTTATTTTCGAAACCACAATGATCCTCATGGCCACACACATCCAAGTGGATGTGGTGATGCAACATCTTTCAAACTGGTGCTCCACTACATGTGGCAATTGAATCCCAACATGTTGTTAGGTTTCTAGACATGGTTGGAGACATGTTGGAGTGACATTGCATGTGTTCTTTTCCAAACCACAATGATCCATATGGCCACACACACACACATCTAAGTGGGTGTGTTCATGAAACCTCTTTCAAACTGGTGCTCCACTGTATGTGGCAGTTGAATCCTAGCATGTTGTTACGGTTCTTAGACATGGTTGGACACAGATTGGAGTGATGTTGCATGTGTTCTTTTCCATACCACAATGATCCATATGGGCACACACACACATCCTAGTGGGTGTAGTGATGCAACCTCTTTCAAACTGGTGCTCCACTAGATGTGGCGGTTGAATTCCAACGTGTTGCTAGGGTTCCTCGACATGGTTGTACACATGTTGGAGTGACAATGCATGTGTTTGTTTCCAAACCACAATGATCCACCTGGCCACACACACTCCATGTTTTTCCACCACATCTTCACAATGTTTTTCCTTATGTTGTTTACAAAACAAAAACAAGTTGTTGTGGAAACTTTAGATACTATCACCAGGTCACATGACTTTTATCGCAACAGAATTTCTGTCTGCTGTTAAATGAAGGTTTTGCCCTTGATAGTTTAACCTTATTACAAGGGCTGCCACCGCCAAGTGGCATGAACCCGTGGAGTCTAAAGAAAAGAAAAAACCAACCGCCGCCTGGGTCTCCTAGGTCGCGACCGAGCTGTCCATGGACTAGAACGAGCTTGGATGGGAGGCCACGATTGACAGAAAGGCGTCAGGTCGCTGCGGCCAGAGATCGCCCCTGATCCTCTACCGCCGGTACTCCCCCACTCCACTGGCTCGCCAATTCCGCCGGGTTACCTCATCGCGTAGGGCTACTCGTCTAACACCGGTGAGAGACCGGCCCTCCACCCCATCCGGAGCAAACCAAGAGGACAACCGTGCCACTCCCCCGAGCTCTACATCGCGTGTATGACCGTTGTAGCGTGGTATGTTGCCTATTTTCCTCGATATACAAATGGTGTGGCAAAATCGATGCAGTCAAGCGGTAGACGAGTCCGACTGCCGGCAGATGGAAAAAGGGAACGCGGTGGCGTTTCCGGCCGCCGCTGTGTCCCTCGTTGCTGCATCTGTTAGAGGAGAAGACGTGGGGCGGTGCACCTGTCTGTTGGGAGGAGGGGCGCCTAGAGTGGGGAGGGGAAAAGAGGGCGGCAGTCACCGGCGATTGTTGAGAGGAACCTCGCCAGGGGATATGGGGAATGGTAGAGGCGGAGATCTAGGTGGGATTTGGTGCAGGTGAAAACTATGCTAGAGCTGAAGGGAGGGGAAGGGCACCGTGAATAAGGAGCTGAAGGTGAGGGAGGAGATCAGCCAAGATGAAGACCAAATAAATTCAATTAGCGCTTAATTCAATATCACTTCAGATTTTCTCCTTTCTGAATGTCCCTCTAGAGTATGTAAACTTCAGTAGTCAAAACATGTTTTCAATGTTTAGTTCCTGGAGTTATAGTCCCACTTCACTGAAGATTAAGAAGACAACTTAACTGAAATAGTACAATAAATTTTGATTAATTGAGCTACTAACAATTTCCAGTTGAACAAAACTATACTATATATAACTTGTTAGGAAGCTCCGCAAGTCGAACATCCTACTACTTAACTAGGAAAGAATTTCGCAAAATAGCAAATATATACAATTTACTTGATTAGATCTCACAACAACTGGGAGTGTTAAAGTATGTTTATGTCCGGCGCGGCGGTGGTGGCAAAGGAGGCCTCAAGTTTTCTTTGCCCTCTTCTTCGTGCTCTGCTTTTCTATTTTTTTCTATTAGGACCATGACCTTCAGTTTCGAGCAAAATATATGAGCCTCTGCAACAATGCATTGCCCTAGCGGCCATACGGATGCACACAACCAGCAAAAAGAAAGAAAATTACAAAAAAGAAAATTTTTGTTACAGTGACCCATTCGTTGAAACAGCGGTACTACCACCATCAAGACAACACCAGAAGTCCAGCTTCTCCAAAAGTGACGCCTCCAAGAAGGGAACGGCACAATAACATCGTCATCGCCCGATCATAGATCTTAGGTTTTCACCCTTGGATCTTAGGTGTATGCACCCTGGGATTAGGGAGGGAATGTTTTCTCATTAGATTTTGCAAAAAAATTAATCTTTTGAGTTGTCGTGTATCATATTGCGAGAATACAGCTATCATGTATCATATTGCGAGAATACAGCATGGCAAAAATACTTTACAAGAAATCTGCATAAAAGTCATTGCCTAAAAATAATATTAGAATTCAATTGTCTTCTAAATTTGGACAAGAATCGTTCAGGAATGCTCACTTTCTTTTTGAGGGGATCACAAGAAAGTGGTTTTTTTTTGCCAGGATCACAAGAAAGAGGTTAAAGTCTCCTAAAATAATCCATGGTAGGTCTAACGAGAAAGCAAAGTTTCTTGTTGGATTTATCCCTCAACCCGACTTTAGTTATTTTTAAATCTGGTTAATCATTAAAAATAAAAATAAAGTCAGAATGAGTAGAAAAACATTATTTAATTGTTGTGACACTAGTTCTACCACGTTATGTTCATACAAAAAAAATTCAGACTCCTCGCAACGCATACACAAGGCTGAGCCATGAACAACGATGACACTTGAGTGAGGAAAACATCGCTGAAAAGGTTAGGGACTATGGCTCACCGAAATCAAGGGATTAGAGAGGCACTTCACCTGGTGGCGTGTTATAAGTTCATTACCCAAACCAAGTGACCAAGTCTTATTTATGTATATTGGAACACACAGGTACCAAAATATCTTAAGCATGTCAAAGGCTATATCTTAGTTAGGTCCTTGTTTTCTACACATGATTTCAAATAATCTGAATATTTTAAAATACTATGTAGCTACATGATGTGCGCCGTAGCAACGCACGGGCATTAAGCTAGTAGCATTACTTTGTTACAAACAATTATTCTAAGATTAAGAGATAAAGAATATTGGGTGCAGAAGAGAAGGACATGGAGACTATGTTCTTCTCAGATCACGAAGGAAGTACTGCACGACTTGCTGATTTTAGAGGGTGATTATTAGAGAACGGTAAGGGGTAGTTGTTCATGCAGGTTACCCAAGTAATTAACTCCGTAGTGCTAGCAATAGTCAATAAATCATCATCGGAACATAGAAGAACACCATAATGGGGTTTAGATGATATACAACTTAAAAGGTTTCTAAGGATCCAACTAAATAAATCCAAATCAGATCAATACTGCGCTTCCATCTCCTATTGGTCAGATCCACATGTTTTTGCATACTCACTGCTAGGACCTATGGTTAGTACGCTACAGACCAATGGTAAGTACGTTGAGCATATTAAGCATGCTTGTGGGCTGAGACTGATACTAGGATATAACCTATCAATAAATCCCTGAATAAAACTGGTTAAGTAGTCACTGAGAAGCATGTCCTGGTAAAAGATGACTTAAGGGTTGTGCATGCGGTAAGGTGAGTTATTTCCACTTCTAGCAGGAGAAAAAAAATTATGGCCCTATTAGAAATACCAACAAGAAAATCAATTTGTACTGTAAATAAAATAATTCTAGGCTATGCAACAAGTACGCAATACACGATTTCAAGGGAAATGGTCTATACCTTACTTAGAAGATAAAATCAGTGCAGACCATGGAATTCAGCACTGGATCATAGAGTAAAGTAGAACCTTAGGGTAGCAAGACCCAAATCTGATGGAAGGCTTACGTTATGTTCAAAGAACTGGCGCTAGCCAGTCTATGTGCGCTGCTGGACGGTTAGGGCAACGAAGACGATGAACTTGCGGGCGCTGCCCTAGAAGAGAACCAAGCGTGGGTTGGCATCAGATAGGATTAGAGAGGTGAATTTGTGCAGGTGAAGGCATCAGGCCAGGGAGCGTGGCGCTCGTAGGAGACAGGCGGGATGAGGGAGGGCATCGTCGGGATAAGGATGCATCGGATCGTGATGTTTTATTTATTTTGAGATCACGGGGGAGGGAGAGCGAGGCGTAGTGGGTGGTGGCGAGGTACGCAGGTTGGCTCCGGCGGGAGGGCGATGGCGCGGGATTCAAGGCGGCGGTGGTGGCGCGAGATTCAGGGTGGCGGCGTGGTACATAGGGCAGAGGGCGGCCTCGTGCTGCTGGAGGCTATGATTTTTTTTATACCGATCGGTTTGAAGGTGTGGCTGACAATTTATTTTAAGGCGTGTACAAAGTCCAGAGCTGCAATGCAGCCTCTAATCTTTAGGTGCTTATTTCTCTAACCGAGTACGTTCGAATTTTATTCCACGGGCCTAATTCAAATGAAGCGCCCGACGCGTAATTTTGGTTCAACTCGACTCATGTACAATGGGGTGTAGTGACACCAGCCTTTTCCTACCGTTGTCACGTCGGATTTTCGCTTAGTTGCATGAAAGAAAATTAAGAAAAACTAGCATAAATGCCCGTGCGTTGCTACGGAAATAGCTTGTGCTCTTAGAAATTGCTATTGTTCTCCAATCTATGGTCACTAACAAACTATAGAAGCAAATGTTGCTTGTTCGTGGTTCCTTTGAGTATGCATGTTCTTACATAGAATACTTTGAGTATTAAAAAGTTTGGCAAGTGGTAAGTATATCCAAGACCATATTATCTATTTTTGTTACCAAGAAGAAAAGTACATGATCTGCCACTTTAAAAAATAAGGACAAAATACATATCTTTCTGAAGTGTTTGAACAATGCATCGTCAGCAACCAATTTCATGTATAACTCATTCCCAGCTATATAGTTCCCTTTTGAACCATTTACCGAACAACCGATACTTCTCTAGCAATCACCCACACAACTGAAAAGAAAACGTATTTATCTAGACGCTATGACATACGAGAAGCATATTAGATAAAATCCGGGCTCTTCTATTCTTTGTCTGACTCAAGAGTGAAGCTTTGTCAGCTACGTCAATAACTTCCGATCTTTCCTATAAGTTCACATGGTCAATGGAAATTGCAAGCTATATGAATAACTTCCGATCTTTCCTATAAGTTCAAATGGTCCATGCAAATTGCAAAACTAACCGTAGAAGGATTTTTTTTGAAGTAAACCTTTGAAGGAATTAGATATATGGTTTGGTGATAACTTCAAACAAGTAAAAAAGTCAGGGCTGCAGTGAATAGAAAATTGAGCTGACCAACAGACAACACAAAATGTTTTCATGCAGATTGGCGTGATGCCCAGCAACCCCCGAGCTGGCAATTCCTATATAGCAAGCTTTGCATCCAATTGTAGTTAGTTCCCGCAGCAGCCAGTCATTAATATAATTCAGAAATAAGTATCATATTTGCAGCTCCATATTGCGGAGCTTCCACATGCTTTCTCTCCCTGGTGCATGACATGTGATAGTCTGATCACCCTCCCAAACCGAGGGAATCAGATTAAGATAAGTGAAGATCTACCTTCTACCATCGGAGGGTGATCCCCTTCGATGGGCTGCTGCGCGGCCTTGTCCTCCATCTGATCCATCGCCGACCTACTTCGCCCGAGTCGGTCCCCTCGGTGTTGCATCTTGCTCCTTGGTCTTGATCACACGGACGCCGGGGTGGCGCCCCCGGAAGGTGGTTCGTGCGGGCGTCCTTATGACAGGCGACATGGAGATGGTGATGGTCCTGCTCCTTGGTCATTTGGGTGGCAAGGAGCGGACGACGGGTCCCTGGAGGCGCGGCTTCGGTTTTTACATCTCCCAGATCTGGTTGTGAAGGCATGGCTGGGGGACGAAGGGTGGTCCGATGGCAGGCATGGGTGAAGCCTTTTCTGGGCGAAAGCTCTGCATTTTGACACCAATGGCGGCATCACATGCGGGTGCCATTACTCTCTTGGGAGCGCCGTTGTGGGTACCTTACCCGCGCTGGGGCTCTGGGTGAAAACCCTTGACCATCGGTCTCGGCGACAGTGGCGTGGCGCGTCGTAACCATCTTGGGGGCGTCGCCGTGGAGCTCTATTCTCCTAGGTCTTGCTCTAGTGTCGTCGGTGGCAAGTCTTGTTCTTTCTTGTACTCTGTTGTTTATCTGTGATCTGCTGTGTAAAAGGTTCGTCTCTTCACTTAGTATCGGTTCGGCCATGTGTTGACTTTATTTATAAAGCGGGGCGAAAGCCTATTTTGATAGATAGGCCTTCTACCTAGGATAAGAAATCTGAGACGATAAAAATATGGATGATTTGAATTATTGCAAATATCAGACCTGCTAGCTTGTATAGAATCAACCGGCGATTAATCTGTTAAAGCATGTAAGATAGACAAAATAAGTTGCAAGGACTGAAAACAAAGAGTGTATTTGGTATACTTTTCCTGCGTTGAATATCCGGTTTGATGGAGTGGAATCAAAGAAGCTCACCGGTGCTCCAAAAGAAATCATGTCATGCCTAAGAAGAGTTATTGGGTGGTCTCAGCTAAACAACGACATTTTGGCAGACAACAACACATAAATACCAATCAGCTTCTTTTGCTTACTTGATGCTCTCTTTGTTTGTTTTCCTTAGTTGCTACATATTTTCCATCGCTAGAATTGAACAGCATGTACGTGCAGCCAATGAAGATGTATCGGGAGCCTCTATCAGTTGAAGGATCAAAAAATTGCACACATTAAGTTTAGACTGAATTTACTGAAAACCTCACAAGCTAGCAAGAAAAGGCAGGACGCGAGCTAGAAGCTCGCGCCGCCGCACAGCTCGGCCTGCACAAAAACAGAGCATCAACCTCTGAGTTTCGTCGCGGCGTTGGTGCAGGCCATGGCGACGACACCACGCCATGCCTTTCCAGAAGGGACATACTCTAGAGGACCGGAACTATGGGGCGCCGCAATCTCTGGCAGATTTGGTAGGAGCATTGCCGTGGAGGTGGAACTCGGGCCATGGACCTCTACACGGCCGACGAGCTCCGGCTCTAATGTGTTCGCCTAAGTCTGCGCTCCTATCCCTGCTGGTTGTAGGAACTACTAGGAAATTTGGCGCGGCGTGACGTTAATTTGTTGTGTATACGGCTAAGATGTTAGCAAATGGGCATAACATAAGAGAAGTAGTATATATATTCGCACTTGAATGCAAGATAGATATTACAAAGACAACGCCGATGCATGTCCTTTGCTGATCTTGGCTACATGACGCTGCTATATAGACTACATTGCTTTACATAAGAGGGAAGATTCTGATTCTAATCTATCATTTTTTACTGAATGAAATAATCTTTCTGTTCAAATGCCAGGGACAACTGAATTTTAACCTTGTGGAGTCAGGCAGTGATGGAAATTATGAAGCAAGAAATTGCAAGAAGTGCAATTTTCACTAACATTCCTATCTTTACTCCAGCATTGCCCAGATCGACTAAGGCCCTGCACAGTGGGCGCGGAGGAGCCTCCAATGGCAACCTCGCCAGGAGGAGGACCCAACGTACAATATGGTGCATGACACACAGAAAGATGACGCAAACCTATGAGGAGGTCAAAGAGGAGCACATCCCTATCTTATCCTGGCCTCTGGATCCTCCATTGGCATTAAAGCACTAGATCAAACATTTTCCATCTACAAATAAGGAATTCATGATTCAATCTGAAATGTTTCAGAGTAGTATAACACTGTTATTTGGGAGCTACAATTCTGAACACTAATTAGCAAACTGAGGAACCTATTTTGCCACCAGCCCTATACCAAGCAATTCCTTAATATTCAATTATTCATCTCTCTGTTCTACCGCATTGAAAGCGAACAACTGTCACCACTGGAAGTTTAGAACTCTGATAACTTACCAAATTGACCAAACCTGATAGTAGTTGCTCATGTTCCTAGTGTCCATGGCAATAGGTGTACAATAATGAGGTCAAATTAAGGATTATTGTGCATTTGTTAAGGACAGCCTTGCCTAACCTACCAATCATGTCCTAGAAAAACTAAATAAACATATCTGTACATGATCATTCATAGAGAGAAATGAAGCCACATGTGAAAATACATGCCAAGAGTTAAATAGTTAGTGTATCTTTTAATCCTTCTTTTGAAACAGTTCACATCGGCATTCGTAGAGTACAAAGATAGAGATGTGAAAAAATCAGAAGTCTCGGATTTGAACTCCTAAATCAACAACAACAAATACAATATTCATTTAGAATATAAAAAGAAAGAAACAGTTATATTTTTAGGGAGGTGCAGTTCTAAAGCCAGTAAGGAAAATACTCTGAGTTAAAGAGTTTATTTGCCACAAAAATAATCAGACAGAACATTGTGGACTTGAGGAACAGTGGTTGTGTCCGATAAGCAGCTCTCATGATAAATCTTAGTTTTGCGATGCATCATAGCTATAAAGGAAAAAAGGCAAAGCTTTAAGGCATATAGTACCTCAGTTTAAAAATAAAAGATGTTTTGGCAAACTATTTTAGCCTACTAAAACATTTATTTATTTCATGCAATATTTAGTTTAGAAAGCTAGACATACTGCTGGGTAAGTATTTGTGACAATTAGACGCTGATACAATTGGAAACTAAAATATTGTATATAAAAGGAGAGATAAATAAGTTGGGACAATGTAGTGTACTTATCAAAAAAAAGAATAAGAATAGATTAATACCGACAATTGCAAAAGATCACCTCATGGTCTAAAGTAATAAAGTCTAGCTCACATATATTATGTTTTGTTTGCTGGTCTCTGTTCTCCTAGATAGGCCAATATGCACATGGATTTAAGATTTGGGCGACACGTCCTTGACCAATAATGTCTGCATATTGTCTCTCCCCTCATCTGCAAATAAGTAGAGTTGTTTAGTATAGCACGATAAACTAAATAGCAGATTAGAAAGTGCACAATGAAAATATGAGCAGTTGCACAACATATCAACCTGACCTGCACAATATACACACGAAGAGAGAAACACAATGTTCAAGAAGACCAAATCCCCCGTCTTCGAGAATCCGCCCAGGACAAAGATTAACTGAAGGAAAAAAGAACTGCAACATCAAGCCAGGAACCAACAACGGGAGGCAAAAAAGGTTTCAGGCGGAGAACCATGCACAGAGGAAAGTACCATGGGCGCGGATTGTACCGCAGAAATAAACATTCATATGTGTTCATGTACTCTTCAATAAAAAGTAAAGATGTCCCCGATGCCAGGCCTACTACTGCATCTTCAATCTCCCCAAATAACTACTGAGATTTTAAACTACCATCTTTGATGATCAATGGGAGATAAAGCAAAAGAAATATATCCTCATCAATTTAACCAGTACCAAAGGATGGCAAATGTAAAATTCCTGAATAAACTCGCTGCTTAGTTTAAGAACCTGTAACAAAATGAGCAGTGTCTATATGCTTTCCATAGTATATATGTACCAAAAATATTAATATATTAAACTATAAGTAATGGTCGGTATCTTGGTTGCCTGAATGCCCTAAACTAAAGTGCCAAGGGAGAAAAAAAAGTTGCATTGTTGCACTACTTTATGGAAATACATAAATAAAGAAGTTCCTCTTTACCCGTGTTTTTTTCTTTTAGAAGGAGAACACCACTATAGAAAATATAAATCATATCTCTAGGATAGTGAAGTGGATAGTAATTTCTATACGACTGACACAATTAAGCACCTCTTGGGGAGTCTGCATGTTGTGCCATCTACTTATTGTGTTCTCTTTGATCACAAAGTAGACTGACCATATTATCAGACAAAGATATAAGCAGCACCTAATCTATAGCTGAGATAATAGGTCGTCGATAAAACCCATTTGTTGCTGCAAGGAGAACTGACATATCCAATAATTTAGACCGTAGCGATCATATGTTCATTAAAGACCGCATGTACACACAAAAATGGCATTAACACTCAATCAATCATGCAGTACTAACCTTCTCTTGCGGTAGAAATCAGTTATTTTCCCAACGTTTAGTTTGTTATCCACAATTGGGCGTCCACACCGCCAATAACTCAACATCACAGAGCACTGACAGTCTCAGCTAGGCTATGTCGTTGATGGCAGAGCTGTAAATCCCAAGCTAAAAACAGCACCATCAACTCCTTGTCAAATAACTGATTTTATGGCTAAAACCCTTCTAGACTGCGAAGGAAAACTATCAGATTCAATGATAAATATGCAATCGTAGCAGTAATCACTTCCTTTTTTATATCAGTCAACATAAACGTTCCTGAAACCTCTTTTATCATTCAGATTCGGGAACCACCTCATAATTTGTCAAACCAGACAAATGAATTTCACAAGCCATCTTGGTGCATCCTAATATGTGTTGTCTCAAATAACTGAAAGTTCTCTTTTGCTTACAAAGAAGACATTCAAATGGCAGCAGCCAACAGGTACGACATGGATAGACATGATTATTTTTTTCACAGGCTGAAATTTAATGTAAAAGATTAGAAGAAAATCATCCGCTGGTCCACAAATAAGAATTATCTCATATAAGAGCTGACAATAGATTAATCTTTTACGAAGGAAAGAGGAGTGCATACGATTAAAAAAATCTCATCTCAGAATAAAACAACATCAAAGTCTGAAAGAATTGTAGACATAAGCAAAAGAGGAATCAGAATTAACAATATAACTGACAGTGGATACGATACTTTAATCTATACTTGTTGCCCTGTGCAAACATGATAAGAGTAAATTAGCCGCAATATAATTATAGAAGAGCACATACACAATCAACTTGATGTTGGTATCTACTTTCTGCTCCCAGGCCCGTTTCCTGTTTTCCTCATCGCAACGTCGGCACGGGTTAATTCTTCTGCTGCTTGGTCAGTTCACTTTGGATGAATGTACTTATTCTGCATAGCTTATGTATGCAACCAGTGTGGGCAAGTCCAACACTCGGTGCTCCACTACGTGCATATCAACATGAATACACAACTAATAAGAAATTGGCCAATCTGAAAAATTTGGCATACTTTATAAAATTCTCGCATTGTTAGCAATTTCTTCAAACATAGCAGTTTGGTTAAACTTTCGGGCATAATCTGAGATGGGGTTTTACTTCTGAACTATCCAAATGCAACGAAACAATAAGCCTAGCTAGGCATCTATCAATTTGCTTGTCTGCACAGAAAGGGCGGCCACGGGAGACGACCGAGCCGTCCGGGCAGAAACATCCATGATGGGTGCGGCGAGTGAGCGGGAGGAACGAAGAGGAGGGGAAGGGCTAGACGGGGCGGATGGGGACCAGGACCTAATAGAAGTGGCCGAGGGCGCGTACCTGGGAGGAGGTGGGAACCACGGCTGCAAGGCCGGGCCACCGCTCCTCCGGTGACCACACGTGCGTCCTCTCCACTTCAGTCCGCTGGGGAAACGCGAGGAGGAGGACGGCGTCGAGGTCCTCCACCGCGCCGCCACCTGCCTCGGGGAAGAAACCTGAGCCGCCTCGAGAGAGAGGCAGCGGCCAGAGGGGGAGAATAGGAGACGGCCCTAGACGGGAGGACGTGGAGCCTGGAAGCCTCCAGTCGATCCATCGTGGAGATCGCAGACAGCTTTTAGATAAAACTCCATGCAGGAAAAATAGAAAAGTCGGGACACTATGGATGTTGGTTACTATAGATGCGATCGCTGATTTGGCTCTCTAATGAATCGCTGAAACCCTCCACTTTGATATATGTAGTAATGTGTCCTGCAACTTTATTCAAATTGCTTGATATTATTTATATTGAAAAAACCTCATAAGGAATCATATGTCTGCTTGCACATAGAATTATAGTGGTCATGCATAAGGAAACTGGTCGATTATCGATGGAATACAATATATTTATATGTATTGGAAAGACTACCCGAGTACGTTGATAATTGGAAGGAACTTGGTCATGGATTAGGTTATGGCCCTAATAGCGACCTGCATGATTAATGAAATTTGAACATGATCATGACGCATTGCTCACAAGTGCGTGTTCCGGGACTTAACGGGTAGAATCCACTAATGGACAAATTATATCGTGGTTGGTAGTTTGATCTGGACTCTATCCCGGAAACTAGTTTAAATACTAGGAATCTTATCTGTATAAGAGGTGGACTCTTTAGAAACACGGAATAAGAAGGTCCCTACCCCTAGCCTCAGATATGCGAATTGTGAGCGGCACCACGGAAAAGCGCAGAGGAATAGAGGGTAGACCACAAACCCTAAAGTTTTCTTACATTGGTATCACAGCCGAAGGTTCATCACATCGCGAAAGTTGAAGATGGTAATCTGCTGTTGCAGCTTCTCTGCCGCCGGGAACCTGTTGGTCGCCCATGTTGTACCGCTGCGCCAAATCAACCCTGGGATCTCCGCGTGTCAGATTGCATACGACGGAATTAAGATCGGCTTCGTAATTATGATGCCGCCGCCCTAATCAGTTGTGAACTCTCCCTTCGGTCGAGGCTGCCGTAATCCGCTGCAAAACTCTCGTCGCCGCCGGATCTTACCCGTTCAAACTCTGCCATCGGGGTCTCCCATCGAATCGATCTACTCCATGGCTCGGTTCAAAAGCTTCCGTTTCACCCGGCCGCTCTAGTTTTCCCGTCGCTCGTTCTACAGCGTTCCGTGGCGGGCTTGCATTGCATGCATGTAGTACCATAACTCGATCTGGAAAGCAAAGTGAGAACCATATATTTCTTATTGCGCACGTGGATCGAGGTGAGTCAAGGAATATCACTACTTCTGCTATTTATGTATATTTGCTGGTTCTCGCCGCTCGTGCTAGACCAACGCATCATGCATGCTTGAGCCTCCTGGATCCTTCACGTGAAGCTACTTCAATTCTTGCACACGCTGGTCGAGGAAAAGCTTGAAGTTGTTGTTTTAGATGCTTCAGTCACATGATGATTGAGGAAATTCTCAGGGGAGCAACTCTGTTGTGCGTCGGAATATCTGCTGCTATTTTCTTTCGCCGTCGAGTCTACTCGATCAGATCGGTAACATTTACTTCCCAATGGCATCACACAATATATTTCTCTGGATTATTTGGAACATTCTTATTAGATGAATTTAATTACACGGTTGGGAAAGGATATTTTCTGTATTTATTTTCTGCTGAGAATATTGATTGTGTCATTGATTTATCAAAACCGGAAAAGTCTGAGTAAGATTTGCCATTGTTGAGGGAAAGGAAAGTTGTGAAATCTAGAACAAATATAATAGACAAGCCCGCATATATATTTAATTATACAATGATTGATTTTTGGTTGCTGAGTACGAGAGTAAACAGATTGCATGGAAATTTGTGTGTAATCTGGAAAAGGTTTGTAGAAACTCGTATATCATTGGGCCTTCACTTGTATTCGGTGGAAATTGGATCACCCTCCGATGGTGAAATTGAACTCTTCGATGGATAGTATTTATTTTCCCTCTCTTCAGTTTTCCTTCAATTGTTATATGTTTGACCTCGTCATTGGAATAAACTGGCCTCGTCGACATACTCTGGAACTTATTGGAATGCTTAGTAATTCATTGGAATTCTCTAGCACAATGATGACGACAAGGCATCAAGCATGTTTATATCATGCGAAATCAATATCACTTATTTTTGGAGGAAAATTAGGAACACTCCATGGAAAAGGAACGTAGCAAACTTTTTGACACGCGAACAATTCCATTGCTACTAAACTTGATATATTTTGAATTTGGAAATTACGCTGGCAAAGCTCCATTGTGGAGGAAAACGATTATCGTTACAAGATACTATTTTCACCTTAAATGGGAAAGAATTTAATTTATAGTTCTCAATGGGAATCTATTGACTATGACATACTACATGGGAAAGGAAGAGTGGAAATATTGCTCCACGGAAAAAAAAAGTTAGTGCATTATGTAATTTGTGACAATGGTCTATCTTTTATCTTGATAATCCATTGGAAGTTGGTCGCATAATTGTTTATTTGGTGGTGAATATGACTCTGTTGGGAGAAACTATTTGGTGAAAATTACTCTAATTAATGGGAAGAATACTAATAATAGGAATATATGCTCATGAATTTAACTACTGGTGGTATTTTTATTTTATCTCGTTTACGACTTGGTCACATATCACGGAACAGAATTAAGTAGCTTATTAATTTTGGAATTATAAACTTTAGTGGGAGGATTATAGTATTTCATTAACATTTTTATGGTATTTCTGGCTACTCCCAATAGAGGTCAAATATATTTTATTTCATTTATTCATGTTTGCACTTGATATGGTTATCTATGTATTTTTTTAAAAAAAAATGCAAGTCGGAAGGTCTTTGTTTTATGAACATCTGATACTGAAGTGAAAAATCAGTTCATCAAAGGATTTACAAGTTTGAGAACTGATTGATGGGGGAAGTGCACTTCAGGAATATTAATTGGAACAGAGCATGGAATTATTCACTATTGTATTATGGTCTTTACTCCATGATTGAATGGAGGAATATAACACCTTGTTGTTTGCTTTATTAATTGGAAAAGGAACACATACTGTTATTTGTTCAAAATTCAGTTATCTATCACAACCACTATTATTTATGTTTTGTGGTTTGGAAGGGAGTCTTCTGTTTATATTTTGACAGTATGTATATGATATTACTACAAAGCACACTGTTTTATATTGGGAATCTGAACCTGACGGAAAGTAGGAATACAATATCTTTATCAAGGTTGGAATTAGGAAGTCATACCATGCTTCATGCGGACTACTATTATAACCTCGAAGGAAAATACACTTCAAACTCCCAACACTAACATGTTTAGGAAAAGTGGGAGGAATCAATTTGAATCATCATGTCCATATTATTGTTATCTTTTCTTGTGGAAGTCACTCTATATTTTAGAGGAACAACAAACTCAAATGATTGACTTGAGATTATTACGATTGTCATCTATGGGTGGAAGAAATGCGGGAAGAAATAAACATAGTGAGAAATAAGAAAGTTTGGGAACTTATTATCTTACCAAACAACTGCAAGCCCATTGTTTGTATGAGGATTCTTATTTTACAGAATTTTTTTGGCTCAGTGGAATACTCTGATGCCACTTCTATTGTTATTTACACAAAGGGAATTTTACTTTGTGAGAACTCTTTCTCCTGGAATATAGGGGAAGAGGAAATCAAGATATGGTTTGCTAATTGAATAGATTAATTTATTGTCATACAACAAGCTTCACATCAATGGAACAACGGGTCATATGGTTTTCCTCAAAGGTACGTGTAAACTATTCTGCATTATATTACATATATGTTAATGTTTTTTTAAAATGATAAAGTCACATTGATGGAAGTGAAAGCTTGGTTTCTAACATCAGTATGAAACATTTCTATGTGGGAAATTGCAAACCGGTTAAAATACCTTTGATAAATACCTTTGATAAAATACCTTTGATAAAGGGAATTATACCTTTGCAAACCGGTTAACATCAGTATTGGAACTTTCATGTATTATCATTATACAACAATACCTTAACTTTTGGAATTTATTTCTGCATCAAGCAGTGGAAAGAATGGTTAAGGGAATCTCATGCATCATCATTGTCGTGGAAGGTGCATCAAAACTTGTCACTTGTTTCTTGGAATATATGGTAAAGGTACACACATTGAGGAATTATTATTGTATCTATGATATGGAAAAGGTCTAGGTACTCAAATTTGATTTGTTTGTCTATAGTACTAATATATGTTGCAGGATCACTGATCAAAATCGGGAATTATTTACCATCTTACATGTGGAACTTCATTTATTAAATGCACTGGATATTCAAGTTGCTTTCAACCTTTATTCAACATAGTTGCCATCGAGTACTTTACTCAATGTGTAATTATTAATAGAATTAATGTTATCCGACGGGGAATAATTGATGCACATTTCACTCGAGGAAGTAATACTCGAGGTGCCAATGATGGCGGATTTTCACTCGAGGAATTAATACTCGAGGTGCCGAGGACAGCTACGTTGGAATTTTCTACCTAGTATTAATATGATTACTGGTACCTTGACTAGGCATTGATCTTAGTCGGGAGTTATTTGTTAAGCATGTTAAGGCTATGGGTTTAAGGATATTTGAATGATCGTTTTGGACAAGTGGGAGATGTAGGAACTATGTGTCCTGCAACTTTATTCAAATTGCTTGATATTATTTATATTGAAAAAACCTCATAAGGAATCATATGTGTGCTTGCACATGGAATTATATACTTGTTAGAATATACTTAGTGTATGGTCATGCCTAAGGAAGCTGGTCGAATTATCGATGGAATACAATATATTTATATGTATTGGAAAGACTACCCGGGTACGTTAATAATTGGAAGGAACTTGGTCATAGATTAGGTTATGGCCCTAATAGCGACCTGCATGATTAATGGAATTTGAACATGATCATGACATATTGCTCACAACTGCATGTTCCGGGACTTAACGGGTAGAATCCGCTAACGGACAAATTATATCGTGGTTGGTAGTTTGATCTGGACTCTATCCCGGAAACTAGTTTAAATACTAGGAATCTTATCTGTATAAGAGGTGGACTCTTTGGAAACACGGAATAAGAAGGTCCCTATCCCCTAGCCTCAGATATGCGAATTGTGAGCGGCACCACGGAAAAACACAGAGAAATAGAGGGTAGACCACAAACCCTAAAGTTTTCTTGCGCTGGCGTCAAGCGGCGCTCCTATCATGTCCGGAGATAGTGGCGGTTGTTAAAAAAATCAAAATGGAACCGTACGGGAATTTGGTCATTGTTGGATTGTATGGATGAGACTTGGGGCACCGGTTTCCTTCACCGCGCGCATAACAAAGGGATCTATGGTACAGGAGGCAGGGGACTAGAGGGCAACGTCGGCGACCGCGAGGCACGGGATAGGACGGCGCTGGCAGGCTTGAGGCAGGGGATGGAAGAGGGCAGGGTCAGCAAACTCGAGGAAGAGGATGGGACAGGCGCACCCAAGATGTAGGCGGGGACGGGGAGGTGGGAGCGTGGGGGGCGATGCATAGTTGGTCGGCGCGACCGCCCTCTAATCTCCTTCCTCGAATCCGCCGGACAGACAAAGCACGCTCGGGCAGCTCCGGGAATGGGCGCCCACCGCCCTCTAATCCCCTTCCTCGAAACCGCAGGACCGACGGAACACGCGCAGGAAGCTCCGGGAATGGGCGCCGCCTATGTGCCCGAGTCTAACTTCTCCTCTCGTGGCCGCCAGCCGGCCGGCGGCGCCGCCCCCTCCCATCATCTATCTCTGGCAGCACCGTATCCTCTCATCCTTCACCTCCCCGTCCCCTTCCATCCTCTGTAAAGCCTCCTCCTTCTTGCTAGATCTCTCTCTGGACAACGGGAGGGAGCTTGTGGAGGGACGCAGTAGGGAAAGGCGATGCCCTGGTTGTGGATCGCGACAGCGTCGAGGGAGGAAGAGATGCAGGTGAGGGATAAAAACAAAGGAATCGGTACGTTACTAACGGATGGCATGGTGGGTACAATGAATAGGGGCAAAACCCCCTAAAAAAGCTGATTGACAGAAGCGTTGCTTCCTTAATTATTATATAGCAAAAGTATCCGTGCGTTGCACCGGGAGAAATATATACTCATAAAGTTAGTAGGCATATAATATTTTGCTAACTGTCCAAAATTTAGTACTCCATGCGATCCATAATAACTGTTGGTGATTTACTTTGTACTAATTCAACGATATTTATTATAGATCTGAGAGGGTACTAAAAACAAAGCAAAAAACATCCATACGACTCATTTTGCTGGACAATCTAGGGAAGCTCCTCCTAACCCTAGCCTTACTTTGCCCTTTTCCCATTTTATCCTCCAACATAGCATGGGCTACGGAAATATTCTATGCCCGTGGGTTGATTTTTATTGCATGCTGTTTTAGACCATGTAGAATTTCCATCAGTTCAGCATTGTCAAAACATATAAACAATTCATTTAAACAAACTATCTTGCTAATGAAATTCATGAAAAAAAATCTTGCTATCATCCTGAACTGCTGGCTGTATTTACAATAGTAAGGAAAAAAACTAACCAGCCACATGATCATGACCTTGTGTTCACTCTGGTTGACATGGAAAATAGAGAGACCACGATCTTTTCACTTCAATTCAAGTGAGAGCCATAATACATCTTATCCTCTCTGAAATAAATGTTTACTTCAGCGAGCAAAGCCCCTCTTTCATAGTGATCGGAAAAGCCAGCATAATCCGGGTCATTGGGGTCAGAGAATTTGAAGCCACTCTTGTCCTGGTCCTTCCACGGCTCTTTGCTATATTCCCGCAGCTCTGCGACATTGGTAAGTTACTGTCGGTCTACCTTGAGATAGCCGTGGTGAAATCAGTCGTACCTAGTTCCGAAATAGCTCAAAATCGTTGGAGATCCTCTAGGAACAGGCTACTTCTTCATTGTACCATTGCAACCGCTGCATTTTCCTGCACACACATTATGACCTCTCTTTACGAATTCCTCCTTCCACATTACCACATGCTGAAAAAGGCTGATGGAGGTTAAAGCAAGGCAGGAAAAGGAGAAGACCGATTATTCGTCTAACATAGATCGATATGAGCGGTGGACGGGGAGGATGCATCCAAATATATATAGATTAAAATCCATAGAATTTATTCAAAAAAGCTGCAAACCGAGAGTATCAAGGGAGGATTGGAAAAGGGATCCTGCATCTCAGCAGGGACAGATGGAAGACGGGGGCTGGTGCCGGGGCGTTGAGAGGACCAAGCGGCGCCGGAGCACAGGGATGGGCTGGCGTTGGGTCGTCGCCTAGTCGAGAGGACCAAGCGGCACCCGAGCACATGGAGGGGCTAGCATTGGTTCCCATAGTCGCAAGTCGTTGCTGCTGGATCTCAAGATGGCTGGTCGTGCCAGGGGACAGGGGAGCATACAAGGTCTGAGGAAATAGCCCCAAAATTCTCCCCAAATCGGTGAAGAGTTTCTCGCTGCACTACTTTCCTTGTCGGATTGAACCCATATCCTCCGGGGCCTCGACCCCTCACAAGCCGACGTCGCCGCCCTGCAAATTCATCCTCTCCTGAACACGCGGAGGTGAATGGCGAGCAGCATTGGAGACACACCACAACACAGAGGTCCATGCACCTGGGCGGATTGCTCTCTTCCCTCGAAGATCGTGGTGTCGGCAGCAGAATCTGTGGCCCGTGCACCAAGGCGGCTTGCTCTCCACCCTCAGAGATGGTGGGAGGCTCGCAGTAGATCGACGGTGACGACAGGATGGGGATAGGGATTGGTGTGTGGGAATCTGGGAGAGGATATCCTGCACACGGTCAAGCAGGAAAATAAAGGAAGGACATACTCGAACTTTTAAGTAAAATGTATGCGTGCACCTTCCGCGACAGCTCCATAGTCTCCGAGCTCGCCGACGACCCGGACGCCGGGGGCACCGACACCGACGACCTGCCAGCGCTCGCCGCCGCGCTCCCTGCCTCGGCGCCTCCGCACCACCAGTACGTCACCCACTCCGTAGCGGGGCGCGTGCACGCGCTTCTTCTCGCCCCGCTGCTCGCGCTCGCGGTGGTCACGCTCACCCCTCAGCTCCCGGCATATCACATCCTGCTCTTCCTCCGCTGCCTGTGATGCCTCCCCGAGTTCAGGATGTGGGAAGAGATGGAGCGCCTGGTGCTCTGCCTGCCGTTCCCCGACGAGGGGGCGCTTGCTCGCGAGGCCGCCGATGTCGCCGCCGCTGAGGCCGAGGCGGAGGAGGCGACGCGGTGGGAGGCTAAGATCGCGCGGGGGACCTGGCCAGCAGAGGGAGCCTGTGACGGCGGCGAGGAGCAGTGGATGGGGGATTGCGGGAGGAAGGTCGAACCGTTTTTTCTTCTTTAGGTACAGTGGCACGAGTGTGTTATATGCGATTTGGTGGGAGAACAAAACTGTCCAAAAAATAGCTGATTGACAGAAGCGATCCGTCTTTTATTATTAGGTATAGATAGCAAAAGTGTCTGTGTGTTGCACCGGAAAATTGAATCTAATTCACATAGAGAAATTTGTCTTACCTCATGAGACCGGTCCTGAGCTAGACGTTTTTTTATCTTGACCAAACCTAATCACACCGGTTACAGAGCTATGCTATCACTAAAAATTATTTCCACTAATTATATTGACATGATCTTTATACTCATAACGACTACCTATAAAATATATGGAGTTCACTTTGCAGACGCCTCAAAGGTTTTGTCAAAGCAAGATTATGTAAAATATTTCGTGATAGCAAGCGAAATATCTGCATTGCAATGGAGAATATATTTATCACCTTTGCAAAAGAGAGAACAATATCATATATACAAAGTAAATATGTGAACTGGTTTCTATAGAGTTCCTACAAAATTCTTGTAATTTCTTGCAAAATAAGGTTCTTAGTTCATATGAATTTGTATTTTACATTGTTATGCTTAGCAAGCTGACAGATTGGACTCACATTGCTCTGCTGGTGATATGAACCGCCTGCAGTACCAAATTATTTGATGGTACTCTTTCACTTGTCCTAGCTGTATGACATTTTCTTTAGATGGGTGAAATCATACAATTCACTGAAATTCAATTCCTGATAACATATTGATCGGAGTAGCAGATGGATTAATAAAAGATAATTTAACATCCTCATAAGAAATATCATACAAAGATGGATAAAAACTTACAATTTTAACATCCTCCTAACCTGCTAACCTGCTCCTCAACACGCTCCTGGCTGACAACGCAGGCGACTGGCTCAACGTGTCGCGCGCATCCCAGCTGCTCCCCATATCCATATGTGTCTGCTCTCACCCACCTAGAGGCGCCAAGTGGACCGAACAGTCTGTAGCAGCGCGTCCCCAAAGCTCTCAAATCGTTGATCAGTCTTTGATTCTTTCTGTTTCCGAATCTCTTGAGGAAATGCTGAAAACTTACATATTTTGCCATGTACTTGTTCAATTGTTGATTATTATACGGATCACTACTAATCGGAGGTAGGATCGATCTTGAGCAATGATTAGGAAACTAATCGGAGAGTGAGTCAGAGTCGTTGGGTACCATGTAGCAAACCAATACAGAGTAGGCACACACACACTGACTGGACACTAACTAGTCGGAGATAGAGGAAGAAAGACTGATCTGAATCTTGACCCTCATCTATTGCGGCATCAAATAAAAAAAACCCCACAAAGAACAAACGGAATCATCCAATCGAGATAAGTTTCCTACCAATGAAAGGAAGAAATCGATCATCTAGGCCACAGTCAGGTACCACCCAGTAGGACTGGTTCGCTCTGATTACGTCGCTATTCGCAGGCCATGCCCGGAGCCTCGCCGCGGCGGGTGCGCTGCCTATGCATCAGCCATGAGGATCACGGTAGCCAGGCCCCGTTAGCCTCCGAGAGGAACACACACGCAATCTGAAGGCCCTTTTTGGTCGCTTCATCTCCTCAAGTCCATCCCTTCTCGATCCCCCATCGCGCTGCCAAGACACCTTCCCCGCTTCTCCCTCCTCGCTGCCTGCTGCTCCAACCTCGCTCTCTTCTGTCCATGTAAGCGGTTTGCACTCTCGCTCTCTTCCGTTGGAAGATGGGCGTTTACTTCCTTTCTATCATTGATTTTTAGATATCAATCAACAGGACGCTACTGCTTATCTGCTTCTCGAACGGCTCGCTGATTCCAGGCACCTTGAGATGGTATATGAACCGGTGAGATTCAACGTAAAGGAGCGAGGTGGGACTATCTCTCATCGATGCAGTCGTTTTGGTCTACCGGAGAGGAGCTACCACTGCACACGTTGGGGCCATTTTATGGATGAAAATCCCACCCTCTCGGGACAGAGACCCAGTTCGGCTCGGGAAGTAGCGATCGCGGGCGACGAAAGCATCGGTGGAACTTTTTATGTCCTCAAATCGTTATTTTAACTCGACTCGAAGGTGGTACAAGCGGGTAATTTTGATTAAACTGCGAGGTAAAACGGTCCAGAAAAGTATTGGACCGCAAGAAACACTTCGTCCTTTATTATTAGGTATCGCTGAATGCTCGTGCATTTCTACGAGACCTAAAACCACCTTGGTGCATGTCGCAAGTGTAACATAAAATGTATACTAATATTAAGTTAAGCTCCTTATGAACTGTGTCACTTTAGTTCTTCTTCCCGGTGTCGCCTCCGCCTCGACAGATCGCACTTTCTCTAGTGTCCCAGACGCATCTACTGTTTTTCTCTCATGTGTCCTCTCCGCCTCTATGAACCACCTTTTCTCCTGCGCCTGATCCGAATACATACCTCGTGTTTCTATCATCGTCAAGCAGCGGACTTGCAAGGCGTGCAAAGCATAGCTGTGGGTATCCGGTCCTCATCTTGTCGACAAAAGATCTTCGGTGGCAGGCGGGTGCATAGGGGGTCGGGATGTTCGGTGCGCAGGAGCAAAGGAGCTGGTGCAATGGAGACCATTTTTATACCATTTTGAACAAGGAGATGTGGATCATCATAATTGCATGGTTTGTTTATTCAATCCCAAAATTTTATGATAACCCCCCCCGGCCATTTTGGGCCCACATGGGGGAATTTTATGATAACCCCCCCTGCCCATTTTGGGCCCACATGTCAGAGACAGCGTAGGGGGGTTTATGATCAACATAATCACCAACTGGGGGGTTAGGTGGTCGGCCTTGTCTTTGTAGCAGCGACGGAACGGAGAGCTTGAGGGCGGATACCCGCGAGGAAAGAAACCGCTCAGGAAACTCAATCTATGTTAAAAAAAGATCGATTCTGTACTCGCCAACAAATTGAACGATGGACTCATCGCCAACACCATCCTAGCACGCCACGACCCCTGGTCAGTTTACACCGAGCCCCCTGCCGCCAGCTTGTAGAAAGCGATCGAGTCCCCCGCAGTGTCTTCCTCCCCCGACAGGAACCTTGCCCCGCATCTCCTGCCTCACGAAGTCCGACACCTCTCCCTTCTCGTTTCCTCCCCATCCTCCTCTTCTCCGGCACTCGCCTTCTCACCAGAGCCAACCGCCGCACCAGGCCCCCGCACCTTCTCTCCGCAGTCGAAGCCGACCCGACGCTCCTCCACGCGTGTGCGATGCCAGCAGTCGTGGCCCAACTCCATGTCTCCCTATCCATGGTGTCGGAGGACACACACCGCCTCACGCCGCCGACAACTACGACGCACCTCCTAGACGTCCTCGTGGATGCGCCGCTCCATCCTCTCCATCGTTTTCGTGAACCTTTGTCCATCCCAAGGACCCCCGTTCGTTCGCTTACACCTCCCAGGGATGGCGCAACGGTTCAAGGGGGAAAGGAGGAGAGGTGTCGGCGGTATTGAGCGCAAGGGGAGAGCTCGAGTGGCGGCAGGACTCGGGCGCATCGGGAAGGTGGAGATGACCACTATAGGCGCGGGTGGGGCGATGTCTGTTTGTCGGAGAGGTCGCTCGGTCGAGTGAGGATAAAAAGTCAGTGGCATTAGTGCGTAATATGAATTTTAGTGGGAGGGCAAAACGGTCTAAAGAAAAAGCTGGTTGACAGAAGCGTTCCTTCCTTTATTATTAGGTATAGACTAGGAAATGTGTCCGTACGTTGCTACGAGCCAATTTTTGCGAAATATTTCTCAGAGCCTATATAATTTCACTTTGGATCTTTCTTGACGGAATGAAGTGTTCTCGATGAGGTTGTGAAAATTTAGAATCACTTCAGATCGTGAATCAAGACTAAACTTATATACGAGCATGCTCATGAAGATTCATTTTCTGTTTACTTCTCTAATAACCATTTGTAGCAAATAGTATCTAAAGTGCACAGCCATTTAGACAAACGACGTATGGCTTTTTCTCTTCCTTGTTTGCATTGATTAAAATCCAGACTCTTGCTTCGGTGCCCCTCTCCAAGAAAAGAAATTCAGTGCTACCAGGTTTCGGATTCCTGCTCCGGGTGGATATAGAGACCGTACTAGCTACGTATACGACAGCATCATACGTGATCGGGTGGGATTATAATTGATCTGTAGCGAGGAAGGCATACGACGAGGTGAGGATCGGTTGTGAGCGTACGTGACCGCACAGATTACGTCAGCCGCCATCGCTGGACAGAGAGCAGATCGCCATCCCACTCTCGCTCACTGCCCTCGTGCAGTTCCTCCACCTTCCCTCGCATTGTAATTATATCATGCTCATGTCACTATGCCACCTTGCATTTGAGCATCATATAAAACCCTTTTCATTTGGTTCTTATCTCATATGCATTGTTAATTGTATTTGCTTCTTGATATATTGTTTAAATTCCCAAGTTGAGTTGGGGCATATCTCTTATTAACTCTACCACCTTTCTTTCACCACCTTATAATTCCACCATCCAACTAAATATGAGCTTGGCACTTATTGGTTTTACCTCTAGCTCATGTGGGTTGGGATGGATCCAATTCTTTTCCACATGCTCTCATCTTGGCATCATGTTGTTTTCACATTATTGATATATGAGAGCCACATGGCCATCTTTGCATGCCTTGGGAGTGGAACCATTTTTCCTAGCTTCCACATGGATTATTATGGATGTATGCTCATGTGGGAGTATTTTTGGGACTATTAAACATCTAGTGGAATATACACACTAGTAATTCCCAATTATAATCCAATGTGATCATCTCCATCTACTCCACTTGGAATTCCTTCTAAATTCTTTTGCTTAGGCCTTACTCCAATTTTGGGAATGCATAATAATAAAGCCATGTACTATTCACAAAAATCAACATGGCAATAAATATTTTGCATGGGCCATGCAAGTGCCACCTTTTCTAGCATTTGGTTTTTATTTGAATTTTGAGTGGATCTTTATAAAACCACATCCCTCTCTCTCTCTTTTCCTCATGATCTTGCTTGATCTAGGTTTGGAGCATGCATGCTTCTAAAGCCCTAGCTTCACATCCCTCTCTTTTTATTGACTTGATCTTGTTGGAGCTTGTCTAGAGCATGCTTGATCTCGTCATAAAGGACCACTCCATCTATCTCTCTCTCTAACCATACCCCATCCTCTCTAACCATACCCCCCATTTAAGCTAAACCCTAACCCTAGCTTGTTACACCACCTCTCTCTCTCTAACCTCCCCCTCTCTCGGCCTCTCTCCTCTCCCCTCCTTGCTGGCCCCACCTGGCCACCCTGGCCCACCTAGCTGCCACCCAAACCAAACCCTACCCGAGCCATACCCCCCTCTCCCCTCCTACCCTAGCTCTAACCCGAGGCTACTCCTCCCTCTCTCTTTTTCTCTCTATGCCATAGGGGCCCCTCTAGCCCGAGCCTGTCCCTGCCTCCTTGCTCTCACGTCGACCCCACCTGGAAGCCTCCCACCTGCCCTGCCTGGTCCAGCCCGAGCCTGCCAGCACGTGAAGGAGGAGCAAAAGCGGCCGACGCCACCTTTCCCCTCCACCACGCCAACTACCCCTCCCTTCCTCCGTTCCTATCCACCCCACCACCTCTCTGCCTCGCCCAGCTACCCCAGATCTACCCAGGACGCTCCCCTCTCTCCCTGTCGTCCCTCACCACCGCCACACCATCGCCGGCAAAACCCTCGGCCTCCACCGCCCCCTCCTTATCTAGCCGGTGGCGTGGCGCTCTAAGGTGTCGAGGAAGACCACGCAGCTCCCCTACGTCACCCTGTACACGGAGCCAGGAAGGAGAATCCCAGGACGCTGGACACCGTCGACGCCCGAGCCTAAACCCTAGCTTCGCCGGCGTCTGCCTCGCCGCCGATCCGCTGCTCGCCGACCCGATCCAGCACCGTCAACCAACTCTCGGTGAGCCCCTAAACCTCCTGGACATGCTCCGCCGCGCTGTCGTCGTCTAGGGCCACTCTACGTTTCATCGAGCACGCTCTGTGCGCCGGCGAGCGCAGCGTCTGCTCGCTCATGCAACGCGCAGAAACCCTATCTAGGCCCCAACCTCCTAGCGGTCACCAAGCCCAGGCCACCGCACTGGCTGCCGCCTCCGCGCGCGCACGCTAGGTCCCATGTTCGAATCCTGCGCGCCGCACCGTCCGCCGACGCGCACCGATCCGTCCGCAGACGCGGTAGAAGATCCACAGTGCACGCGTGGTCGTTTTGCGCATACCCCCCCACGTTTTGTTTTGCTTCAACCCGCGATCCTAGAGGTCCCACTAGTCAGCCGCGCCAGCGTTTTTGCAGAGAACCCCCTGGTCTCTAGTAATCTCAACCCGCGCTCCATCTTGGCCCCATCTGTCAGTGCCTGCCCTTTTCGTCGATGTCACGTGGACCCGGTGGCCGCTAGCCCCACATGTCATACGCTGGGACTAGCTAGCTCGCGGTGAGAAAAGCTGTTCCTGCGCGCTGTGGCGTCCAGTCAGCAGTGGCCCACTGGACAGTGTCTGTGGCTAGCTTAGTTTAGGTACAAAAAGTATTTCTGCATATCTGTTTAAATTCAAACTTATTCAAAATTAATTCAAATTCAAATTTAAATCTGTTTCTAAATATCTTTTGAAATATAAATCCAAATAATACAAATAATATATGTTTTCAAATCAGAAAAATGTGAGGAATTCAAGTATGCCATTCAAAATATATTTTGACACTTTAATTTTTCAAGTTCATCTAAATTACAATAAATTGCCCTTTTGACTTAAATAATTCATAACTTTTGTTTTATAAGTCCAAATTTAACAAATGATATGTCTAAAATGATTAGCTCGACGAGACCTTTCTGTTTATGCAATCCTTTGTCTGTTTTACAGCATGCATCATATAAATATAATGTGTACAGCAACTAATATGAGGATAAAATGTGGTTAAAACTCAATGAAATGATTTAATCTTGTATTCCACACCTCACCCATGCCATGCTACTTTATTACCATGCAAATTGTGCATCATTCATCATGGCATGATTGTTTGCTTGATGCATTTTACTCCTATGCTTGCGCACTTTATTTATGTTGGCCCTTGTTTGTTTGGTTCTTCTTCGAATAGAGTATGGCGGGGATATATCAAGAGAACCAGGAGCACTACCCAGATCCATCCCTTGCTTCAACTGAGCTGCCAGGCAAGCACTACCACATGCTTGCATACATATAGTACCTATTGCCTCTTCTTATTCTTGCATCATTGAGTCGCGATTGCATTAATCTGAATCCCAAGTATTGCATAGCCTTTACTTTTAAACCCCACCGAAGCTTGTTCCTCCATCCCATGAGCCATTACTACAGGAGTTGTTTGAGCCATGCGAGTCGTAGAACAGCATGTGTAGGGTATGTGAGTGTCTGATGGATAACGAGGTACCTATACAACTTAACCTGAGTAGTAATGGGATAACTAATGAAAGTGGCATCGGTGAGCCATATAATTTCACGGACATCCGTCTATCTCTGGTTAGGCGGATGGTTAGCGAGTATCTATAGAATTGCTAGGGTTTATCTTTTGCTGCAATTGCGTCACCCCAGGTTGTGTCCCCTTTAGAGGCATAAAGACTTGCTGAGTACCCCTAGGGTCTCACACGATAAATTATTGGTTCAGATGAACAGGTACACTCGCAAGATGGATACTGGGTGGAAGAGACGGACGATGTGGGCAACGATCATTCGGTGTAGAGATTAGGAACGGGATCCGTGAGATCTGTGGGCGGGATCTGCTTATTTATGGGGCATCTTATGCCGATTTGCTTCTTATCCGTACTCGGATTTTGTCTTCCGCTTCCGCTTGATACTCTGATGTTTGATGTATGAGGAGATATCCTAAACTATTATATCTATCTAGGATATTTGGATCTTGTCGTATGGCGTTGCTATATTTCCTTTCTTTTTAGATGGAATGGCTCTGATGTACTGTTGTATGGTGGCTTGCATACATACTCATTTGTGTATGTAGTTGATCCCTTCGTCTGCCGATTACGCCGCCCGTTCTTGTCCCGATGTTTAGAAATGGTTGGGACGGCCGAAAGGTCTACCTGTGAGTGGCATTTGGGCCCCACCGTACTATTTCAACCATTTTTGCTCATCCAGGCTTGTAACTAGGAGCGTAATTCACCGAGGTAGTTACAAGGCAGTCACAGCCTCCCTAGCCGGAATACAGGTCTCGTCGAGAACGATGAGAGGGACGTCGCTGGCGTAGAGGATGCGGCCGACGGCGATAGTCTCGCCGATTCCGATTCTTGCAGATTCCGCTCGGAACGCAGATCCGAAACTCACTTGCCCCACGGTGGGCGCCAACTGTCGTCGGATTGATGACAAGTACGCCATGAGGGGTCCTCGAGGCGTGTGGAAGAGAGGGGTGTGAGACGTACGGTGTTCCGGGATAGTGAGCACACAAGTTTACCCAGGTTCGAATCCGCCGGCTTTGGACGGAGCCTACTCCTGCTAGCAATCCAGTAATACGGCAGAGCCGGAATATGGGTTACAAGGGTTCGCCTGTGCGAGTTGAGATTGTAGACTATTGAGGGTGCCCTAAAGGCTCTCCCTAGAACGGCTTATATAGATATCCGGCCTAGGGTTTACAGGAGAGATCTATCCAGCTACGACTGAGAGTCGGTTATAGAGTATATCTTAAAATACAAGTAACACTATGGGCCTAAGTCGGTAAGTCTTCTGGGCCTTCCCGTAGCCGGATTGGACTCCGCTTATTCTCCTTGACTGGGCCGCCCATGAAGCAAAGCTCTAACCCGAAGTGGGCCACCCTGGTCAGTGAGAACTGTGAGAATATCCGGAAACTATATCCCCAACACTCCAAGTCACAAATATTTTCTGTAGAGTCTGGCTGAACGGGATAATTTATTTGTTCCAGACATCCCTAAAAGATTGTCAGTGATAATGCATCAAATTTTTTCTAGTACCCAACCCGACCAGAGTAACATGTGCCACGCGCGGCTGTGGGCCAGCTCACCCGCGCGCCTGCTACGCTGGTTAGCCCACTCGTGGGACTCCTCTCGCTAGCTAGCCCACCCACTCGCCTCCTCTCCCTCCGTTTTAAGGTATAATGCGCAGTTAAAAAGTGAATAATGTGTTATGTTTTGTTTTTTTACCAAGAATTACTATAAATATATAAACAATATGGGTACAAACTTAGCATTATTGGAAAGTGTTTTTCAATACGAATCTAACGGTACTAATTATATACAATATATTAACGATATTGTTGCTCAATTTTTTGATCAAACTTTGCCTTAAAATGTGTGATTAGAATGCGTGTACGCCTTATTCGCTGCCATTGATTATCTCAATCTAACGGTGTATATTAGCCTTAAGAGCAGGTACAATGCTGGGCTCTTCAGGTGAAAGAAGAAATAACAGAAAATCAGATCGTTTTCTAAGCGCCCGCGTTTGCAAAGGCAGATGCTAACCAGGGACCCGAAGCTACCGGCTGCTGCACAGGATCCATTCGCGATTTGCCTCATAATAGGAAAAAACGAGTGCGTCGGTGTCTTATGGGCTCTAGGAATAAAAGTCGGAACCGCCGATCAGCCAGGATAATAACGTTTGACGGAACCGTACCCTGGTCCCCGTCCCGATCTAGACCAACATCTCCTCAAGGCCTCCCCATGCGACACCAATCTCTCGAAAAGTTCTGACGAGGACCGCTGTTGTCGCCGCCTTCCTTGCCTCCTCCGCCGTTCCACCCTCCCTTCTAGCGCCGCTCACAAGCCAAGGTCACGCTGCCACGTCAATCTGGGCGGCCAGCCTCCGCGGGCCACCACCACTGGTCCTATTGAATACCAGCTGTCCATCTCTTTGACGGTGACAGCGCGCCTTGCCGTCTCTCCAGCGCCTTGACCAACAGAGGCCCTAGCTGGATCGAACGGCTCCTTGATTACAGATCTAGATTTTTGGTTTTTTATTAATTGTTTTTCCGCGTCAGATTTTGGTCTTGATCTAGAGCTTTTGAGTGATTTGTTTGGAGCAAACTGAATGTCTCTATTTATGTTCCGCAGGATGATGGTAGTGGATGCACACCAACCTATGGTACCAAATTTGATGATTGAAAATTCATTTGAAAGAATAGAGGACCAGGTATGATCGTCATGTATTCCATCTTGCTCTCATATGATTACTACTCCCAATATTCATAGTAAAACATAGAGGACCAGATTAGTTGTGTCTTGTGACAAGTTCACTTATCTTGGGTAGCCTCAAACTTGGGAGAAGATTGCATGGATAGTTGTTTATAGCAGGTTGCTCGGAACAATGGTGGGTGTGTTTATCGTCAACAAGTATTTTTGTTAGGTGTTTCCAAAATTGCCAGGCTTTGAAGTGGTATTATTAGGAGTATGCGTAAGATACAAAACAATATCATAGTTATTGAAGCTCTAGGCACTTATTGGGAGGCCATGTTTTCCATACCTTGTGTACCCTCCACTTTCTGAACTCTGAAGTGTATATATACATTCTTTTTTTTCCATGGACAAAAAGTATAGCTAGCGAAAATTAATTTGCATGCGTGATATAACCTTATCTGTAAAAATTTCGTTGATTCATTTGTCATCTCAACTGAGTTGGGACCTTAAATTTCAGTACTAACAAAATTGCTTCACGTACGACTATTTTTGTACGATGTGCGTACAACAATCGATGGAACAACTGATTGACTAGATTGCAAGTCGTTTCAGCCCAGATTCAAGGCCCATACCCCATCCCATTTTCTAAGTTCTCCGAGTTTCCTTGTTGCCTTATAACTCCTATCCCTCAATTCTACTACAGTTACAGTCCCTTCCCTCAAAAAGTTAATCAATGGTTTTTTATCGATCGCCAAACAACATAAAATATGTACAACTCTTAGCTTATCAGATCGGCAAATCCTTTGAGTCTTGGGAGGTTTGGATTGGTACTGGGATTAAAGGTTTGGATTGGTGCTGGGCAAAGAGGCAATCGCTGCCAGGCTACCACATTTTTTTTCCGAAATGGATCCTTGCCCCGGCCTCTCTATCAATCGATACATGCGGCCATCTTTATTACTTTATTTGAACCAATCGTCTTTACTTAATTATTACATCATGGATCACACAAAGTTGAAACATGGATCAGCCAAAAGAAAATGAGAGATATCATCTGATGACACTGCATTAGTATGATAAACGAAGATCAAAACGCCAGTTGCACTGGGTGTATAAATCCTGTGCAACCTTTTCTAGCTGGTTGCACCCAAAATCCAGAGCGTCTCGCTTCTCCGTTGATTGTAGGAAGGACCACGAACGGATCCAATGAGTAGCCAAAGGTACAACCTGCATAAAAGATGTAGATTTTGCATGGTTAAAAATATAGTCGTTTCGCACATTTCATAATGCCCATAATAAAGCGCAGACCCCCACTCGAATCTGCACTTTATCCTTAGCATGAACGCCTCTTAGCCAATTTCCAAAGAGATCAGATACACTTGTTGGAGGTGCTATCGCAAATGACATATGAACTATTCTCCATACAGTTTTAACAAGCGGGCACTCAAAAAATAGGTGTTGAATTGTTTCTTCCTTATCACAAAAACAACATTTAGAATTACCTTGTCAACTTCTTCTAATCAAATTATCCTTAGTGAGGAGTACCTGGCAGTTTAAGAACCACATAAAAATCTTAATTTTTAGTGGTACTTTCATTCTCCAAATATATTTTCGTAAGAAACGTGTGTGTCCATTCAAAAGGTCTGAATAGAAAGATTTGACAGTAAATTGACCTGAGTTTGTTAACTTCCAAACAAACGTGTCAGGTTCATCAGATAATTAGACGTCCATTAAACGCCGGACCAAATGTAGCCATCTAGACCACTTGTTCCCCGTCAAAGCCCTCCTAAAACTTATATTCAAAAGATTCTGAGAGAGAACATCGGCAACAGTAACCTTCTTCCGTTGAACGATGTTGAACAGAGTGGGATATTGTTTAGACAACGATTCACTACCTAACCATGTATCCTTCCAAAATTGAGTATTTTTTCCATCTCCTATCTTAAAGAGACCTCTTTCAAAGAATTCATCTTTTATTTTCATGATTCCTTTCCAAAAAGGAGAATCTGAAGCGTTTTTTTAACTTGAGATAATGAGTTTAAAAGAAGATACTTATTGTGAACTAGTTCATGCCAAACTCCCTTTCCTGTTAGGATTTTAAAAATCCATTTACTTAATAGGCATTTGTTTTTTATTTCCAGTACCTCAATCCCGAGCCTTCCTTGGTCCTTTGGTCAGCAAATTATATTCCATTTGGACAATCTATACTTCTTCTTATGTCCATTGCTTTGCCAAAAAAGCGTGATCTAAAAAAGTCTAACCTTTTCCGCACCCCTTTGGGTATTTCGAGGAAAGACAACATGAACATAGGAAGGCTAGTTAATACCGAATTAATGAGTATTAGTCTATCGCCATAGGATAAAAGCTTACCTATCCAACTAGATAATTTTGACTCGAATCGATCTTCAATTGGTTCCCATTCCCCATTTCTTAATTTACGGTAATGAATAGGGATTCCCAAATATCTGAAAGGGAAGGACCCAGCTTCACACCCAAACAATCTTATGTATTCGTCTTCCACCTCCTTAGCTTGGCCAAAGCAATAAACTTCACTCTTATGGAAATTAAGTTTAAGCCCAGATAATTGTTCGAAGATGCATAAGATCACTTTCATGTTCAATGCTTTCTGGATATCATGTTCCATGAAAATGATAGTGTCGTCGGCGAACTGAAGTATTGACACTCCTCCCTTCTACTAGATGAGGTATGAGACCGTCTACTTGCGCATCTTCTTTTGCCCGTTCTATCATAACTGCTAACATATCTGCAACGATATTAAATAGAATCGGTGATAGAGGATCTCCTTGTCGCAGACCTTTTTGTGTTTGAAAATAATGATCTATGTCATCATTAACTTTAATCCCTACTCTTCCTTGATTGACAAAATCATGTATCCATTTGCACCATCTAGGGTCGAATCCTTTCATTCTCAACACTTGTTGCAAGAAAGGCCATTTAACCTTATCATAAGCTTTTTCGAAATCTATTTTCAAAAGTACCCCATCCATTTTCTTAGAATGCAGTTCATGAATCGTCTCATGCAAAATCAGAACTCCTTCGAGAATATGTCGCCCAGGCATAAAAGTTGTCTGCGTCGGTTGGATCACCTTATGTGCCACCGCCAAAACCCTATTTGATCCTACCTTTGTAAAAAATTTGAAACTTACATTTAGTAGACAAATTGATCGGTATTGTTGTATTTGAATCGCGTTCTCTTTTTTAGGGAGTAGTATTATGGTGCCATAGTTTAGGTGGAATAAAGGTAATTCCCCTTGTTGAAATTTAGCAAACATGTTCATCAGATCGCCTTTAATAATCTCCCAAAAAGTTTGATAAAATTCAACCGGAAAACCATCATGTCCTGACGCCTTATTCTTTTCCATTTGCATTATGGCTTCGTGTACCTCTTTCTCCGTGAAGTCAGCAACCAAAATATTATTTTCCTCCTGTGATATTTGTGGAATATCCGAGGTTTGGGTTTCTACCATGGAGAAGTTATTCTGAGGCTCTCCTCCAAATAATTTCTTATAGAATTCAGTTATATAATTTTTGAGATTCTCTTGTCCCAAAATAACCCCCTCATCTTGTTCAAGCTGAAATATTTTTTTACGCCTATGTTTACCATTAGCTATTAGATGAAAATATTTTGTATTATTGCCACCCTCTTGTACATGCTTTACTTTTGCACGTTGAGCCCACTTAGTTTCTTCATCTCTTCTTAGAGAAGCTAATCTGTCGTTTGCATTCTTTATGTCATCCCTTCCGGATTGCGATAGCAGAGTTGTTTCCGCTTTCAAATCAAGATAATCAATTAAATTTAACAACTTTTCTTTTTTCCTTCTTATATTCACTACTCTTGTTCCTAGCCCAACCTCTTAAGAAGTTCCGTAGCTGACGAATTTTGAATTGCCATACTTCTATAGGACTATTTCCTTTATTGCTTGTCAGGCTACCACATAGGGTCGGACAAGTGTTGTATCTATTCTATTGTACCTATAGTAGCGATATTTCAGTAATATGTAACCGATGCTATTATGCATATGAAAGGGAATAACAACAGAATTCAGTTCATACCTGCCACTTTGTAACTTTCTACTATAATAATGTCTGGCTATATTTCTACTAGTACTTTTAATTATTAGCTTCTGCCCCACCATGTGCCTGATGCAATGATCTCTGCACTATATGCACTATATGGATGCAAGCCGCCTGTCTGGCGGACAAGGTGGACAGACCGCTTGTTAGTGCATGGAATGAATTCATTTAACATTAGAGAGAATATGATTAAGTGATTGACAAACCAGTTGGATTAGGAGGACATGCATGGACCATATTATCCTTATTTATATGTTCATAGTATAATAATGGTAGTTGTTCATCTGTGGTACCAAGCTGGAGTACTTACAATTATATGCTTATTTTCTTGTGTATCAGGTTAAGCACGCATCAATGTCATGTGCGACTTAGGATTCAGGTCCATACAAGAAAGACATAATGAAAGAATTTGCACCCCAACAAGATGATGGAAAAGTAGAACAAGATGATGGAAAAGGAGAACAGTGAATGGAACTTGCAACTATGCATATGACCATAATACATGTAACGTGGTGGTGCTATTTTTTGGAGTTCAAACTATTTGCTAGATAACTCGTCAAGAAACTATTCTTCCTTAGTCTATGATAGATTGCAAGTTCTTAAGCAAGTGTTATCCGGAAATATTTATGGAAATTGCATTTTATATTATTATTATATATTATTAATTTTTTTATTACCGAAATTCAAACCAGTGACGGGCAAGATAATGGGTCTGTCACTACAAAAACCCACATGTATGCGGCATGTGATCGCAACCAGTGACATGCATCTCTTTTGACTGTCACTAGTATACGCATACTAGTGACATGCACGTGTAATTGCCTGTCACTAGAACATCTACTAGTGACAAGCAAGTGTCTGTCACTAATAGCCTCATACTAGTGACTAGTCATCAGTGATAGGCGCTTTGCTCATCACTAATGGGCATTTTGAGCCTGTCACTGATAGCCTATTCGGTAGTAGTGTCTTTTCCAAACCACAATGATCCACATGTCCACACTCACTCCAAGTGGGTGTGATGATGCAACATCTTTCAAACTGGTGCTTAACTGCATGTGGTAGTTGAATCCTAGCATGTTGCTAGGGTTCATGGACATGGTTGGACAGATGTTGGAGTAAAATTGCATATGTTATTTACCAAACCAAAATGATCCACATGGCCACACACACATCCAAGTGGGTGTGGTGATGCAACCTCTATTAAACGGGTACTCCTCTACATGTGGCAATTGAATCCTAGCATGTTGCTAGGGTTCCTGGACATGGTTGGACACAATTTGGAGTGACATTCCTTCTGTTATTTTCTAAACCACAATGATCCACATGGCCACACACATCCAAGTGGGTGTGGTGATGCAATATCTTGCAAACTGGTGCTCCACTATATGTGGCAGTTGAATCCCAGCATGTTGCTAGTGTTCCTGGATATGGCTGGACACAAGTTGGAGTGACATTTCATTTGTTATTTTCCAAACCACAATGATCCACATGGCCACACACATCCAAGTGGATGTGGTGATGCAACATCTTTCAAACTGGTGCTCCACTACATGTGGAAGTTGAAACCCAGCATGTTGTTAGGTTTCTAGACATGGTTGGAGACATGTTGGAGTGACATTGCATGTGTTCTTTTCCAAACCACAATGATCCATATGGCCAGACACACACATCAAAGTGGGTGTGCTCATGAAACCTCTTTCAAACTGGTGCTCAACTGCATGTGGCAGTTGAATCCTAGCAGGTTGCTAGGGTTCTTAGACATGGTTGGACACATATTGGAGTGATGTTTCATGTGTTCTTTTCCGTAACACATAGATCCACATAGGCACACACACACACATCCTAGTGGGTGTGGTGATGCAACCTCTATTAAACTAGTGCTCCTCTACATGTGGCAACTGAATCCCAGCATGTTGCTAGGGTTCCTGGACATGGTTGGACACATTTTGGAGTGACATTACATTTACTATTTTCCAAACCACAATGATTCACATGGCCATACACATCCAAGTGGGTGTGGTGATGCAATATCTTGTAAACTGGTGCTCCACTATATGTGGCAGTTGAATCCTAACATGTTGCTAGTGTTCCTGGATATGGTTGGACACAAGTTGGACTGACATTTCATTTGTTATTTTCGAAACCACAATGATCCTCATGGCCACACACATCCAAGTGGATGTGGTGATGCAACATCTTTCAAACTGGTGCTCCACTACATGTGGCAATTGAATCCCAACATGTTGTTAGGTTTCTAGACATGGTTGGAGACATGTTGGAGTGACATTGCATGTGTTCTTTTCCAAACCACAATGATCCATATGGCCACACACACACACATCTAAGTGGGTGTGTTCATGAAACCTCTTTCAAACTGGTGCTCCACTGTATGTGGCAGTTGAATCCTAGCATGTTGTTACGGTTCTTAGACATGGTTGGACACAGATTGGAGTGATGTTGCATGTGTTCTTTTCCATACCACAATGATCCATATGGGCACACACACACATCCTAGTGGGTGTAGTGATGCAACCTCTTTCAAACTGGTGCTCCACTAGATGTGGCGGTTGAATTCCAACGTGTTGCTAGGGTTCCTCGACATGGTTGTACACATGTTGGAGTGACAATGCATGTGTTTGTTTCCAAACCACAATGATCCACCTGGCCACACACACTCCATGTTTTTCCACCACATCTTCACAATGTTTTTCCTTATGTTGTTTACAAAACAAAAACAAGTTGTTGTGGAAACTTTAGATACTATCACCAGGTCACATGACTTTTATCGCAATTTACTCTGTCTGCTGTTAAATGAAGGTTTTGCCCTTGATAGTTTAACCTTATTACAAGGGCTGCCACCGCCAAGTGGCATGAACCCGTGGAGTCTAAAGAAAAGAAAAAACCAACCGCCGCCTGGGTCTCCTAGGTCGCGACCGAGCTGTCCATGGACTAGAACGAGCTTGGATGGGAGGCCACGATTGACAGAAAGGCGTCAGGTCGCTGCGGCCAGAGATCGCCCCTGATCCTCTACCGCCGGTACTCCCCCACTCCACTGGCTCGCCAATTCCGCCGGGTTACCTCATCGCGTAGGGCTACTCGTCTAACACCGGTGAGAGACCGGCCCTCCACCCCATCCGGAGCAAACCAAGAGGACAACCGTGCCACTCCCCCGAGCTCTACATCGCGTGTATGACCGTTGTAGCGTGGTATGTTGCCTATTTTCCTCGATATACAAATGGTGTGGCAAAATCGATGCAGTCAAGCGGTAGACGAGTCCGACTGCCGGCAGATGGAAAAAGGGAACGCGGTGGCGTTTCCGGCCGCCGCTGTGTCCCTCGTTGCTGCATCTGTTAGAGGAGAAGACGTGGGGCGGTGCACCTGTCTGTTGGGAGGAGGGGCGCCTAGAGTGGGGAGGGGAAAAGAGGGCGGCAGTCACCGGCGATTGTTGAGAGGAACCTCGCCAGGGGATATGGGGAATGGTAGAGGCGGAGATCTAGGTGGGATTTGGTGCAGGTGAAAACTATGCTAGAGCTGAAGGGAGGGGAAGGGCACCGTGAATAAGGAGCTGAAGGTGAGGGAGGAGATCAGCCAAGATGAAGACCAAATAAATTCAATTAGCGCTTAATTCAATATCACTTCAGATTTTCTCCTTTCTGAATGTCCCTCTAGAGTATGTAAACTTCAGTAGTCAAAACATGTTTTCAATGTTTAGTTCCTGGAGTTATAGTCCCACTTCACTGAAGATTAAGAAGACAACTTAACTGAAATAGTACAATAAATTTTGATTAATTGAGCTACTAACAATTTCCAGTTGAACAAAACTATACTATATATAACTTGTTAGGAAGCTCCGCAAGTCGAACATCCTACTACTTAACTAGGAAAGAATTTCGCAAAATAGCAAATATATACAATTTACTTGATTAGATCTCACAACAACTGGGAGTGTTAAAGTATGTTTATGTCCGGCGCGACGGTGGTGGCAAAGGAGGCCTCAAGTTTTCTTTGCCCTCTTCTTCGTGCTCTGCTTTTCTATTTTTTTCTATTAGGACCATGACCTTCAGTTTCGAGCAAAATATATGAGCCTCTGCAACAATGCATTGCCCTAGCGGCCATACGGATGCACACAACCAGCAAAAAGAAAGAAAATTACAAAAAAGAAATTTTTTGTTACAGTGACCCATTCGTTGAAACAGCGGTACTACCACCATCAAGACAACACCAGAAGTCCAGCTTCTCCAAAAGTGACGCCTCCAAGAAGGGAACGGCACAATAACATCGTCATTGCCCGATCATAGATCTTAGGTTTTCACCCTTGGATCTTAGGTGTATGCACCCTGGGATTAGGGAGGGAATGTTTTCTCATTAGATTTTGCAAAAAAATTAATCTTTTGAGTTGTCGTGTATCATATTGCGAGAATACAGCTATCATGTATCATATTGCGAGAATACAGCATGGCAAAAATACTTTACAAGAAATCTGCATAAAAGTCATTGCCTAAAAATAATATTAGAATTCAATTGTCTTCTAAATTTGGACAAGAATCGTTCAGGAATGCTCACTTTCTTTTTGAGGGGATCACAAGAAAGTGGTTTTTTTTTGCCAGGATCACAAGAAAGAGGTTAAAGTCTCCTAAAATAATCCATGGTAGGTCTAACGAGAAAGCAAAGTTTCTTGTTGGATTTATCCCTCAACCCGACTTTAGTTATTTTTAAATCTGGTTAATCATTAAAAATAAAAATAAAGTCAGAATGAGTAGAAAAACATTATTTAATTGTTGTGACACTAGTTCTACCACGTTATGTTCATACAAAAAAAATTCAGACTCCTCGCAACGCATACACAAGGCTGAGCCATGAACAACGATGACACTTGAGTGAGGAAAACATCGCTGAAAAGGTTAGGGACTATGGCTCACCGAAATCAAGGGATTAGAGAGGCACTTCACCTGGTGGCGTGTTATAAGTTCATTACCCAAACCAAGTGACCAAGTCTTATTTATGTATATTGGAACACACAGGTACCAAAATATCTTAAGCATGTCAAAGGCTATATCTTAGTTAGGTCCTTGTTTTCTACACATGATTTCAAATAATCTGAATATTTTAAAATACTATGTAGCTACATGATGTGCCAGAGCAACGCACGGGCATTAAGCTAGTAGCATTACTTTGTTACAAACAATTATTCTAAGATTAAGAGATAAAGAATATTGGGTGCAGAAGAGAAGGACATGGAGACTATGTTCTTCTCAGATCACGAAGGAAGTACTGCACGACTTGCTGATTTTAGAGGGTGATTATTAGAAAACGGTAAGGGGTAGTTGTTCATGCAGGTTACCCAAGTAATTAACTCCTGCAGTAGTGCTAGCAATAGTCAATAAATCATCATCGGAACATAGAAGAACACCATAATGGGGTTTAGATGATATACAACTTAAAAGGTTTCTAAGGATCCAACTAAATAAATCCAAATCAGATCAATACTGCGCTTCCATCTCCTATTCGTCAGATCCACATGTTTTTGCATACTCACTGCTAGGACCTATGGTTAGTACGCTACAGACCAATGGTAAGTACGTTGAGCATATTAAGCATGCTTGTGGGCTGAGACTGATACTAGGATATAACCTATCAATAAATCCCTGAATAAAACTGGTTAAGTAGTCACTGAGAAGCATGTCCTGGTAAAAGATGACTTAAGGGTTGTGCATGCGGTAAGGTGAGTTATTTCCACTTCTAGCAGGAGAAAAAAAATTATGGCCCTATTAGAAATACCAACAAGAAAATCAATTTGTACTGTAAATAAAATAATTCTAGGCTATGCAACAAGTACGCAATACACGATTTCAAGGGAAATGGTCTATACCTTACTTAGAAGATAAAATCAGTGCAGACCATGGAATTCAGCACTGGATCATAGAGTAAAGTAGAACCTTAGGGTAGCAAGACCCAAATCTGATGGAAGGCTTACGTTATGTTCAAAGAACTGGCGCTAGCCAGTCTATGTGCGCTGCTGGACGGTTAGGGCAACGAAGACGATGAACTTGCGGGCGGCGCTGCCCTAGAAGAACCCGAAGTGACGTGGGTTGGCATCAGATAGGATTAGAGAGGTGAATTTGTGCAGGTGAAGGCATCAGGCCAGGGAGCGTGGCGCTCGTAGGAGACAGGCGGGATGAGGGAGGGCATCGTCGGGATAAGGATGCATCGGATCGTGATGTTTTATTTATTTTGAGATCACGGGGGAGGGAGAGCGAGGCGTAGTGGGTGGTGGCGAGGTACGCAGGTTGGCTCCGGCGGGAGGGCGATGGCGCGGGATTCAAGGCGGCGGTGGTGGCGCGAGATTCAGGGTGGCGGCGTGGTACATAGGGCAGAGGGCGGCCTCGTGCTGCTGGAGGCTATGATTTTTTTTATACCGATCGGTTTGAAGGTGTGGCTGACAATTTATTTTAAGGCGTGTACAAAGTCCAGAGCTGCAATGCAGCCTCTAATCTTTAGGTGCTTATTTCTCTAACCGAGTACGTTCGAATTTTATTCCACGGGCCTAATTCAAATGAAGCGCCCGACGCGTAATTTTGGTTCAACTCGACTCATGTACAATGGGGTGTAGTGACACCAGCCTTTTCCTACCGTTGTCACGTCGGATTTTCGCTTAGTTGCATGAAAGAAAATTAAGAAAAACTAGCATAAATGCCCGTGCGTTGCTACGGAAATAGCTTGTGCTCTTAGAAATTGCTATTGTTCTCCAATCTATGGTCACTAACAAACTATAGAAGCAAATGTTGCTTGTTCGTGGTTCCTTTGAGTATGCATGTTCTTACATAGAATACTTTGAGTATTAAAAAGTTTGGCAAGTGGTAAGTATATCCAAGACCATATTATCTATTTTTGTTACCAAGAAGAAAAGTACATGATCTGCCACTTTAAAAAATAAGGACAAAATACATATCTTTCTGAAGTGTTTGAACAATGCATCGTCAGCAACCAATTTCATGTATAACTCATTCCCAGCTATATAGTTCCCTTTTGAACCATTTACCGAACAACCGATACTTCTCTAGCAATCACCCACACAACTGAAAAGAAAACGTATTTATCTAGACGCTATGACATACGAGAAGCACATTAGATAAAATCCGGGCTCTTCTATTCTTTGTCTGACTCAAGAGGTGAAGCTTTGTCAGCTACGTCAATAACTTCCGATCTTTCCTATAAGTTCACATGGTCAATGGAAATTGCAAGCTATATGAATAACTTCCGATCTTTCCTATAAGTTCAAATGGTCCATGCAAATTGCAAAACTAACCGTAGAAGGATTTTTTTTGAAGTAAACCTTTGAAGGAATTAGATATATGGTTTGGTGATAACTTCAAACAAGTAAAAAAGTCAGGGCTGCAGTGAATAGAAAATTGAGCTGACCAACAGACAACACAAAATGTTTTCATGCAGATTGGCGTGATGCCCAGCAACCCCCGAGCTGGCAATTCCTATATAGCAAGCTTTGCATCCAATTGTAGTTAGTTCCCGCAGCAGTCAGTCATTAATATAATTCAGAAATAAGTATCATATTTGCAGCTCCATATTGCGGAGCTTCCACATGCTTTCTCTCCCTGGTGCATGACATGTGATAGTCTGATCACCCTCCCAAACCGAGGGAATCAGATTAAGATAAGTGAAGATCTACCTTCTACCATCGGAGGGTGATCCCCTTCGATGGGCTGCTGCGCGGCCTTGTCCTCCATCTGATCCATCGCCGACCTACTTCGCCCGAGTCGGTCCCCTCGGTGTTGCATCTTGCTCCTTGGTCTTGATCACACGGACGCCGGGGTGGCGCCCCCGGAAGGTGGTTCGTGCGGGCGTCCTTATGACAGGCGACATGGAGATGGTGATGGTCCTGCTCCTTGGTCATTTGGGTGGCAAGGAGCGGACGACGGGTCCCTGGAGGCGGCTTCGGTTTTTACATCTCCGTGATCTGGTTGTGAAGGCATGGCTGGGGGACGAAGGGTGGTCCGATGGCAGGCATGGGTGAAGCCTTTTCTGGGCGAAAGCTCTGCATTTTGACACCAATGGCGGCATCACATGCGGGTGCCATTACTCTCTTGGGAGCGCCGTTGTGGGTACCTTACCCGCTGGGGCTCTGGGTGAAAACCCTTGACCATCGGTCTCGGCGACAGTGGCGTGGCGCGTCGTAACCATCTTGGGGGCGTCGCCGTGGAGCTCTATTCTCCTAGGTCTTGCTCTAGTGTCGTCGGTGGCAAGTCTTGTTCTTTCTTGTACTCTGTTGTTTATCTGTGATCTGCTGTGTAAAAGGTTCGTCTCTTCACTTAGTATCGGTTCGGCCATGTGTTGACTTTATTTATAAAGCGGGGCGAAAGCCTATTTTGATAGATAGGCCTTCTACCTAGGATAAGAAATCTGAGACGATAAAAATATGGATGATTTGAATTATTGCAAATATCAGACCTGCTAGCTTGTATAGAATCAACCGGCGATTAATCTGTTAAAGCATGTAAGATAGACAAAATAAGTTGCAAGGACTGAAAACAAAGAGTGTATTTGGTATACTTTTCCTGCGTTGAATATCCGGTTTGATGGAGTGGAATCAAAGAAGCTCACCGGTGCTCCAAAAGAAATCATGTCATGCCTAAGAAGAGTTATTGGGTGGTCTCAGCTAAACAACGACATTTTGGCAGACAACAACACATAAATACCAATCAGCTTCTTTTGCTTACTTGATGCTCTCTTTGTTTGTTTTCCTTAGTTGCTACATATTTTCCATCGCTAGAATTGAACAGCATGTACGTGCAGCCAATGAAGATGTATCGGGAGCCTCTATCAGTTGAAGGATCAAAAAATTGCACACATTAAGTTTAGACTGAATTTACTGAAAACCTCACAAGCTAGCAAGAAAAGGCAGGACGCGAGCTAGAAGCTCGCGCCGCCGCACAGCTCGGCCTGCACAAAAACAGAGCATCAACCTCTGAGTTTCGTCGCGGCGTTGGTGCAGGCCATGGCGACGACACCACGCCATGCCTTTCCAGAAGGGACATACTCTAGAGGACCGGAACTATGGGGCGCCGCAATCTCTGGCAGATTTGGTAGGAGCATTGCCGTGGAGGTGGAACTCGGGCCATGGACCTCTACACGGCCGACGAGCTCCGGCTCTAATGTGTTCGCCTAAGTCTGCGCTCCTATCCCTGCTGGTTGTAGGAACTACTAGGAAATTTGGCGCGGCGTGACGTTAATTTGTTGTGTATACGGCTAAGATGTTAGCAAATGGGCATAACATAAGAGAAGTAGTATATATATTCGCACTTGAATGCAAGATAGATATTACAAAGACAACGCCGATGCATGTCCTTTGCTGATCTTGGCTACATGACGCTGCTATATAGACTACATTGCTTTACATAAGAGGGAAGATTCTGATTCTAATCTATCATTTTTTACTGAATGAAATAATCTTTCTGTTCAAATGCCAGGGACAACTGAATTTTAACCTTGTGGAGTCAGGCAGTGATGGAAATTATGAAGCAAGAAATTGCAAGAAGTGCAATTTTCACTAACATTCCTATCTTTACTCCAGCATTGCCCAGATCGACTAAGGCCCTGCACAGTGGGCGCGGAGGAGCCTCCAATGGCAACCTCGCCAGGAGGAGGACCCAACGTACAATATGGTGCATAACACACAGAAAGATGACGCAAACCTATGAGGAGGTCAAAGAGGAGCACATCCCTATCTTATCCTGGCCTCTGGATCCTCCATTGGCATTAAAGCACTAGATCAAACATTTTCCATCTACAAATAAGGAATTCATGATTCAATCTGAAATGTTTCAGAGTAGTATAACACTGTTATTTGGGAGCTACAATTCTGAACACTAATTAGCAAACTGAGGAACCTATTTTGCCACCAGCCCTATACCAAGCAATTCCTTAATATTCAATTATTCATCTCTCTGTTCTACCGCATTGAAAGCGAACAACTGTCACCACTGGAAGTTTAGAACTCTGATAACTTACCAAATTGACCAAACCTGATAGTAGTTGCTCATGTTCCTAGTGTCCATGGCAATAGGTGTACAATAATGAGGTCAAATTAAGGATTATTGTGCATTTGTTAAGGACAGCCTTTCCTAACCTACCAATCATGTCCTAGAAAAACTAAATAAACATATCTGTACATGATCATTCATAGAGAGAAATGAAGCCACATGTGAAAATACATGCCAAGAGTTAAATAGTTAGTGTATCTTTTAATCCTTCTTTTGAAACAGTTCACATCGGCATTCGTAGAGTACAAAGATAGAGATGTGAAAAAATCAGAAGTCTCGGATTTGAACTCCTAAATCAACAACAACAAATACAATATTCATTTAGAATATAAAAAGAAAGAAACAGTTATATTTTTAGGGAGGTGCAGTTCTAAAGCCAGTAAGGAAAATACTCTGAGTTAAAGAGTTTATTTGCCACAAAAATAATCGAACAGAACATTGTGGACTTGAGGAACAGTGGTTGTGTCCGATAAGCAGCTCTCATGATAAATCTTAGTTTTGCGATGCATCATATCTATAAAGGAAAAAAGGCAAAGCTTTAAGGCATATAGTACCTCAGTTTAAAAATAAAAGATGTTTTGGCAAACTATTTTAGCCTACTAAAACATTTATTTATTTCGTGCAATATTTAGTTTAGAAAGCTAGACATACTGCTGGGTAAGTATTTGTGACAGTTAGACGCTGATACAATTGGAAACTAAAATATTGTATATAAAAGGAGAGATAAATAAGTTGGGACAATGTAGTGTACTTATCAAAAAAAAGAATAAGAATAGATTAATACCGACAATTGCAAAAGATCACCTCATGGTCTAAAGTAATAAAGTCTAGCTCACATATATTATGTTTTGTTTGCTGGTCTCTGTTCTCCTAGATAGGCCAATATGCACATGGATTTAAGATTTGGGCGACACGTCCTTGACCAATAATGTCTGCATATTGTCTCTCCCCTCATCTGCAAATAAGTAGAGTTGTTTAGTATAGCACGATAAACTAAATAGCAGATTAGAAAGTGCACAATGAAAATATGAGCAGTTGCACAACATATCAACCTGACCTGCACAATATACACACGAAGAGAGAAACACAATGTTCAAGAAGACCAAATCCCCCGTCTTCGAGAATCCGCCCAGGACAAAGATTAATTGAAGGAAAAAAGAACTGCAACATCAAGCCAGGAACCAACAACGGGAGGCAAAAAAGGTTTCAGGCGGAGAACCATTCACAGAGGAAAGTACCATGGGCGCGGATTGTACCGCAGAAATAAACATTCATATGTGTTCATGTACTCTTCAATAAAAAGTAAAGATGTCCCCGATGCCAGGCCTACTACTGCATCTTCAATCTCCCCAAATAACTACTGAGATTTTAAACTACCATCTTTGATGATCAATGGGAGATAAAGCAAAAGAAATATATCCTCATCAATTTAACCAGTACCAAAGGATGGCAAATGTAAAATTCCTGAATAAACTCGCTGCTTAGTTTAAGAACCTGTAACAAAATGAGCAGTGTCTATATGCTTTCCATAGTATATATGTACCAAAAATATTAATATATTAAACTATAAGTAATGGTCGGTATCTTGGTTGCCTGAATGCCCTAAACTAAAGTGCCAAGGGAGAAAAAAAAGTTGCATTGTTGCACTACTTTATGGAAATACATAAATAAAGAAGTTCCTCTTTACCCGTGTTTTTTTCTTTTAGAAGGAGAACACCACTATAGAAAATATAAATCATATCTCTAGGATAGTGAAGTGGATAGTAATTTCTATACGACTGACACAATTAAGCACCTCTTGGGGAGTCTGCATGTTGTGCCATCTACTTATTGTGTTCTCTTTGATCACAAAGTAGACTGACCATATTATCAGACAAAGATATAAGCAGCACCTAATCTATAGCTGAGATAATAGGTCGTCGATAAAACCCATTTGTTGCTGCAAGGAGAACTGACATATCCAATAATTTAGACCGTAGCGATCATATGTTCATTAAAGACCGCATGTACACACAAAAATGGCATTAACACTCAATCAATCATGCAGTACTAACCTTCTCTTGCGGTAGAAATCAGTTATTTTCCCAACGTTTAGTTTGTTATCCATAATTGGGCGTCCACACCGCCGTTTAGTTTGTTATCCACAATTGGGCGTCCACACCGCCAATAACTCAACATCACAGAGCACTGACAGTCTCAGCTAGGCTATGTCATTGATGGCAGAGCTGTAAATCCCAAGCTGAAAACAGCACCATCAACTCCTTGTCAAATAACTGATTTTATGGCTAAAACCCTTCTAGACTGCGAAGGAAAACTATCAGATTCAATGATAAATATGCAATCGTAGAAGTAATCACTTCCTTTTTTATATCAGTCAACATAAACGTTCCTGAAACCTCTTTTATCATTCAGATTCGGGAACCACCTCATAATTTGTCAAACCAGACAAATGAATTTCACAAGCCATCTTGGTGCATCCTAATATGTGTTGTCTCAAATAACTGAAAGTTCTCTTTTGCTTACAAAGAAGACATTCAAATGGCAGCAGCCAACAGGTACGACATGGATAGACATGATTATTTTTTTCACAGGCTGAAATTTAATGTAAAAGATTAGAAGAAAATCATCCGCTGGTCCACAAATAAGAATTATCTCATATAAGAGCTGACAATAGATTAATCTTTTACGAAGGAAAGAGGAGTGCATACGATTAAAAAAATCTCATCTCAGAATAAAACAACATCAAAGTCTGAAAGAATTGTAGACATAAGCAAAAGAGGAATCAGAATTAACAATATAACTGACAGTGGATACGATACTTTAATCTATACTTGTTGCCCTGTGCAAACATGATAAGAGTAAATTAGCCGCAATATAATTATAGAAGAGCACATACACAATCAACTTGATGTTGGTATCTACTTTCTGCTCCCAGGCCCGTTTCCTGTTTTCCTCATCGCAACGTCGGCACGGGTTAATTCTTCTGCTGCTTGGTCAGTTCACTTTGGATGAATGTACTTATTCTTCATAGCTTATGTATGCAACCAGTGTGGGCAAGTCCAACACTCGGTGCTCCACTACGTGCATATCAACATGAATACACAACTAATAAGAAATTGGCCAATCTGAAAAATTTGGCATACTTTATAAAATTCTCGCATTGTTAGCAATTTCTTCAAACATAGCAGTTTGGTTAAACTTTCGGGCATAATCTGAGATGGGGTTTTACTTCTGAACTATCCAAATGCAACGAAACAATAAGCCTAGCTAGGCATCTATCAATTTGCTTGTCTGCACAGAAAGGGCGGCCACGGGAGACGACCGAGCCGTCCGGGCAGAAACATCCATGATGGGTGCGGCGAGTGAGCGGGAGGAACGAAGAGGAGGGGAAGGGCTAGACGGGGCGGATGGGGACCAGGACCTAATAGAAGTGGCCGAGGGCGCGTACCTGGGAGGAGGTGGGAACCACGGCTGCAAGGCCGGGCCACCGCTCCTCCGGTGACCACACGTGCGTCCTCTCCACTTCAGTCCGCTGGGGAAACGCGAGGAGGAGGACGGCGTCGAGGTCCTCCACCGCGCCGCCACCTGCCTCGGGGAAGAAACCTGAGCCGCCTCGAGAGGCAGCAGCGGCCAGAGGGGGAGAATAGGAGACGGCCCTAGACGGGAGGACGTGGAGCCTGGAAGCCTCCAGTCGATCCATCGTGGAGATCGCAGACAGCTTTTAGATAAAACTCCATGCAGGAAAAATAGAAAAGTCGGGACACTATGGATGTTGGTTACTATAGATGCGATCGCTGATTTGGCTCTCTAATGAATCGCTGAAACCCTCCACTTTGATATATGTAGTAATGTGTCCTGCAACTTTATTCAAATTGCTTGATATTATTTATATTGAAAAAACCTCATAAGGAATCATATGTCTGCTTGCACATAGAATTATAGTGGTCATGCATAAGGAAACTGGTCGATTATCGATGGAATACAATATATTTATATGTATTGGAAAGACTACCCGAGTACGTTGATAATTGGAAGGAACTTGGTCATGGATTAGGTTATGGCCCTAATAGCGACCTGCATGATTAATGAAATTTGAACATGATCATGACGCATTGCTCACAAGTGCGTGTTCCGGGACTTAACGGGTAGAATCCACTAATGGACAAATTATATCGTGGTTGGTAGTTTGATCTGGACTCTATCCCGGAAACTAGTTTAAATACTAGGAATCTTATCTGTATAAGAGGTGGACTCTTTAGAAACACGGAATAAGAAGGTCCCTACCCCTAGCCTCAGATATGCGAATTGTGAGCGGCACCACGGAAAAGCGCAGAGGAATAGAGGGTAGACCACAAACCCTAAAGTTTTCTTACATTGGTATCACAGCCGAAGGTTCATCACATCGCGAAAGTTGAAGATGGTAATCTGCTGTTGCAGCTTCTCTGCCGCCGGGAACCTGTTGGTCGCCCATGTTGTACCGCTGCGCCAAATCAACCCTGGGATCTCCGCGTGTCAGATTGCATACGACGGAATTAAGATCGGCTTCGTAATTATGATGCCGCCGCCCTAATCAGTTGTGAACTCTCCCTTCGGTCGAGGCTGCCGTAATCCGCTGCAAAACTCTCGTCGCCGCCGGATCTTACCCGTTCAAACTCTGCCATCGGGGTCTCCCATCGAATCGATCTACTCCATGGCTCGGTTCAAAAGCTTCCGTTTCACCCGGCCGCTCTAGTTTTCCCGTCGCTCGTTCTACAGCGTTCCGTGGCGGGCTTGCATTGCATGCATGTAGTACCATAACTCGATCTGGAAAGCAAAGTGAGAACCATATATTTCTTATTGCGCACGTGGATCGAGGTGAGTCAAGGAATATCACTACTTCTGCTATTTATGTATATTTGCTGGTTCTCGCCGCTCGTGCTGGACCAACGCATCATGCATGCTTGAGCCTCATGGATCCTTCACGTGAAGCTACTTCAATTCTTGCACACGCTGGTCGAGGAAAAGCTTGAAGTTGTTGTTTTAGATGCTTCAGTCACATGATGATTGAGGAAATTCTCAGGGGAGCAACTCTGTTGTGCGTCGGAATATCTGCTGCTATTTTCTTTCGCCGTCGAGTCTACTCGATCAGATCGGTAACATTTACTTCCCAATGGCATCACACAATATATTTCTCTGGATTATTTGGAACATTCTTATTAGATGAATTTAATTACACGGTTGGGAAAGGATATTTTCTGTATTTATTTTCTGCTGAGAATATTGATTGTGTCATTGATTTATCAAAACCGGAAAAGTCTGATTAAGATTTGCCATTGTTGAGGGAAAGGAAAGTTGTGAAATCTAGAACAAATATAATAGACAAGCCCGCATATATATTTAATTATACAATGATTGATTTTTGGTTGCTGAGTACGAGAGTAAACAGATTGCATGGAAATTTGTGTGTAATCTGGAAAAGGTTTGTAGAAACTCGTATATCATTGGGCCTTCACTTGTATTCGGTGGAAATTGGATCACCCTCCGATGGTGAAATTGAACTCTTCGATGGATAGTATTTATTTTCCCTCTCTTCAGTTTTCCTTCAATTGTTATATGTTTGACCTCGTCATTGGAATAAACTGGCCTCGTCGACATACTCTGGAACTTATTGGAATGCTTAGTAATTCATTGGAATTCTCTAGCACAATGATGACGACAAGGCATCAAGCATGTTTATATCATGCGAAATCAATATCACTTATTTTTGGAGGAAAATTAGGAACACTCCATGGAAAAGGAACGTAGCAAACTTTTTGACACGCGAACAATTCCAAAGGAAATTATATATGGACTGAGTCCTAGACATTGCTACTAAACTTGATATATTTTGAATTTGGAAATTACGCTGGCAAAGCTCCATTGTGGAGGAAAACGATTATCGTTACAAGATACTATTTTCACCTTAAATGGGAAAGAATTTAATTTATAGTTCTCAATGGGAATCTATTGACTATGACATACTACATGGGAAAGGAAGAGTGGAAATATTGCTCCACGGAAAAAAAAAGTTAGTGCATTATGTAATTTGTGACAATGGTCTATCTTTTATCTTGATAATCCATTGGAAGTTGGTCGCATAATTGTTTATTTGGTGGTGAATATGACTCTGTTGGGAGAAACTATTTGGTGAAAATTACTCTAATTAATGGGAAGAATACTAATAATAGGAATATATGCTCATGAATTTAACTACTGGTGGTATTTTTATTTTATCTCGTTTACGACTTGGTCACATATCACGGAACAGAATTAAGTAGCTTATTAATTCTGGAATTATAAACTTTAGTGGGAGGATTATAGTATTTCATTAACATTTTTATGGTATTTCTGGCTACTCCCAATAGAGGTCAAATATATTTTATTTCATTTATTCATGTTTGCACTTGATATGGTTATCTATGTATTTTTAAAAAAAAAGTGCAAGTCGGAAGGTCTTTGTTTTATGAACATCTGATACTGAAGTGAAAAATCAGTTCATCAAAGGATTTACAAGTTTGAGAACTGATTGATGGGGGAAGTGCACTTCAGGAATATTAATTGGAACAAAGCATGGAATTATTCACTATTGTATTATGGTCTTTACTCCATGATTGAATGGAGGAATATAACACCTTGTTGTTTGCTTTATTAATTGGAAAAGGAACACATACTGTTATTTGTTCAAAATTCAGTTATCTATCACAACCACTATTATTTATGTTTTGTGGTTTGGAAGGGAGTCTTCTGTTTATATTTTGACAGTATGTATATGATATTACTACAAAGCACACTGTTTTATATTGGGAATCTGAACCTGACGGAAAGTAGGAATACAATATCTTTATCAAGGTTGGAATTAGGAAGTCATACCATGCTTCATGAGGACTACTATTATAACCTCGAAGGAAAATACACTTCAAACTCCCAACACTAACATGTTTAGGAAAAGTGGGAGGAATCAATTTGAATCATCATGTCCATATTATTGTTATCTTTTCTTGTGGAAGTCACTCTATATTTTAGAGGAACAACAAACTCAAATGATTGACTTGAGATTATTACGATTGTCATCTATGGGTGGAAGAAATGCGGGAAGAAATAAACATAGTGAGAAATAAGAAAGTTTGGGAACTTATTATCTTACCAAACAACTGCAAGCCCATTGTTTGTATGAGGATTCTTATTTTACAGAATTTTTTTGGCTCAGTGGAATACTCTGATGCCACTTCTATTGTTATTTACACAAAGGGAATTTTACTTTGTGAGAACTCTTTCTCCTGGAATATAGGGGAAGAGGAAATCAAGATATGGTTTGCTAATTGAATAGATTAATTTATTGTCATACAACAAGCTTCACATCAATGGAACAACGGGTCATATGGTTTTCCTCAAAGGTACGTGTAAACTATTCTGCATTATATTACATATATGTTAATGTTTTTTTAAAATGATAAAGTCACATTGATGGAAGTGAAAGCTTGGTTTCTAACATCAGTATGAAACATTTCTATGTGGGAAATTGCAAACCGGTTAAAATACCTTTGATAAATACCTTTGATAAAATACCTTTGATAAAGGGAATTATACCTTTGCAAACCGGTTAACATCAGTATTGGAACTTTCATGTATTATCATTATACAACAATACCTTAACTTTTGGAATTTATTTCTGCATCAAGCAGTGGAAAGAATGGTTAAGGGAATCTCATGCATCATCATTGTCGTGGAAGGTGCATCAAAACTTGTCACTTGTTTCTTGGAATATATGGTAAAGGTACACACATTGAGAAATTATTATTGTATCTATGATATGGAAAAGGTCTAGGTACTCAAATTTGATTTGTTTGTCTATAGTACTAATATATGTTGCAGGATCACTGATCAAAATCGGGAATTATTTACCATCTTACATGTGGAACTTCATTTATTAAATGCATTGGATATTCAAGTTGCTTTCAACCTTTATTCAACATAGTTGCCATCGAGTACTTTACTCAATGTGTAATTATTAATAGAATTAATGTTATCCGACGGGGAATAATTGATGCACATTTCACTCGAGGAAGTAATACTCGAGGTGCCAATGATGGCGGATTTTCACTCGAGGAATTAATACTCGAGGTGCCGAGGACAGCTACGTTGGAATTTTCTACCTAGTATTAATATGATTACTGGTACCTTGACTAGGCATTGATCTTAGTCGGGAGTTATTTGTTAAGCATGTTAAGGCTATGGGTTTAAGGATATTTGAATGATCGTTTTGGACAAGTGGGAGATGTAGGAACTATGTGTCGTGCAACTTTATTCAAATTGCTTGATATTATTTATATTGAAAAAACCTCATAAGGAATCATATGTGTGCTTGCACATGGAATTATATACTCCATAGTGATCGGAAAAGCCAGCATAATCCGGGTCATTGGGGTCAGAGAATTTGAAGCCACTCTTGTCCTGGTCCTTCCACGGCTCTTTGCTATATTCCCGCAGCTCTGCGACATTGGTAAGTTACTGTCGGTCTACCTTGAGATAGCCGTGGTGAAATCAGTCGTACCTAGTTCCGAAATAGCTCAAAATCGTTGGAGATCCTCTAGGAACAGGCTACTTCTTCATTGTACCATTGCAACCGCTGCATTTTCCTGCACACATATTATGACCTCTCTTTACGAATTCCTCCTTCCACATTACCACATGCTGAAAAAGGCTGATGGAGGTTAAAGCAAGGCAGGAAAAGGAGAAGACCGATTATTCGTCTAACATAGATCGATATGAGCGGTGGACGGGGAGGATGCATCCAAATATATATAGATTAAAATCCATAGAATTTATTCAAAAAAGCTGCAAACCGAGAGTATCAAGGGAGGATTGGAAAAGGGATCCTGCATCTCAGCAGGGACAGATGGAAGACGGGGGCTGGTGCCGGGGCGTTGAGAGGACCAAGCGGCGCCGGAGCACAGGGATGGGCTGGCGTTGGGTCGTCGCCTAGTCGAGAGGACCAAGCGGCACCCGAGCACATGGAGGGGCTAGCATTGGTTCCCATAGTCGCAAGTCGTTGCTGCTGGATCTCAAGATGGCTGGTCGTGCCAGGGGACAGGGGAGCATACAAGGTCTGAGGAAATAGCCCCAAAATTCTCCCCAAATCGGTGAAGAGTTTCTCGCTGCACTACTTTCCTTGTCGGATTGAACCCATATCCTCCGGGGCCTCGACCCCTCACAAGCCGACGTCGCTGCCCTGCAAATTCATCCTCTCCTGAACACGCGGAGGTGAATGGCGAGCAGCATTGGAGACACACCACAACACAGAGGTCCATGCACCTGGGCGGATTGCTCTCTTCCCTCGAAGATCGTGGTGTCGGCAGCAGAATCTGTGGCCCGTGCACCAAGGCGGCTTGCTCTCCACCCTCAGAGATGGTGGGAGGCTCGCAGTAGATCGACGGTGACGGCAGGATGGGGATAGGGATTGGTGTGTGGGAATCTGGGAGAGGACATCCTGCACACGGTCAAGCAGGAAAATAAAGGAAGGACATACTCGAACTTTTAAGTAAAATGTATGCGTGCACCTTCCGCGACAGCTCCATAGTCTCCAAGCTCGCCGACGACCCGGACGCCGGGGGCACCGACACCGACGACCTGCCAGCGCTCGCCGCCGCGCTCCCTGCCTCGGCGCCTCCGCACCACCAGTACGTCACCCACTCCGCAGCGGGGCGCGTGCACGCGCTTCTTCTCGCCCCGCTGCTCGCGCTCGCGGTGGTCACGCTCGCCCCTCAGCTCCCGGCATATCACATCCTGCTCTTCCTCCGCTACCTGTGATGCCTCCCCGAGTTCAGGATGTGGGAAGAGATGGAGCGCCTGGTGCTCTGCCTGCCGTTCCCCGACGAGGGGGCGCTTGCTCGCGAGGCCGCCAATGTCGCCGCCGCTGAGGCCGAGGCGGAGGAGGCGACGCGGTGGGAGGCTAAGATCGCGCGGGGGACCTGGCCAGTAGAGGGAGCCTGTGACGGCGGCGAGGAGCAGTGGATGGGGGATTGCGGGAGGAAGGTCGAACCGTTTTTTCTTCTTTAGGTACAGTGGCACGAGTGTGTTATATGCGATTTGGTGGGAGAACAAAACTGTCCAAAAAATAGCTGATTGACAGAAGCGATCCGTCTTTTATTATTAGGTATAGATAGCAAAAGTGTCTGTGTGTTGCACCGGAAAATTGAATCTAATTCACATGGAGAAATTTGTCTTACCTCATGAGACCGGTCCTGAGCTAGACGTTTTTTTATCTTGACCAAACCTAATCACACCGGTTACAGAGCTATGCTATCACTAAAAATTATTTCCACTAATTATATTGACATGATCTTTATACTCATAACGACTACCTGTAAAATATATGGAGTTCACTTTGCAGACGCCTCAAAGGTTTTGTCAAAGCAAGATTATGTAAAATATTTCGTGATAGCAAGCGAAATATCTGCATTGCAATGGAGAATATATTTATCACCTTTGCAAAAGAGAGAACAATATCATATATACAAAGTAAATATGTGAACTGGTTTCTATAGAGTTCCTACAAAATTCTTGTAATTTCTTGCAAAATAAGGTTCTTAGTTCATATGAATTTGTATTTTACATTGTTATGCTTAGCAAGCTGACAGATTGGACTCACATTGCTCTGCTGGTGATATGAACCGCCTGCAGTACCTAATTATTTGATGGTACTCTTTCACTTGTCCTAGCTGTATGACATTTTCTTTAGATGGGTGAAATCATACAATTCACTGAAATTCAATTCCTGATAACATATTGATCGGAGTAGCAGATGGATTAATAAAAGATAATTTAACATCCTCATAAGAAATATCATACAAAGATGGATAAAAACTTACAATTTTAACATCCTCCTAACCTGCTAACCTGCTCCTCAACACGCTCCTGGCTGACAACGCAGGCGACTGGCTCAACGTGTCGCGCGCATCCCAGCTGCTCCCCATATCCATATGTGTCTGCTCTCACCCACCTAGAGGCGCCAAGTGGACCGAACAGTCTGTAGCAGCGCGTCCCCAAAGCTCTCAAATCGTTGATCAGTCTTTGATTCTTTCTGTTTCCGAATCTCTTGAGGAAATGCTGAAAACTTACATATTTTGCCATGTACTTGTTCAATTGTTGATTATTATACGGATCACTACTAATCGGAGGTAGGATCGATCTTGAGCAATGATTAGGAAACTAATCGGAGAGTGAGTCAGAGTCGTTGGGTACCATGTAGCAAACCAATACAGAGTAGGCACACACACACTGACTGGACACTAACTAGTCGGAGATAGAGGAAGAAAGACTGATCTGAATCTTGACCCTCATCTTATGCATCAAATAAAAAAAACCCCACAAAGAACAAACGGAATCATCCAATCGAGATAAGTTTCCTACCAATGAAAGGAAGAAATCGATCATCTAGGCCACAGTCAGGTACCACCCAGTAGGACTGGTTCGCTCTGATTACGTCGCTATTCGCAGGCCATGCCCGGAGCCTCGCCGCGGCGGGTGCGCTGCCTATGCATCAGCCATGAGGATCACGGTAGCCAGGCCCCGTTAGCCTCCGAGAGGAACACACACGCAATCTGAAGGCCCTTTTTGGTCGCTTCATCTCCTCAAGTCCATCCCTTCTCGATCCCCCATCGCGCTGCCAAGACACCTTCCCCGCTTCTCCCTCCTCGCTGCCTGCTGCTCCAACCTCGCTCTCTTCTGTCCATGTAAGCGGTTTGCACTCTCGCTCTCTTCCGTTGGAAGATGGGAGTTTACTTCCTTTCTATCATTGATTTTTAGATATCAATCAACGGGGCGCTACTGCTTATCTGCTTCTCGAACGGCTCGCTGATTCCAGGCACCTTGAGATGGTATATGAACCGGTGAGATTCAACGTAAAGGAGCGAGGTGGGACTATCTCTCATCGATGCAGTCGTTTTGGTCTACCGGAGAGGAGCTACCACTGCACACGTTGGGGCCATTTTATGGATGAAAATCCCACCCTCTCGGGACAGAGACCCAGTTCGGCTCGGGAAGTAGCGATCATGCGCATTTAAAGCATCGTGGAACTTTTATGTCCTCAAATCGTTATTTTAACTCGACTCAAGGTGGTACAAGCGGGTAATTTTGATTAAACTGCGAGGTAAAACGGTCCAGAAAAGTATTGGACCGCAAGAAACACTTCGTCCTTTATTATTAGGTATCGCTGAATGCTCGTGCATTTCTACGAGACCTAAAACCACCTTGGTGCATGTCGCAAGTGTAACATAAAATGTATACTAATATTAAGTTAAGCTCCTTATGAACTGTGTCACTTTAGTTCTTCTTCCCGGTGTCGCCTCCGCCTCGACAGATCGCACTTTCTCTAGTGTCCCAGACGCATCTACTGTTTTTCTCTCATGTGTCCTCTCCGCCTCTATGAACCACCTTTTCTCCTGCGCCTGATCCGAATACATACCTCGTGTTTCTATCATCGTCAAGCAGCGGACTTGCAAGGCGTGCAAAGCATAGCTGTGGGCATCCGGTCCTCATCTTGTCGACAAAAGATCTTCTGGCGGGTGCATAGGGGTCGGATGTTCGCGCAGGAGCAAAGGAGCTGGTGCAATGGAGACCATTTTTATACCATTTTGAACAAGGAGATGTGGATCATCATAATTGCATGGTTTGTTTATTCAATCCCAAAATTTTATGATAACCCCCCCCGGCCATTTTGGGCCCACATGGGGGAATTTTATGATAACCCCCCCTGCCCATTTTGGGCCCACATGTCAGAGACAGCGTAGGGGGTTTATGATCAACATAATCACCAACTGGGGGGTTAGGTGGTCGGCCTTGTCTTTGTAGCAGCGACGGAACGGAGAGCTTGAGGGCGGATACCCGCGAGGAAAGAAACCGCTCAGGAAACTCAATCTATGTTAAAAAAAGATCGATTCTGTACTCGCCAACAAATTGAACGATGGACTCATCGCCAACACCATCCTAGCACGCCACGACCCCTGGTCAGTTTACACCGAGCCCCCTGCCGCCAGCTTGTAGAAAGCGATCGAGTCCCCCGCAGTGTCTTCCTCCCCCGACAGGAACCTTGCCCCGCATCTCCTGCCTCACGAAGTCCGACACCTCTCCCTTCTCGTTTCCTCCCCATCCTCCTCTTCTCCGGCACTCGCCTTCTCACCAGAGCCAACCGCCGCACCAGGCCCCCGCACCTTCTCTCCGCAGTCGAAGCCGACCCGACGCTCCTCCACGCGTGTGCGATGCCAGCAGTCGTGGCCCAACTCCATGTCTCCCTATCCATGGTGTCGGAGGACACACACCGCCTCACGCCGCCGACAACTACGACGCACCTCCTAGACGTCCTCGTGGATGCGCCGCTCCATCCTCTCCATCGTTTTCGTGAACCTTTGTCCAGCCCAAGGACCCCCGTTCGTTCGCTTACACCTCCCAGGGATGGCGCAACGGTTCAAGGGGGAAAGGAGGAGAGGCGTCGGCGGTATTGAGCGCAAGGGGAGAGCTCGAGTGGCGGCAGGACTCGGGCGCATCGGGAAGGTGGAGATGACCACTATAGGCGCGGGTGGGGCGATGTCTGTTTGTCGGAGAGGTCGCTCCGTCGAGCGAGGATAAAAAGTCAGTGGCATTAGTGCGTAATATGAATTTTAGTGGGAGGGCAAAACGGTCTAAAGAAAAAGCTGGTTGACAGAAGCGTTCCTTCCTTTATTATTAGGTATAGACTAGGAAATGTGTCCGTACATTGCTACGAGTCAATTTTTGCGAAATATTTCTCAGAGCCTATATAATTTCACTTTGGATCTTTCTTGACGGAATGAAGTGTTCTCGATGAGGTTGTGAAAATTTAGAATCACTTCAGATCGTGAATCAAGACTAAACTTATATACGAGCATGCTCATGAAGATTCATTTTCTGTTTACTTCTCTAATAACCATTTGTAGCAAATAGTATCTAAAGTGCACAGCCATTTAGACAAACGACGTATGGCTTTTTCTCTTCCTTGTTTGCATTGATTAAAATCCAGACTCTTGCTTCGGTGCCCCTCTCCAAGAAAAGAAATTCAGTGCTACCAGGTTTCGGATTCCTGCTCCGGGTGGATATAGAGACCGTACTAGCTACGTATACGACAGCATCATACGTGATCGGGTGGGATTATAATTGATCTGTAGCGAGGAAGGCATACGACGAGGTGAGGATCGGTTGTGAGCGTACGTGACTGCACAGATTACGTCAGCCGCCATCGCTGGACAGAGAGCAGATCGCCATCCCACTCTCGCTCACTGCCCTCGTGCAGTTCCTCCACCTTCCCTCGCTCCTCCTCCACGACGGTCGTCCACACCTACATCCACCCGGACCTACGTAGTCCTCCACGCCTAGCACAAGCACCACGTCCAACTCCTCTTCCGCAACCTCCACGTCCAGCACTAGCACCGCTGACTGCAGCTGCTCCCAATCTACGAATGCCTCGGCGGCCTGGGTGCTGTACCACACGGCGACCATCACCTCCCCGCTACCGCGCTCGCCCTAAGAGGTCGAACCAGAGGTGGCCGCGAGGTGCATGTGACAACTAACGACCGTCGTGGATGTATGTCTGGGTAGATGTAGGTGTGAACGGCCGTCGTGGAGGAGGAGCGAGGGAAGGTGGAGGAACTGCGCGAGGGCGGCGGCGATCTTCTCTCTGTCCAGCGATGGCGGCCGACGTGATCTGCGCAGGCACGTACGCTCGCCACCGATCGTGAACTCCTCGTATGCCTCCTCGCAACCGATCAATTACAATCCCACCTGATCACGTATGCCGCTGTCGTTTACGTAGCTAGTATGGTCTCCATCTCCACCCGGTCTCCACCCAACCCGAAACCTGCTAGCGCTGAATTTCACCGTTCTAGTTACGGTCGAGCCATTTTCAAGAAGCAGTTGCTACCCGGAAGCGCACGTTGCAAAACATCACCACACAACTCCCTACGACCTAATTTACTAAGATTCGAGACCAACATCATTGCCTTTTCTGTTAATTTTTTAAAGAATAATTTAGCAATATAGCCGACTCAGCAAATGAACTTCCTTGTCAATGACTCCCACATATGAAATATCCTCCATGGCGCTTTTGAACTGCTTCAAAATAGAGGAACAGTCCGTCTCGAGTTCAGTTAATCACAAGACAGGGTCAGCTTCAAATCTTCAAGACACCTGACTGCTTTGTTAGGGTAATTGTATTAACAGAGGGTTAAAAGGCCAGAATATATAGTACATGTACAGGTGCAAATATACAGGAAGCCCCCTAACATATGGGAAAAGTACAATATACAAATATACTCTAACACCCCTCCCCCCCCGTCAAACTCATGGTGGATCCACAACACTGAGTTTGGAGAGTAAGAAATCATGCTGAGCGCGGGTTTGTGCCTTTTTGTAACTACCTCGGTGAATTACGCTCTTAGTTACAAGCCTGGATGAGCGGAAATGGTTAAAATAGTATGGTGGGGCCAAATGCCACATACAGGTAGACCTTTCGGCCGTCCTAACCATTTCCAAAACATCGGGACAAGAACGAGCGGCGTAATCGGCAGGCGAAGGGATCAACTACATACACAAATGAGTATGTATGCAAGCCACATACAACAGTCCTCAGAGCCATTCCATCTAAAAGAAATAGAAATATTGCAACGCCATACGGCAAGATCCAAATATCCTAGATAGATATAATAGTTTAGGATATCTCCTCATACATCAAACATCAGAGTATCAGGCGGAAGCGGAAAACAAGATCCGAGTACGGATAAGAAGCAAATCGGCATAAGATGCCCCATAAATAAACACATCCCGCCCATAGATCTCACGGATCCCCGTTCCCGGAATCTCTACACCGAGTGATCGTTGCCTACATCGTTCGTCTCATCCACCCAGTATCCATCTTGCGAGTATACCTGTTCATCTGAATCAAACAATTTATCGTGTGAGACCCTAGGGGTACTCAGCAAGTCTTTATGCCTCAAAAGGGGACACAACCTGGGGTGACGCAATTGCAGCAAAAGATAATACCTAACAATTCTAGGGATACTCGCTAACCATCCGCCTAACCAAAGATAGACGGATGTCCGTAAATTAATAACAACAGTTATAACAGTAATATTTACAGATCCATCCTCCTCCTCGCTTACCAACGAGGAAGCGGACAAACAGCCCCCATCCGTTGGCAGTTTTATTATCCATTCCATGAGTGTTGCACTATTTACTAGTCAGGTACTTAGTCAAATTAAAAGCGGTACTTTAGTTATACTTGTCTATGATCGAGAAACTGTGCTCCAAGTCGTCCATAACCGCGGACACGGCTTTCAGAAGATTTACCTGCAGGTGCACAAATAGCAACACACACTCGATCAACCTCGAAAACCAAATCAAAACCCAACAAGGCATTCATGACAAAGCGATCACAGTGATTCAGAAATATTTCGGGCCACCCCACTAAGCTACCCGCGAAGTTGGCCGGCTCAAACGGACCTGTGGTTTGTGTGGACGGCGGTAAACGATCGGGAACCCGAAAATGTGACTGGCTTGTCGATACAATAAAACGTGTCACGGTCCTAAACAGTACAGGTGCTCCACGCACAATCTTAAATAAAGCAGTAAAGCATGGCATAAGTACAGGATAGTAATAAAGCCCCAAACTACTTTGTGGCCCCAAGAAATAAGAATGAATCAAGCTCTGGCTCAGGGGGGTCCATAAGGCCTCCCGGATGTGGATAGTGCGAATAGTCAAGGAACAGGAATCAAGTACTCGGGGTCCTACGGGACACAAGTGAGCATGAAGAACCAAATAGCAGATATTGCCCACCGTGCCATGTCATTAGTTATCCCATTACTACTCAGGTTAAGTTGTTTAGGTACCTCGTTATCCATCAGACACTCACATACCCTACACATGCTGTTCTACGACCCGCATGGCTCAAACAACTCCTGTAGTAATGGCTCATGGGATGGAGGAACAAGCTTCGGTGGGGTTTAAATGTAAAGGCTATGCAGTACTTGGGATTTATTTTAGTGCAACCGTGACTCAATGATGCAAGAATAAGATAGAGGAAAATAGGTACTATATGTATGCAAGCATGTGGTAGTGCTTGCCTGGCAACTCGGTTGAAGCGAGGGATGGATCTGGGTAGTGCTCCTGGGTTTCTTGATATATCCCCTGCTCAGCGTCTATTCGAAGAACCAAACAAACAAGGGCCAACATAAATAGAGTGCACAAGCATATGAATTAAAATGCGACAAGCAAACAATCATGCCATGATGAATGATGCACAATTTGCATGGCAATAATGTAGCATGGCATGGGTGAGGTGTGGAATACAAAATAAAGCATTTTATGGAGTTTTAGTCACCTTTTATCCTCAAATAAGTTGCTGTAAACTTTATATTTATATGATGCATGCTGCAATTCAGAACATGGAATGTATAGATAGAATGGGCTCGTCGCGCTGATCGATTTAGACATATTATTTGTCAAATTTGGAGTTATAAAACCAAAGTTATTAATTAATTAAGAAAAAGGGCATTTTATTGTAATTTTAATCATCTCGAAATTTTAAAGTGCTCAAAAATATTTTGAATGGCATATTTGAATTCCTCACATTTTTCTGATTCAAAAACATATATCATATGTTGAATTTGGAATTATATTTTAAAAGATATGAAAAACAGATTTGAATTTGAGTTTAAAACACTTTCTGAAAAAGGTTTAATTAAAACAGATAAACGCAAAACTTTTTACACACGGAGGGGGCTAGCCCGAGGCGTTGACGGGTGGGACCGCAAAGCTGAGTCCGCGGTCGACCCGCGGGATCTGGATTGGCTTTTCCTACCGGGCGCGTTCCCAGCCACAGTGAGTGACAAGCGGGGCCGGCGTACACGCGGATCCACACGCGGGCGCGCCAGCCGGGGCGTGCCACGCGGCAGATCCGAGGGAGTGCGGACGCGACACAACAGAAGCAGGGGTCCTTTTTCGTAAAACGACACAGGGGCTGACATGTGGGCCACTTGGGACCGCGGGTTGAGGCGGGAAAAACTTCCTGGGCTTTTCTGCAAAACGACGGCGGCTGGTCTGACGAGTCGCACGTCCTCGACAGAGAACGGCGAGCTCGGGCGGTTTTTGCGGCGGCGATAGCGACTAAACGGCGGCGCATTTAGCCGTGCCATAAAAAGGAAAAGCGAAGAGGGGTCTACGGCCTACGACTTCCGTTCAGGCGGCATCACCGGAGGAGGACTACAACGCACGGGGCATGGCAAGAAACAGAGGGGGCAGAAGCGGCCTAGATAAGCTTGCTGCAGCGCGGCAGACGCCGTCGAGCTCTAGCGCGTGTGGGGTGTTCGACGGAACACACGGCGGGGCTAGAGCGGTACGGCGAGGCGGAGCGTGTCAGGGAGAAGGAGGTGCTCACCGCGGGCTCGGCGGTGGTGTTGGATCAGGCGGGGGCATGGCGGATCGTCGACGATGCAGACGCTCCGGCGGGCTAGGGTTTTGTCGGGCAGCGCCGGTCCTGGCGTTCCTGTGCTTCTCCTTCTCGTCTGGGTGTACTGGGCGACGCAGGGGGATGTCCTCGATCTCCCAGGCCGCTTCCACGACGAGCTTGACGGCCAGAACGACGAGGGCGACGTATGGCGTGGGCGTCAAGCTGGGCCAGTGGTCGGAGAGGTATGAGGGGAAGAAGGAGGCGGCTCTGGGGAGGATCTGGGGACGCCAGAGAGTCGTGTGGAAGGAGGAAAAAGGAGGGAGAGGGAGGAGGCCAGTTGTGGCAGGGGGTAGATAAGGTGGCCTCGGTGCCACCTTTTTCTCCCTCCTCATGTGCTGTCTTGGGCTGGGGAAAGGTAGGGCACGGCAGGGAAGGCTGCAGGTGGACCCGGGGTGAGGGAGGCGAAATTGGGCCAGCATGGCAGGTAGAAGAAGAGAGAGAGGAGAGGGGGTGGCTCGGCTAGGTATATGGGGTAGTCTTGGGTTAGGGTTTTGTTTAGGGTTAGAGAGAGGGGTGGCTGGGGTGTGGGCCAGGGAGAGAGAGGAGGTCAGGTGGCTCTCATGGTAGAGAGAGAGAAAGAGAGAGAGGGAGAGGGTGTAACCACAGGAGCATGAGCAAGCATGAAGGTTAGGAGATGGTCATGGGGATGGTCTTGTAAGATCATGCATGGCACTACACAAGAGAGGTGGATGAGGTTTGATGGCACAAGGCAAGAAACAAAGCAAGGTAGGACGGATTGAGAGAAAGAGAGAGATGAGAAGATGATCCACTCAAAATCAAATAAAACCAAAGGAGGACAAAAGATGGCGATTGTTGCATGGCCCATGCAAGTATTATATGCCATGTGTTAATCTTGTGAAAACAAAATAAAATCTCATGGCATTTATTTATGTGCATCCTCAAAAGATGGAGTAAGGGCCAAGCTACGGATTTATAGAATTAGATCCACCCAACCCACATGAGCTAGAATAAAATCAAAGAAAAATAAATACAAGCTCATGGGTAATTGGAATGGTGGAAGTATAAGGTGGTGACAAGGAAAAGTGATGGAGTTGAATAAAAGATATGCCCCCAACTCAACTTGGGCATTTAAACAATCTATCAATAACCCAAAAACAATATCACGAGGCAAAAAACAATTTATAGTGCATATCTGATAAGAACCAGATAAAAGTGTTTTATATGATGCTCAAATGCAAGGTGGCATGATGACATGAGCATGATATAATTATGATGCAACAATTATGTATAGGAAGTAGCCATTATATTACTAGACCAAGTAGCATTACAATTGTTAGACAATTGGGATGCTACAACTCTCTCCCACTAAACAGGAATCTCGCCCCGAGATTCTAGGAAGAAGAAGAAGACTCAAAGAGGGTAGGATACTTGGCACGCAGCTCATCTTCACGTTCCCAAGTGGCTTCATCCACGGAATGGTGCGACCACTGGACCTTGCAGAACTTGATGGACTTGTTGCGAGTCCTTCTTTCTACGACTTCAAGGATTTTTGTGGGGTGTTCTTGATAAGACAGGTCTTCTTGGAGATTGATAAGCTCATGGTCCACGGTCCTGCCGTTATCCTTGAAGCACTTCTTGAGTTGAGAGATGTGGAAAACATCATGGACCTTGAGTTTTTCTGGGAGCTCAAGAGCATAAGCAACTTCTCCTCTTCTTCCACGAATTTTGAATGGACCGATGTATCTAGGAGCCAGCTTTCCTTTAATACCAAAGCGGTGCGTGCCTCTCATGGGAGTGACACAAAGGTAAACGAGATCACCAGGGACATACTCCATGTCCGTGTGCTTTCTGTCATAATTGCTCTTCTGGCGACTTTGAGCAATCTTCAGATTTTCAAGAATGATGTGAACCTTCTCCTCCGCTTGAGTTACAATGTCGGGGCCAAACAATATTCTTTCTCCTGCACCCGACCAACCAATCGGAGTTCTGCATTTGCGACCATAGAGAGCCTCAAATGGTGCCATCTTTCGACTTTTCTGGAAGCTATTGTTGTAAGAGAATTCAGCATAAGGAAGACATTCTTCCCACTTCATGCCGAAAGAGATGACGCAAGCACAGAGCATATCTTCCAGAATCTGATTGATCCTTTCAACTTGTCCTTGCGATCGAGGGTGGTAAGTGTGCTGAAGTTCAATTTTGTTCCCAAAGCATTTTGGAAACTTCCGAACTTGGAAGTGAAGATGCTTCCACGGTCTGAACTGATCTCAAGAGGAACCCCATACAGAGAGACAATTCTGTTGATATAGAGCTCAGCCAACTGAATTGCAGAAATTGTTTCCTTGACGGGAAAGAAGTGAGCCACTTTAGAAAGCCTGTCAATGACAACAAAGATTGCATTGTTGCCCTTCTACGACCTTGGAAAACCAGTGATGAAGTCCATCTCTACTTTCTCCCATTTCCATTCGGGGTTTCAATGGCTGTAGAAGACCGGAAGGTTTCGATGGATGCTTTAACTCATGCGGACATCACACCGAGACATACTTGGCACAATATCGCTTCAATCCCGCCACCAATATTGTGTTTTCAAGTCCATGTACATCTTTGTGCCGCTGTGGTGGATAGAAAGAATGTAATAATGCGCCTCCTTGAGAACTTGCTCTCAAACCCGGTAGTTCGAACAAACATCCGTGTTCAAAGAAAAGCGTGCCTTGGTCATCGACGTGGAAGGACTCATACTGAAGCTGAATGTTGGAGATGATCTTTTGGTGTACGGATCACCAAGTTGAATGGAGCGAACCTTTTCTTCCAAGAGAGGGTTGCCAGAAGGTTCAGAAGATACCCTTGATCCACAATTTCAAGGTTGAGCTGACGGAATTCCTCGCACAAGAGCGGCTGTTGTTCTTCCACCATGAGGTTGCTGACATAAGCTTTGCGGCTGAGAGCATCGGCCATGACATTAGCTTTGCCCGGAGTGTAGTTGATGGTCAAATCGAAATCATTGATTGCTTCAATCCACCTCCTCTGATGAAGGTTGAGATCAGGCTGTGTGAAGATATACTTCAGACTCTTGTGATCAGAAAAGATTTCACAACGGTTGCCAAGCAAGTAATGCCTCCATACTTTCAAAGCAAAGACAACTGCTGCGAGTTCGAGGTCATGTGTAGGATAGTTGATCTCATGCGTCTTCAACTGTCGAGAGGCATAAGCAACAACTTGTTTTTCTTGCATAAGGACCGCACCCAATCCTTGCAAAGATGCGTCACAAAATATCTAGAAAGGCTTGGATGTATCTGGAGGAACCAAGACTGGTGTGGAAGTGAGCTTCTCTTTGAGTGTTTCAAAGCTTGCTTGACATGCAGGAGTCCAAAGGTATTTCTTGCCTTTCTTGAGGAGATCGGTAAGAGGCTTCGCTATCTTCGAAAAGTTCTGAACGAAGCGACGACAATAACTAGCCAAACCAAGGAAGCTCCAGACTTCTTTGACATTTACAGGAGGAAGCCAGTCAACAATTGTGTTTATAGTTTCCGGGTTGACGGCAATGCCCTTGGCAGAGATGACGTGACCAAGGTAGGTGACTTGAGGCAACCAAAACTCACATTTGGAGAACTTTGCATACAGGTGGTTCTCACGAAGCTTGTTTAGGACACACCGAAGGTGTTCTTCATGTTCTTCCTTTGACTTAGAATAGACTAGGATGTCATCCAGATAGACCACAACGAACTTATCAAGATACTCCATGAAAACCGAGTTCATAAGCCTCGAGAAGGTGGCAGGTGCGTTGGTGAGACCGAAAGACATGACCGTGTACTCATACAGGCCATAGCAGGTGGTGAAAGCTGTTTTAGGAACATCTTCCTTGCGAATCTTGATTTGATGATAACCATTTCTCAAGTCAAGCTTAGAGAATACCACAGCTCCAGCTAGCTGATCGAAGAGATCATTAATCCGCGAAAGGGGATATTTATTCTTGATGGTTTTAGCATTGAGAGCCCGATAGTCAACACAAAGTCTATCAGTCTTGTCTCGCTTCTTCACAAAGATGGTTGGGCTACCCCAAGAAGAAGTACTGTGTTGAATGAAACCCAACTTCTCTTGTTCATCAAGTCGACGCTTGAGTTCAGCCAACTCAGCAGGACCCATTTTATAAGGCCGCTTGGAGATAGGAGCCGCTCCAGTTCAAGCTCAATTACAAACTCAACCTCACGATCCGGAGGCATACAGCAACTCTTCCGAAAGACATGCAGGAACTCACAGGACCGAACACTCAATAGCTTCCATAGCGTCAAGATTCAGAGCCACCAAAGAGAAAAGCTGAATAGGTGAGTCGACTTGGAGAATAGACTATATGGCCTTCGTGAATTTTCAGGAAACCGAGCTCAAAGACAATCAATCACAGCTGCATTTGCTGTCAACCAATCCATGCCCAAGATAACATCAATGTCAGAATTGCCCAGAATAATTAAGGACGCCGAGAACGAAGAGCCACCAATCTCAATTTGGTTGTCATGGCTGATATGAGCAGCCCTCATCTTTGAGCCAGGAGATTGTACCACCAGACGATGCAATAAGGGAACCATATCCAGATCATGCTCATGAGCAAACTTATGAGAAACAAAAGAATGGGAAGCACCAGAATCAAACAAAACTCGTGCAGGGACTGAGTTAACGGGAAGCATACCCATCACAACTCCAGGTGCATGCTTAGCTTGAGCGGCGTTGACACAGTTGGCACGAGCAATAGTAGACCCGGGCTTGGTGTTGATGTTGAGAGCCCGAGGTGGTGGTGCACGAACCATAGGAGAGCTTGCCGCAGGTCTTGGAGGTGGTGGAGGAAGAGCTTTGTTGTTCATTGGACAGTTCCAGTGTTGATGCCCAGTGTTTCCACAAGTGTAACAAGCACCAGGTGGACGTGGAGCAACATAGCCAGGGACTCCGCCAGCGCCTCAGTAGTTGTGGTTGTAGCCCCTGGGAGCAGCAGTGAGGAAGTTTGGTGGCCTTGCCACGTAGCTTGAAGGTCTTGGTGGAGCCGGGAGCGACGGTGGGGTGTTAGGAACCCAGACACGACGCTTAGAAGGAGTTGACATAGCTGAAGAGCTTGCTGCATCGCGGTTGTGTTTCTTTGACTCCTCAAACACTTGCCTACTTGCTTCTTCCTGCAGAGCTGTATGTTGGAGTTCCAGAAAAGACGCCGGCCTTGCATGTGTGATTGCATATTTAATCGATGCATTGAGCCCTTGTCTGAACCTCTTTGCTTCTTCTTGTCATCGAGATCTCATCGCCACCATAACGAAAAGGTTCATGAAGTTTCGATGTAGGTATTGACATTGTCATTGCCACGCTTGAGGTTGAGAAACACTTCCTTCATCCTCTCCATGACAATTTCTCGGATGACATCGCTCTTTGAAAGCTCAAGTGAACTGTTCCCAAGTAGGCTGAAAACCGTGTAGTTTGCCTTGAGGTAATTCTCCCACCACGTAGCTGCATCTCCTTCGTAAGGTGAGTGGCACATTTTACCCATTCTTGCTCAGAACATCAGTACCAAGAATCCTTGACATCTCACGCAACCAATCATCAGCATCAAGTGGTTGATCGGACACATCAAATTGGCGTGGGTTGAACTTCAGGAAGCTTTTGATGTCTCCTCGCTTGGGAGGTGGAGGTAGCGGAACAAACTCATTCCTCCTGACACTTTCTTCAAATCGCTGCTGGTTCTGCTGCATTGCTGCCAAGGCATTGGCGATGCTTGACAACGCGGCCCCCAGTTCAGGTTGTATGTCCTCCTCAGAACGGTGTGGTGGTGCCATCCTGTGATTGATATAAAACACAAGTTAGTACCATAATGGAGAATAATAATAATCCAAAATAGTACCAAGATGGAATTAACCAAGATTAAAGGATACGATTTACTAAGATGATATTAAAATATCAACAAAGTTCACATCACCTAGAAGATATTAAGCATATCGCACGCGACTGAACAAGGAGAGTGGTTTGCAAATTTCTGTATTAAAATACCAATAGATGCGCAAAATCACTTATCAGGTAAAGATTAGCAACTCCACATTCTGTGAAAGCATGCTGGAAGGAAGAACACCCTTAAGAAGATGGCACCGGTTAACAAGGAGTCAGATAGATCGCGCCGGTTCTCCAAAAGCCCTCACAAGATGGAATGTACCAACAGTTGATAACCAAAGGCAGATTGTGATAACAAATTGGATGCAACAGATAGACAAGGAATTACACACACACACACACACACTTTCTATGGTACTACGGAAACCCAGAACACGTGAATCCTAGCTTGAATTTTAAGAAGAGGATTGAAAACGTTACACTTCCTTACCAGAAAAGGGTGGGTGGGTGGGTGGGTAAGAAGAAAAGTGGAAGCAGTCCTACTCTCACGTTTTGTTTTGTTTTTCCCTAGTATACATAGCTACCAAAATATTTGCTAGACTGACAACGACCATTTGGCTGAGACCACAAGGGCGGATGGCTCGATACCAATTGTAACTACCTCGGTGAATTACGCTCTTAGTTACAAGCGATGAGCGGAAATGGTTAAAATAGTACAGTGGGCCAAATGCCACTCACAGTAGACCTTTCTACCCCCTAACCATTTCCAAAACATCAGGACAAGAACGAGCGGCGTAATCGGCAGGCGAAGGGATCAACTACATACACAAATGAGTATGTATGGAAGCCACATACAACAGTTCTCAGAGCCATTTCATCTAAAAGAAATAGAAATATTGCAACGCCATACGGCAAGATCCAAATATCCTAGATAGATATAATAGTTTAGGATATCTCCTCATACATCAAACATCAGAGTATCAGGCGGAAGCGGAAAAAAAGATCCGAGTACGGATAAGAAGCAAATCGGCATAAGATGCCCCATAAATAAACACATCCCGCCCACAGATCTCACGGATCCCCGTTCCCGGAATCTCTACACCGAGTGATCGTTGCCCACATCGTTCGTCTCCTCCACCCAATATCCATCTTGCGAGTATACCTGTTCATCTGAATCAAACAATTTATTGTGTGAGACCCTAGGGGTACTCAGCAAGTCTTTATGCCTCAAAAGGGGACACAACCTGGGGTGACGCAATTGCAGCAAAAGATAATACCTAACAATTCTAGGGATACTTGCTAACCATCCGTCTAACCAAAGATAGACGGATGTCCGTGAATTAATAACAACAGTTATAACAGTAATATTAACAGATCCATCCTCCTCCTCGCTTACCAACGAGGAAGCGGACAAACAGCCCCCATCCGTTGGCAGTTTTATTATCCATTCCATGAGTGTTGCACTATTTACTAGTCAGGTACTTAGTCAAATTAAAAGCGGTACTTTATTTATACTTGTCTATGATCGAGAAACTGTGCTCCAAGTCCTCCATAACCGCGGACACGGCTTTCAGAAAGATTTACCTCATAGGGTGCACAAATAGCAACACACACTCGATCAACCTCGAAAACCAAATCAAAACCCAACGAGGCATTCACAACAAAGCGATCACAGATTCAGAATATTTCAGGGGCCACCCCACTAAGCTACCCTTAACGAAGTTGGCCGGCTCAAACGGACCTGTGGTTTGTGTGGACGGTAAACGACCGAACCCGAAAATGTGACTGGCTTGTCGATACAAAACGTGTCACGGTCCTAAATAAAAGGTGCTCCACGCACAATCTTAAATAAAGCAGTAAAGCATGGCATAAGTACAGGATAGTAATAAAGCCCCAAACTACTTTGTTGCCCCAAGAAATAAGAATGAATCAAGCTCTAGCTCAGGGGGGTCCATAAGGCCTCCCGGATGTGGATAGTGCGAATAGTCAAGGAACAGGAATCAAGTACTCGGGGTCCTACGGGACACAAGTGAGCATGAAGAACCAAATAGCAGATATTGCCCACCGTGCCACTCATTAGTTATGCCATTACTACTCAGGTTAAGTTGTTTAGGTACCTCGTTATCCATCAGACACTCACATACCCTACACATGCTGTTCTACGACCCGCATGGCTCAAACAACTCCTGTAGTAATGGCTCATGGGATGGAGGAACAAGCTTCGGTGGGGTTTAAATGTAAAGGCTATGCAGTACTTGGGATTCATTTTAGTGCAACCGCGACTCAATGATGCAAGAATAAGATAGAGGAAAATAGGTACTATATGTATGCAAGCATGTGGTAGTGCTTGCCTGGCAGCTCGGTTGAAGCGAGGGATGGATCTGAGTAGTGCTCCTGGGTTTCTTGATATATCCCCTGCTCAGCGTCTATTCGAAGAAGAACCAAACAAACAAGGGCCAACATAAATAGAGTGCACAAGCATATGAATTAAAATGCGACAAGCAAACAATCATGCCATGATGAATGATGCACAATTTGCATGGCAATACTGTAGCATGGCATGGGTGAGGTGTGGAATACAAAATAAAGCATTTTATGGAGTTTTAGTCACCTTTTATCCTCAAATAAGTTGCTGTAAACTTTATATTTATATGATGCATGCTGCAATTCAGAACATGGAATGCATAGATAGAACGGGCTCGTCGCGCTGATCGATTTAGACATATTATTTGTCAAATTTGGAGTTATAAAACAAAAGTTATTAATTAATTAAGAAAAAGGGCATTTTATTGTAATTTTAATCATCTCGAAATTTTAAAGTGCTCAAAAATATTTTGAATGGCATATTTGAATTCCTCACATTTTTCTGATTCAAAAACATATATCATATGTTGAATTTGGAATTATATTTTAAAAGATATGAAAAACAGATTTGAATTTGAGTTTAAAACACTTTCTGAAAAAGGTTTAATTAAAACAGATAAACGCAAAACTTTTTACACACGGAGGGGGCTAGCCCGAGGCGTTGACGGGTGGGACCGCAAAGCTGAGTCAGCGGTCGACCCACGGGATCTGGATTGGCTTTTCCTACCGGGCGCGTTCCCAGCCACAGTGAGTGACAAGCGGGGCCGGCGTACACGCGGATCCACACGCGCGCGGCACCGGCGTGCCAGCGGCGAATCCGAGGAGTGCGGACGCGACACAACAAGCAGGGGTCCTTTTCAGAAACGACACAGGGGCTGACATGTGGGCCACTTGGGACCGTGGGTTGAGGCGGGAAAAACTTCCTGGGCTTTTCTGCAAAACGACGGCGGCTGGTCTAACGAGTCGCACGTCCTCGATAGAAAACGGCGAGCTCGGGCGGTTTTTGCGGCGGCGATAGCGACTAAACGGCGGCGCATTTAGCCGTGCCATAAAAAGGAAAAGCGAAGAGGGGTCTACGGCCTACGACTTCCGTTCAGGCGGCATCACCGGAGGAGGACTACAACGCACGGGGCATGGCAAGAAACAGAAGCGGCCTAGATAAGCTTGCTGCGGCGCGGGATATCTGCAGACGCCGTCGAGCTCTAGCGCGTGTGGGGTGTTCGACGGAACGCACGGCGGGGCTAGAGCGGTACGGCGAGGCGGAGCGTGTCAGGGAGAAGGAGGTGCTCACCGCGGGCTCGGCGGTGGTGTTGGATCGGGCGGGGGCGTGGCGGATCGTCGACGACGCATTCTCCGGCTGGCTAGGGTTTCGCGGCGCCCGGTCTGGCGTTCCTGGGCTTCTCCCTTCTCGTTTGGGTGTCTCTGGCGGCAGGGGATGTCCTCGATCTCCCAGGCCGCTTCCACGACGAGCTTGACGGCCGGAACGATCAGGGCGACGATGTGTCAAGGGCGCAAGCGGCTCTGGCGGTGGTCGGAGAGGTATGAGGGGAAGAAGGAGGCGGCTCTGGGGCGGATCTGGGGACGCCAGAGAGTCGTGTGGAAGGAGGAAAATGGAGGGAGAGGGAGGAGGCCAGCTGTGGCAGGGGGTAGATAAGGTGGCCTCGGTGCCACCTTTTTCTCCCTCCTCATGTGCTGGCTCGGGCTAGGGAAAGGTAGGGCACGGCGGGGAAGGCTGCAGGTGGACCAGGGTGAGGGGGAGGCGCAGCAGCTGGGGCCAGCATGGCAGGTAGAAGAAGAGAGAGAGGAGAGGGGGTGGCTCGGCTAGGTAGATGGGGTAGTCTTGGGTTAGGGTTTTGTTTAGGGTTAGAGAGAGGGGTGGCTGGGGTGTGGGCCAGGGAGAGAGAGGAGGTCAGGTGGCTCTCATGGTAGAGAGAGAAAGAGAGAGAGGGAGAGGGTGTAACCACAAGAGCATGAGCAAGCATGAAGGTTAGGAGATGGTCATGGGGATGGTCTTGTAAGATCATGCATGGCACTACACAAGAGAGGTGGATGAGGTTTGATGGCACAAGGCAAGAAACAAAGCAAGGTAGGACGGATTGAGAGAAAGAGAGAGATGAGAAGATGATCCACTCAAAATCAAATAAAACCAAAGGAGGACAAAAGATGGCGATGGTTGCATGGCCCATGCAAGTATTATATGCCATGTGTTAATCTTGTGAAAACAAAATAAAATCTCATGGCATTTATTTATGTGCATCCTCAAAAGATGGAGTAAGGGCCAAGCTACGGATTTATAGAATTAGATCCACCCAACCCACGTGAGCTAGAATAAAATCAAAGAAAAAGAAATACAAGCTCATGGGTAATTGGAATGGTGGAAGTATAAGGTGGTGACAAGGAAAAGTGATGGAGTTGAATAAAAGATATGCCCCCAACTCAACTTGGGCATTTAAACAATCTATCAATAACCCCAAAACAATATCACGAGGCAAAAAACAATTTACAGTGCATATCTGATAAGAACCAGATAAAAGTGTTTTATATGATGCTCAAATGCAAGGTGGCATGATGACATGAGCATGATATAATTATGATACAACAATTATGTATAGGAAGTAGCCATTATATTACTAGACCAAGTAGCATTACAATTGTTAGACAATTGGGATGCTACACTTTTTAAAGAAATCTGCCAACTGCAAGTTTGAAGGCACATAATGGAGCGCAACAACCTGATCCTGCACCTGAGCACGTGTATAAAAAGCATCAACACCAATATGCTTGGTCAACTCATGCTTGACCGGATCACGTGCAATACTGATAGACTCTTGTCGTCGACAAAAGTAGAGTGGTTGTAATGTGAGACCCCAAAATCTGCAAGCAACCACCGTAACCAGGTCACCTCAGCAGTCACCGAAGCCATAGCCCGCAACTCAGCCTCAACACTCGAACGGGAAACCGCTACCTGTTTCTTCGTCTTCCAAGCAACAAGCGAACCACCAAGAAACACACAGTAAGCAGAAAGTGAACGACGATCCGTAGGATCATTTGCCCACGTAGCATCCGAGTAGAACTGGAGCTGGAGAGAGCTAGAACGAGGAAAGAAAAGGCGACGAGTAATTGTGCCACGAAGATAACGAAGAACACGAAAGAGATGACTCTAGTGAACAGTGGTAGGAGCTGAGACAAACTGGCTCAGAATATGAATAGGATAAGAGATATCAGGACGGGTGACAACAAGATAAACAAGACTCCCAACAAGATAGCGATAACGAGTGGGATCGGGAAGAGGATCACCATCCGTAGGACGAAGCTTAACATGAAGCTCCATAGGAGTCTCAACGGTGCGCTCATCCGTAAGAGCAGCCCGAGCAAGAAGATCCTGAATATACTTTTCCTGAGAGATAGAAAACCCATCAGAAGTGGAAAAAACCTCAATCCCAAGAAAGTAGCGAAGAGGACCAAGATCAGTCATAAGAAACTGATCACGAAGACGAGCCTTGACAAAGGCAATATACTCAGGATCATCACTAGTAATGATCATATCATCAACATAGAGAAGGAGAAGAGTGCGTCCACGAGGAGAAGTGTGAACAAAAAGCGTTGGATCCTGAGAACTAGGAGAGAAACCAGTAGCAGTCACCACAGAGGAAAAACGCTCAAACCAGGCACGAGGGGCCTGTTTCAGGCCATAAAGGGAACGTCGAAGACGACAAACCATCCCATCGGGAACAGAATACCCAGGAGGAGGCTGCATATAAACCTCCTCACTCAACTTGCCATTAAGAAAAGCATTCTGAACATCAAGTTGGGACACAGACCAGCGTCGAACAGAAGCAACAACAAGAAGAGTACGCACAGTAGTCATATGGGCCACAGGAGCAAAGGTCTCATCATAGTCACGACCGTGTTCCTGCTGAAAACCACGAGCCATAATACGCGCTTTATAGCACTCAAGAGATCCATCAGAGCGGGTCTTAATTTTATAGACCCACTTACACGTGATAGGACGAACACCGGAAGGGGGAGAGACAAGATCCCATGTGCCAGTGCGCTCAAGCACAGCGATCTCCTCAGCCATGGCAAGCTGCCATTCCGGATGACACGCGGCATCCCGATAAGAAGTTGGCTCGGAGACAACAGAGAGACCATACTGACTAGGGGAGTAATGGTCTGGAGCACGATGCTGACGAACAGGCTGTGAGGAAGGAAGCTCATCCGCGGAAGATGACTAATCAGAAGAGGAGGAAGAAGGAGTCATGGAGGAAGGATCCAAAGCCGGAGACCGAGGAGAACTAGGGGAACTAGACGGAGGAGAGGATGACGCAGCAGAAGGAGGAGGCGCAACAGAAGGAGGAGGTGGAGGAGAAGTGACAGCGGAAGGTGTATCAGGAAAAAGAAGAAAAGAGAGATCATCCGTTGGGTAAGTTCCAGAGGCGGGGCGAGGATAGAAAGGACGCGTCTCATCGAACGTGACATCACGAGAGATGCGCATATGACGACCAACGGGGTCCCAACAGCGATAGCCCTTATGCTCATCACTATAGCCGAGAAAAACACACTCAACAGACTGAGCGGTTAGTTTGGTGCGTTCACGAGGAGGAAGAAGGACATAGCAAACGCAACCAAATAAACGAAGAGTCGAGTAGTCTGGACAGGAGCCAGAGAGACGCTCGAGAGGAATGCCACCTTGAAGAGTAGCTGAAGGCTGGATATTAATGGGGTAAGTCGACGTAGCGACAGCCTCAGCCCAGAAATGCGGCGGAAGAGAGGAAGCAATCATCATAGCGCGGGTAGTTTCAAGAATATGATGATGCTTACGCTCGGCGACAACATTTTGAGCATGGGCGTCGGGACACGAGAATTGAGCAAGGGTGCCCTGCTCAGCAAGGATGCCACGCAGGTGCTGAGAGATATATTCTCCTGCAGAGTCAACACGAAATACACGAATAGGCGTGGAATACTGAGTACGAACCATGGCCACAAAGCGCTGATAAATAGCAAGCACCTCGCTGCGAGAGCGCATAAAAAATAACCAGGTGTACCGTGAAAAATCATTAATAAACAAAATATAGTATCGGTGGCCCCCTTTTGAAGCAAAGGGAGCTGGACCCCACACATCTGAATGAACTAAATCAAAAGGTCGCTGAGATACAGACACACTGGTAGGATAGGGAAGCTGAATCTGTTTACCTAACCTACAACCCTGACACGAATGTAACGACGACACATCTCCTAAGATAATCCCGTAAGATCACGATTTAACTAAAGATGATAAACGGAGCCACAGAGATGACCCGACCGATGATGCCACTGCTGAAACGAGCCAATGGAAGCAAGAACCCAGATAGAAGTGGCAGAAGAAGTGTCAGCGGAAGGAACGCGAAGCCAGTCTAACTCCCATAGCCCCGGAGACTCAATGCTGCGAGGGCCAGCTCTAACCAGAGACTGTGTACGATGGTCCTGAATAGCACAAGAATCAGCATCAAGAATGACACGACAACCGTAATCGAAGTCGACTAGCAGAGAAAAGATTCATCTTAAGGCTGGGAACATGAGAAACATCAGGAACAAAGAAGGAGGAAGTAGAAAGGGTGCCTCGACTGGAAACAGGAAGAGAGGTACCATCAGCCGTAATAACATGAACAGGAGAAATAAGAGAGCGAAGAGCAGAAAGAATAGAAGACACAGAAGTCATATGAAAAGAAGCTCCAGAATCCAGATACCACGGGGATGACGTACCTGACTGTGTAGAAGGTGATGGTCGCGCGGTGCTAGAAGAACTAGACACAGAACTAGCGATGCGCATAAGGAGGAACCCAGCAATGGAAAGCGTACTACGAAGACCACGAATAATATCCTGATCGAATGAGCACCAATAGGGGTTCAAGCACCAGCAGAGGTCCATAAGCAACCGAAGATCCTAAAGAACCGCACCCGGACGAGCAAGATCTCGCCGACGTAAGCGTGGATCCCTCGTCCAGCAACCAGAGATATCGTGGCCAGGCTTGCCATAGTGGGCGCAGGGAGGACGAGAACCACGAGGCTGCTGAGACTGACTCTAACCCTGGGCAGGTGGAGCAGAGTGTAGCGGCGGCGCTGGAGACCACGACGATGCCAGCGGCATGGGGGGACCACGAGCAGCAAGAACAGAAGGAACCTCAAGAAGACCAGCACCACGAAGACGAGTCTCCTCATCACGAAGCTCAGCCAGTATCTCAGAGAGCGGAACACGACCACGAGCAAGCAGCTGGGCATGACACGGCTCAAACTCCTTGCGGAGCCGCGACAAGAACTCAAAGACGCGCTAAAACTCCAGATCCGCCCGCACAATCAGATAGTAGGGACAGGTGTTACACACCGCTGTACGAAGAGAGTCAAGCTGACGCCAAATAGAAGCACTCTGAGTATAGAAGTCATCAATAGTGGAATCACCCTGTTTAAGAGCATGCTCCTGACGAACCACAGACAGATAAAGAGCATCTCGACGGCCGATAAGCGGCGAAGAAAAAGCCCACCGAGCAGCAGTGGGAAGACCCATGAACTCAGCAGCATACTGAGGCAGAACACTGAAAGTGAGAACAGCAGCAGCACACGAGCATCCTCATCTATCCACTGAGTGTAGTCAGCCAGATCCAGCTGGTAGGTCGCAGTAGCAGTAGAATACTCCTGAACCTGGCGCTCATAATCAGCCCGAGCAGAATCATCAGCACTCTGGGCTGCATCCTTGACCGCCTGAGTAGCATCGGGGGCAATGGAAACGGGTGGTGGTGCAATAGGCGCCGGAGGCAGAACGGGGCGCGGTGGACAGGAGACCTCACCAGAAAGCACACCCCAAAGACGAAGTCCGCGCATATGGACGCGTATGAAGGCAGCGAAATCAGGATAATTCGCGCCATAAAAAAGCACCGGGCAGCGAGGAATCGCAACATAGCCCGACGAGGAAGACATAGTTTTTTTTTCGAACTAGATCCGAACGAGAACCGGATCAGAACACTGCGCGGTGGCGGCGGCCGGGGTGGGTCGGCAGCGGCGGCGGCGGCCGGCAACGAGCGAGGGAGAGGGGCCGGTGGCGACGGCGGCGACGGGGTTGGCGGCGGGGGCGGCCTGCGGTGGCGGGACGAGGAGGCGGCGGCGGGGTGGCTGGCGCGACTACAAGGGCGGCGGCGTATGGTAAGCAGCAGTGACGGCGTGGTGGCCAGCGGCATGAAGAAGAAGAAGAAAGAAAAGCTTCTTTGCTCTTTACGCTCTGATATCATATTAGGGTAATAGATCTTGTATTACCAGAGGGCCAAAAGATCAGAATATATAGTACATATACAGGTGCAAATATAAAGAAAGCCCCCTAACATATGGAAAAACTAAAATATACAAATATACTCTAACATGCTTCACCTGTAGCAGCCTAGCAGGATTTTGGTAAATATGAAAATCACAAAGGAGCGAGCTAAATGTGAAAATCACAATCAGAACAACTTAACAGCGCGCACTCATTTACACATAGTACTGAACAATGGCTGAACAATCGTGCCTCTGCCTCCTCCATTAATGGCAGAGACGGACTGACGGACACAAGATCGATGACCACCTGCAGGGAGATGAGATCACAGTTGTAGCTGAAGTGAATGAATTCTAAATCCTTCTACCTGATCCTCCCACTCCTCTCTATTTCGTGTGATACTGCACCCTCAATTCTCTTTATCCCATCTCAATTTCTCATGAGATCCCGAGTGGCCTCACATGAATAGAGGTCCTTAGTAAGCACACGAACACTAATACTTTAGACTCAATAAGAGTAGCTGATTTCTACTGCAAAGAACTGAATTCCATCCCACAAATTTCAGATCCGCCCAGGGTCAATCGGTCCCCTTCTCCACAAATTACATCATCCATCCTCGAGATCCATCCTCCACACGGACGCACTGGTCTGAACCTCCCGGAGTCGCTGCTCCCTGAGCTGCTGAAGTGCAGTGAGTAGTTGTTCCCTGAACTGCTGAAGTCCGGTGCCGTAGATCGACCGACGACATGACCTGCACGGCGTGACGCCCGTGCTAAGAAGCTTGCGATGCCCACCTCAGCCGCCTGCGGGATTACGACGTCGCTCGCAGCGGTGTGTCCTTTCCTCTCTCCGGAGTCCGGACTCTGTCAGGCTAAAACGGAGCCCGTTTATTATTTTCTAATCTGACTTTGGCGTAGGAAGAAAAACGTAAGGACCAAAGCTTAGAAACCCACATCTAGCGATTTAAATCCAGGTTTTCTTTTACGGATGGACGACGAAAGCGCACCGAATGATGGACCAAAGCGCACACCGGGAGTGAAAATGAACATACTCCCTCCGTCTCAAAATAGATGTCGCAAATTTGTTAAAATTTAAATTAATTTAGACACTATTTAGTATATATATTCATCTAAATTTTGAAAAACCCGTGACATCTATTTTGAAACGGAGAAGTACCATATATGAGTGCAATCAGTACAACTCCGGAAGTAACGACCCTAGAAGTTTGTATGTCCCTTAGAGTGAAGCCAGTACTCCACGACATGAAAAACAAAGCAGAGCACAAGCATTGCATACCAGGGTGCTCCATAGTGCCGCCCTTGATGCTCTCCTTGATGAGTTTGATCCTCTCGACAAGCAGTGCACGACTTCAAGAACGCCTCGCAGCTGACCTCAGAGTGAAGAATTCCTTCTCCCGAGTAGGTTTCTTAAAGTATATTAGGCTTTTGGATCATGATTCTTTTACCTTTTCCTTTGTTGCTTGAGTGCAAATCTGGCCATTTTAGTGAGGACAATAACTGATGTACTACTGGTTGCATCATCAACAACAATGACAATATCTACTCTCTTATGGCTGGAGCATCATTTACAACATCACCTGTCATTCCACATATTTGATCTGGTGCTTGCAGATGTTTCACAGTATCATACTTGTGCTCTGAAGTAACAAATTATCACTCTGATTAATATAGAACCAAACAGTTATTCACTAATTCGACTTGTCAAAACCCATACCAGGGAAGACGCTAGCAAAACCATCAGCTTTCTTAAGGAGATCATCAACTTGTAAAGTAGAAATAAACACGTCTGAGTTCTGGCCAAACAAAGCAGGTGAAGCATGTGAAGAAACTAATTTTTATGCACATGACAAAGAAAATGTTTAGCAAAATGAAAAGAAAGTTAAGATGTAGTGTAAGAAATCTGATGCTGGATGGCTTAACTTAAAAGTAGACGCAAGCTTTGTAGAAGAATAGTACAAATGATCTTGGGGAGCCCTGCTGCGAAACAACACTGGGAATATCATCTTGTCATCTTCGGGGCACCATCCTAGTACCTGCTCCATAGCTTTTTTTTTAGATAAAAGGCTCAAAGAGCCCGACTTTGAATTAACAAAGCCCACAACCGACCAGGAGTACAGATTACACACGCACACACCACTGCTGGGGATACCAGCTTAAGATTACAGCACAGAAACAACAGACGAGATAAAAAACAGGGCAAAAGAAAGCCAAGCTAAGTACAAGACTAAAGCATGCCGCTTGAACCACAGGATCGTCGAGCACCATCTTCTGCTGAGCGGGAGGCAGCACCAAGACTTCAGACAGGGGCCGGCTTGCTTGACACGGCCATATCCCATCAAACCCACCTTATCTAGCTTCCAGGCTTGCAAGATCAATAGATTTGGCATCGCAGCAGCTCACATGTTAGTTAAACTTGGATGTAGAGAGTATAGTGGGAATGTGTAGTTTGGTTCAGCTCCACCCTATGTGGTGGATGTGACCAACTTGATTACTGTATGCATCCTTCCGATTAATATATCTCCCATTTAAAAAAAGATGATCACTTGAAGTTCAAGAGAAATGTTAATATTCCACCGATACACTAAGGATTATACCTTGCATATTAACTTCTTATAGATTCACAAAAGATGATCACTTGAAGTTCAAGAGAAATGTTAATATTCCACCGACTACGTGGACCCGTAGTCCAAGGATGAACTACTCACGCATCACACCAGAGGCTTGCATGGTGATGAAGAAGGCCTCCAGGGTGAATTCCTCTCTCCGGCAGGGTGCCGGGAAAAGCTTTAGATCCCTCCTGATCTAGGGATGGAGATGACGGCAGATACAGACTCTTTCGTGGATTTTTGCGCCCTTAGGGTTTTCGTCCCGAGGGCATCTTATAGGCGGAAGAAGGGGGTGCTAGGGTCGGCTAGACCACCCCCTGGCGCGGGCCAGGCCTGGCCGTGCGGCCAGGTGGTGTGGTCGGCCCCCAGCCCTTCTCCGTCTCGTATTCTGGCATCTGATGACTTTCGGAAAAATAGGCACTTTGGCTTTTGTCCCGTCCAATTCCGAGAATATTCATTTTATGACTTTCCTGAAACCAAAAACAGCAGAAAACAGGCAGCTGGCACTGTGGCTCTTGTTAATAGGTTAGTCCAAGAAATCATATGAAAAATACTCCAAAGTGTGGACAAAACACAAGAAAGTGGATAAAACCAAGCATGAAACATAAAAAATTATAGATACATTTGCAATGTATCAACATCCCCAAGCTTAACTCCTGCTCGTCCTCGAGTAGGTAAGTGATAAAAAGAAAGAATAATTTTTGAGGTGACATGCACCATCAAAGACTTGATCAAAGTATTTGTAAAACATTCAAAGCTGGGATCATACTACTTCAATCATAACATGAAAGACAAAGTTTTAGCAATAAGACAAAGAAACTATGATACAACATGAAAATGCACAAACAAAAGATTCATGAATAACAATACTTTGCAAGACGTTTGTTTGTTTCACATAAAGAAAACATAGCATAATAGCATTCAGTTTGTTCCTCATAGAGTAGCAAATATAAATGCATAGGACACCTTTAAAGTTCATAAGAGTGACTAGATACAAATAGTTTAAAACAAGAAATATCAAGATATGCATCAATCAACTAGTCTTGGGACAATGCACATAGAACTAAGAATGGCCACTATGCTCTCAAAGTAGGTGCATAAAGATAGAAGGTGGAGACTCAATATAATGGTGGAAGAAAGGCCTTCATAGAAGGAAGCAGGGATTCAAGTCTCATAAAGAGCTTCCAAAAATTATGGTCCTTATAGCTTTCATCTCTCATTGCCCCTATCATAAGCATCTTGAAGTGATTAAGGTTAAAGTGAACATACTATGGTGTACATGCTTAATGAAGTATAAGTTAGAGATCTCAGGTCCCTTGTATACGAGGGCCGCTCCTCATGCTACTCAAGTTTAGTCACCGGTAAGTTCTTGTCATCGTAAGTACATGTGTATCATAGAGAACTGCCAACGGGGTACCCCTTGCCCGATGATACGGAAGAATCCCCATATCAAAATGACAAGGCAAGCAGACAACGAGCATCTCAGCAATCTTCTTATTTACCATGGGAATATGGTGTTTTTTTCTCTGTTTCCTCTTTTCATAATATCTATTTTTTTCTTTTTCTCTTTTTTCTCAATATAGAACTCTTTTTTATAAGAAGAATGCTTCATAGACAGCTCATTATGGTTACGCTGCAGGTTTCCACCATGTCAGCATGGATTAGACCAACGGCCCAGGCGTTTCTCTAACACATATACATAACTCCATGGACTTACAAGCTCCCCTTTCAGTTCACACCAACGATATCCATATACAAAAGAGCATGATATCAACTAGGTACAAGTACCAAGTGCAATGTTGAAAGCGTTCCCCATGACAGCATGGTTCTGCTAATCCCCAAAAAATAATGCAAGCATATACAATATAGACGACACAATGGTTTAAGTTTATTAAGGGCAAGAAAAGTAAAGTGTGCCATCAAGTTCGTGAGAGCTTTAATCACTAGTTTTCTCATAACAAGTTTAATTCGGAAGGTAAACAAAAGCATGAATATACTTGGAATAGCATAAGCTAGTAGGTAGGTATGGTGGACTCTTTGGAATAACTTGGTTTAAGGAGTTGGATGCATGAGTGGAACTCATACTTGGTTGTGGAGGCTAGCAAAAGACTGAGAGCGACAAACTAAGAGAGCAATAATGACCATAATCATGCAGAGCGATAAAACATCATTGATCAAAGCATAAAGTGATACTACAAGTTCAAAACTAAAGGATCATAAAGGCTATGGTGACTTGAGATATTCATAACATGGTGTGAGCATGTGCCAAATCAATCCAAATAAACCATCAAAGGAGAATAGCACTATACTATGCTTTAATATGCTAAAACAACGCATGATTCATCCAAGGCACATTAAGCAATCTCAATTGTTTATAACAAGTCATGCTACAGCAAATAATACTAAGAATAAAGCCAAAACAATATCAATCATGGCATGACAAAACATAGGCCACAGTCAAAAACGAGCTCTTTTTACCACATAAGCATGAACTTTCCTACTCTTTTCCAAACCAAACCAAACTATTTGCAAACCAATGTATGAAAGAGGGGGTCCAACCAATTTATTCAGAAAACTAAGAAAACAAAAAACCAAAATGAAAACGAAAAAGAAGATGCTCCAAGAACAACACAACTGTGCATGAAACAATAAAAATGAAGCGTTTGGAAGAAACCTGAGATTTTTATTGATGAAGAAGGGGATGCCTTGGGCATCCCCAAGCTTTGACGCTTGTACTTCTTGGATATTTCTTGGGGTGACACGCGTGGCATCCCCAATCTTGAGCTTTAGTCCATCCTTCATCTCATTACTCATTCCTTCCATACACCTGAAATTTTTCCTTCATACAAAACTTCACACAATCTTTATTAGCAACATTAGTGTACTCAAGATAAATAAGTCTTAAGGTTCAGTTATAACACCAAATAAACTTCCATTAGAACACTGGATACTGTAGCACTTCCCTCAAAAATCTCAATTCCCCAAAGGAACTAAAAAAGGAACCAACAAGAAGCAAATGCAGAAAATGGCAGAAATCTGTCAAAACAGACCAGCAGGTAAAGGCGAATTTTTTCGAAGACCTTGTGTTGCTCAAATCAAAAAGTGTTGAACTAACAAAAGTTAGATAACAACCTGGGGCAGAAGCTCAAAAATTCACGCCTCAAAAATACGTTCAGTGATTTTACACGAATTTTTACGGTGAAGCACAAAAATCTGTTTCGGGACAGCAACTTTCCCAATCATTACTTCTCTCTAATTAGAGGTTACTCTTGGTACAAAAAGCAAATAAAAAGTATAAGGAGCGGTTATTACAGAGGTAATAACTTTCAAGACTCATCTAAAACTTTTGGGTTATCTCCCAATAAGTACTTTTCTTTAACGCTTTTAAGTTAGGCATGATAGTTTGAGAAGATGCTCACATAAGAGATATGAATTGAAGTGAAAGAGATCATGAAGAAGTAAATTCAAAACACATTTAACTCTAACCCACTTCCTATGCATAGGAATCTTGCAAGAAAATAAATCAAAAAATCACATAGTAACAAGAATGGGTAGATAAAACAAGAGCAACTTCAAAACTTTCAACACATAAAGAGGTGTTTCATTACCATGAAAACTTCTACAACCATATTTTCCTCTCTCATAATAGTTTTCAATAGCCTCATGAATAAAATCAACTATATAACTATCACATAAAGCATGCTTTTCATGATCTACAAACACTAAAGGTTTATTATAAACATTTTCAAAGGAATCCTCAAGAACATGACATTCGTCCTCCTTTGGTAAGCATAGAGGACAATCAAATAATGTAAGGGGTAAAGAGTTACTCTCATTATAAGGTAGGGATGGGTAGATCCGTTCTTCCTCCTCTTGATCATCACTCTTCTCCTCTTTTTCATCCAATGAGCTTCCAGTTTCAGCAATTTCTTCTTCCATAGGTTCCTGCAAGGCATTAGTCTCTTCCATTGGTGGAGAGCATCTATTAAGATATTCAAGAATATAGCCATTTTCTACCTTGTAATTATCAAAGAAAAATTTAAGTATATCATAAACCTCATATTTATAAGGTGAATCATCAGTATTTTCAAGCAAACTAGCAAGTTCAAATGCACCCTTCCGAGCAATAAATTCTTCAATTTGTTCCACATCATAAAATTCATAATTCCCTTTAACATAAGAAGATATGGTAACATTATCATTATACTCACATTGAAAAGGGAGGTGTTTATACCTCCTACAGCAACAAGATTTATCAAAGCAATAAGTAACATTATAAGTAGAGCACACGTTTATAGCAATGGTATACAATTTATCAATTTGTTCCCATAAGTGTTTCCCTTTTTGTGACAAGCGGTGTTCCTTATAATAATATTTTTGTTCTTCCGTGAACCCACCTTGCCAATAAGATTCAGTTTCAAAGAAACTAACCATTGATAGAAAGCATGATAAGGCAAGACAATAACAGACCAATGAAAATAACAACTATAGTAGGAACTAATTTTTGTGTTTTTGATAAAGAAACAAGCAAACAAAGCAAAAAGAAACTAAGCAAAACAAAAATAACAAAGTAAAGAGATTGGTTATGAGGGACTCCCCTTGTGAAGATGTCCTTGATTCCCTGGCAACGGCGCCAGAAAAATGCTTGATGGCTCAGTGTACGGCGCCAGAAAAATGCTAGTGCGGTGTTGATGTAGAGCTCGTTGGGAACCCCAAGAGGAAGGTATGATGAGCACAACAGCAAGTTTCCCTTAGTTATAAAACCAAGGTTTAATCGAACCAGTAGAAGCAAGGAAACACCCCAAATGTGTTGCTAGCTGAGCCTTGGCAGGGCGCACTACAGGTGCTAGTAGCAACGTGGAGACCTCACAACACAACCACAAAACTTTGTCCCCAACTTGCGATGAGGTTGTCAATATCACCGTGTTTTGTTGAAAACAAAGGATTAAACGTATCGAATGGAAAGAAGTAAAAGTTTGCAGAAAGTAAACACAAAGCAGTAAACGATTGTAGATTGTATGTAAAGAAAAGGACCGGAATCCATAGTTCACTAGAGGTGGCTCTCCTTAAGATAGATAACATACTGGGTGAACAAATCACAGCGGGGCAATTGACAAACATCGAGAAAGAAATACATGCATATACTAATCATCTTGACTCCTTTGAGACTTGATTGGGCATTACAATATTATACATAGACCGCCATCCAACTACATCTATGACTAATAATCCACCTTTAGGTTATCATCCGAACCCCCTCCAGTATTAAGTTGCAAGCAACAAATTATTGCTTTACGAATTGCGTGTAATGTAAACAATACGATTGTTCTATAAACAAAGGATTGTTGTTTTCTCCTGTAGCACCCCGGTAAAATCACTACTAAAAAATCGCGTGTTGTTTTTATTTTGTGCATCATCATGACCGCATGCTCATGTCATCATGCCACATTGCATTTGAGCATCATCGTCATCATGCATGGTTTTGCCTAAAACTATTTTTGAAAAGCCTGGTTTTGTTTTTTCTAAACACCCCGCCTTTATTTCAAATTAAAAACTCAGATCTCTGGATTATTTTGTTTCGTCTAAAATGGATTCTAAAACCTTGTTATGACCATTAAAATATTTATATTATTTTTAGGGGGCAGCCGAACCGGGCCGAACCGACCCAGCCGGCCACCCCCAAAATTAACCAACCAGTCTATCCTAAACCTACACAGCGACAACTCCCCAACCGCCCTATACCTTCCACCCCGGCCCCACCTCCTGCCAGCTCTCTCACCCAGCTGCACACAGCCGCCGCCTCCACCTCACCCCATCCAATCAATGCTCGCCACCTCACCTACTGGCCCCACCTCCTCTCCAACACGCACACACACGCACATAACACGTACGCCCCAGCGCCCACCCTCACCTGGTCCACAACCCAACCCCCGAGACCGACTCCACCTCCTGGCCCGACCGTGTCCACGCGTGGCCCTGCCTCGACCAGCGCGCGATCCAACCTGTCCCCGTAACCTCTCGCTCCCGCTCGGTCCCACACGAGTGACGCGTTCCCCGTCCCCATCCAAGCGTTCCCCGTCGCTCCTCTCCAGCCCACATCGCCACCAGCCGCGCGCCGCCTGGACCTCGCCGGCATCGCTAGTGCCGCGGCAGGGGGCCTCCACGAGCCGCTACCCCACCCCGGCCTTGACCGGTCATCGTCCGCTACCGCGCTCGATCCCCATCGCCTCCCGTCTCGCCTCCACCTACCCCCGATCCAGAACCCAGCGCCGCTGAGCCCGGCGTCTTTCCGCCTCCTGGCCTGATCCCTCTCGCCAGACGAAGGCCGCTCCTCGCCTTTCTTCCCGAGCCTTCGGTCCGCTGCCTGCAGCCCGGCGCGCTTCTTTTCCCCTGCCCGACCTCCACGGAGGATCTCCCTCTGCCTCGCCCCGGCCGTCCTGGGTCGTGAGCTCCACCACGCAGGTAGGCCACATCATGTCCTCCACCACCGCCACATGGCCGTCCTTCCATGCTCGACCCCGCAGCTCCCCGCCGCTGGGCCCCACGTGTCGTTGTCTCTCTCTGCGAACCAGGCACCACTGCTATGTCCGTCCTTTGCTGCACGCCGTGGTCCTCGACCCGAGCTCTCCACGTCGAGGCCACCTGTTCCTTGTGGGAATCATGATGATTGAGTCTTGTCTGGCCTTTGGCTCTACACGATGTACTCTGAGATTTGGGGATGTGAAACGGTGATGTATGTGTTGTTGTGGTTCTGGTGTTTCGTTGTGGTGATGCTGACTCGGTTGCTAGACCCTCGCAATGTACAAGATTGAGGGGCGTTCCGACAAGATCTACGATACCATGCGGGTGACCAAGACCGATGGTTGGAGCGAAGCCGAAGAACCGTGTTGAACCCGGATATCTTGCCAAGACCGTCATTGATGGCAAGACCGAACCTGGAGCCTTCTTCCTCATGGATCCATAGACCAAACCTCGGCACGCCAATCTCTCCGAGACCCAAAGATCGATCCCAGAGTCCGAAGCCGAACCTGTCAAACCCCAAGCCCTCCGAGACCCGAAGATCGTCAATCCGACATGTTTTAACCATCCCGAGCCTCTATGTTTAATAAATGCTATATCTTCTTGATTGCATATAAATTGTTCATACTTGCATGCATATTGTGGGTGTTTGGGGTTATTTCGACGCTTCACCTAAATAAATATGGAGGCCATATGCGGGTTATTCTAGTCTTATTCCAGACTCCATTTAAATTTGTGTAGCGAACTGATGCCATGCTTTGCCTTGTGAATTCCATATTTAATTTGTGGGGTAGTTAAACAACATGAACCTATTAATTAATTGTCGGGACCCCGGTTTTGCTTAATATTGTCTAATTGCATCACATCTTTGCCATGTCATGCATCATGCATAATCATGCCGGATCTTCTGCCGTAGTATTAAATAGTGCATCCGGTGTTTCTTTTAGTGCTTTGCTTCTTCACGGATTAGGCCGTTGAGCGGATGCGAGTATCGACAAGTTCTTCGGATAATGAGTCTTCGGCTATGTTTCCCAGGCGAGCATCCTCCCTCTTTCTACCTATTTTGCATTTATAGTCTTTACTTCCTCCTGTTGATCTATTGCTATCCGTATTGTGATGCTTTAGTTTCCGTGCACCATTTATACTCCTTGCAGCCTCTATATTGCCATGGACACATCCTATTGCATGTTGTTTGATAGATAGTCAGCCTTGCGAGTTGTAGTTGCTTGCTTATGTGTTGCTTCGCGTTGTTGTCGTTCCACCATTGACGACAAGTTGGCACATGATAAATGGTGGAGATGCTTAATGGTGGAGAGGATCATGACTTTAAATACAACTAATAAATTGCTAGATATAACTAATGCAGAGGCATCGGTGGGCAATATATGCTATTTGGTTTTTATGTCCACTTGTGTCCCGTAGGCCCCGAGTACTTGATACCTGTTCCTTGACTATTCGCACTATCCACATCCGGGAGAGTCTATGAATCCCCCTTAGCCATAGCTTGATTCATTTCTTATTTCTTGGGGCCACAAACTAGTTTGGGGCTTTATTACTATCCTGTACTTATGCCATGCTTTACTACTTTATTTATGATTGTGCGTGGAGCACCTATACTGTTTAGGAATTGCGGAGTGTTTTTGCGGTATCGACAAGCCCAGTCACACTTTCGGGTTCCCAGTCATTTACAGCCATTGGCGCAAACCTTGGGTTTGTCTTAGAGCCGGCCAACTTCGTTGCGGGTAGCTTAATGGGGTGGCCCCTGAAATATTTTGAATACTGTGATTGCTTTGTCGTGAAAGCCTTGTTGGGTTTTGAGTTGGTTTTTCCGAGGTTGATCGTGTGTGTGTTGCTATTTGTGCACCCCTGCAGGGTATATCTTTCTGAAAGCCGTGTCCCTAGTTATGGACGACTTGGAGCACAGTATCTCGATCATAGACAAGCATAACTAAAGTAGTGCTATAAATTTGACTTAATATGTGACTAGTAATCAGCTTCACTATAATGGAATGGATAATAAAAGTGCCAACAACTAGTGGAACTGGGGTGTATCGTGTCCTGTTATACCTGCCTAGTAAGTATCGCAACTCCAATGGAATGAAATAAAAGTACCAACAACTGCTGGGATTGGGATGCCACATCTTGATTGTATCTGACTAGTAAGTACTGCAACTACAACTGAATGGTTAACTAAAACTGCCCACTACTTATGTTATCAGGATGACCCATGTTATCTATATCTGACTAGTAAGTGCTTCAACTATAATGGAATGAATAAAACTGCCAACTGTGTGAGTTCCTCGGTTTGACTTCCTCGTTTGGTCTCGAGGGGGAATACCAGGATGGGTATGATTGGTGTTAGTATCAGGTTGGTCCCGAATAGGGTCTCTATAGGTTGTTTAGTGCATGCTGCGCTGCCGCTTTAGTCCACCATACTTATGTAGGCGAGAGCCACCGAATTCTAGCCGCGCCGTGTACTGGCCTCAGTACTGACGCTCCTCTTTTTCCTTTGCCCTTTGTCGGGACCCCTTTTGTTTTAGCATGTTTGAGATTGACGTAGTTAGCAGGGTTACCCTTCCGGCTTGGCCTGGGCAGGGTTATGGACGCCATTGGTTATTCTTCAGGGCTCTTAGCTCAATTTGCTTCTTATCCGTACTCGGATGCTGTATCATTTTTGTAGCATCCCAATTGTCTAACAATTGTAATGCTACTTGGTCTAATAATATAATGGCTACTTAATATATAATTGTTGCATCATCATTATATCATTCTCATGTCATCATGCCACCTTGCATTTGAGCATCATATAAAACCCTTTTTGTTTTGGATCTTCTCTCATACGCATTGTAAATTGTATTTGCCTCTTGATATTGTATTTGGTTATTGATATATTGTTTAATGCCTAAGTTGAGTTGGGAGCATATCTTTTATTCAACTCCATCACCTTTCTCTGTCACCACCTTATAATTCCACCATTCCCCTACATGTGAGCTTTACATTTATTTGGGTTTACCTCTAGCTCATGTGGGATGGGATGGCTCCACTTACAATTCCACATGCTCCCATATATGCACCATGTTGTTTTCACATTATTGGTATATGAGAGCCACATGGCCACCTTTGCATGCTATGTGAGTGGAACCCTTGTCAAGTTTTCATATGGGTTAAATATGAATATAAGCTCATGTAGGAATACCATTGTGGTTCATGTTGGCTAGTGGCACATACACACAAGCTTGGCCACCTTATATTCATGCATGATCTTTTATTTAATCCATGTGGTAAACAAGCTCTCTTTTCTTTTGTTGGGCCTTATTCCAATTTGGGAAGCTTGCTTATACAAATGCCATGAGATAATCTAGTGGTTTTCACTACTAGAGGAGGCATTTACTATTTATGCATGGCCCATGCAAGTACCACCACATTCTAGCCTTTTAGATTTTATTTGAATTTTTGAGTGGATCATCTCCCATCTCTCTCTCTTCCTCTCTTTTGGCTTGATCTAGTTTGGTCTTGCTAAAATCCACCACCACACCTCTATCCCTCTCTTCCACTCCTTTTTGTTGATCTTGTTTGAGTTTGCTAAACCCTACACCTATTCCACATATTCTTGGTTTGATCTAGTTAGGTGCATGCAAGTATATAAAATTCTAAACCCTAAGCACCCTACCTTATCTCTCTCTCACCTCACCCTCTCTCCTTTCCATCTAACTCTTCTCTCTCCAAACCAAACCCTAACCTTCCCCTTAGTCTCACCATGCCGAGCCTCACCTTGCTGGCCCCACCGCCACCTGGCCCCACCTAGCTACCAACCACCCCAAACCCTAACCCGAGGCTACCAAAATCTAGCCCGAGCCTCCCTCCTACCCGAGCCTCTCTCTCTCCTTCTCTCTCTGCCACAAGGCTCCACCAGCCCGAGCCTGCCTCCTTGGACGCTCCCTGGCCCCACCTGCAGCCTCTCCACGACCTACCTGCCCTGGCCGAGCAAGCACGTGAGGAGGAGAGGAAAAAGGTGGCACCGAGCCACCCTCCTCTACCCCCCTGCCACAGCTGGTCATCTCCCTCTCCCTCCTTTTCCCCTTTCCCCACGACACCTCTGCATCCCCCAGATCTCTCCAGGCCGCTCCCCTTTCTCCCTGCCTTCCCCTACCACCACCTACCCCATCGCCGGCCACCGTCGGCCTCCACCACATCCCGTCGAACCAGGAGGCGTAGGCGAGCAGGAGATTGTCGTCCAGGACGGGAAGGTCCTCTGCAGCAGCTCGGTGCACGACGTCGAGGAGGAGGAGGTCTGTACCGCCGCACACCGACGCGTCCGCAGCCAAACCCTAGATCCTCTGGCCGTCTGCATCGTCGCCGATCGCCAGCTCCTCTGCCCGAACCAACACCGCCAGCAGCCTCGCGGTGAGCTCCTCTACCCCCCTGACATGGTTCGCCTCGCCGTACCGCCTTAGCGCAGCCGTTCCTTTCATCGAACACCGTCGGTGCGTCGGGCTCGCTGTTGTCTGCAGCCTCCCCGCGCCGCGCCAGCCTCTTCTAGCCTGCGTCCACCCTTCTAACACCAAACCCAGGCCACCGCAGTGGCTCCGCCCTCTGTAGCGCCGCCAGTCAGTTTGAGCCGCAGCGCGCTGTCCGCTGTCGCGCACCGATCGATCGTCAGGCGCAGAGAAGAAGCACAGTGCCGCCGCGCTTTTTGCAGAAACCCCCCCTAGCTTTTTAATCCTAACCCGCGCTCCTAGAGGCCCCACCCGTCGGTCACCCTGGCGAATTCACGTATAGGTCCCTGTCTTTCCACCGCCTCAACCCGCAGTACCCTGGATCTCCCACGTGGTTGGGTTTCCGTCATACCTTCAGGCTTTCGCTTCCTCTTTGGGTAACGATGCTTCTACATCTGATCTTCATGCTATCTGAGGAATCCTTCATCTGTTAGACTTCTCTTTGTTCCTTCTTATGCATTCCGGTGTTTTCCAACACGACAACGTCTTCTACATCAGATCCGATGCAGAGTCTGCATCACTCTCTTGTTTCCGAACCTCGTTTGTCGAGATCTTCAGTCTGATTCAGAGAGTTGGTTGCGTAGTTCTCCTATTCATGTGCAGAGTAATGCTTTGGGTGCGCGATGGACTGATCATCATCCGACTACTCTTAACATTTGCTCTTGTACATTGAATCGGTGGATCTACAATTACTCCTTCCACTGAAGTTAGAGGTGGCCTTACCTTTTGATGCCTCTACCTTCGTCCTTGTTTCTCCGGAGTGTTCCCTCGACGAACGTGAGCAACGACCCCTTGTTGGTGGTGTCGCCGATTTCAAGATGGAGCAGAATTATTGTTAGTGGTGTCGCGAGGATCTACACAAAGAGAAAAGATTCAGATCGTCGACCTTCTTCCCCGGACCATGAGGCGGATCTCGAGGGCGAGATCCATTGTCAGTGGTGTCGAATTGTAGCACCTCGGTAAAATCACTACTAGAAAATTGCATGTTGTTTTTATTTTGTGCATCATCATGACCGCATGCTCATGTCATCATGCCACATTGCATTTGAGCATCGTCATCATCATGCATGGTTTTGCCTAAAACTATTTTCGAAAAGCCTGGTTTTGTTTTTTCTAAACGCCCCGCCTTTATTTCAAATTAAAAACTTGGATCTCCGGATTATTTTGTTTCATCTAAAAACGGGTTCTAAAAGCCTTGTTGTGACCATTAAAATATTTATATTATTTTTAGGGGGTAGCCGAACCGGGCCGAACCAACCTAGCCGGCCACCCCCAAAATTAACCAACCAGTCTATCCTAAACCTACACAGCCACAACTCCCCAACCGCCCCAGCCCTTCCACCCCGGCCCCACCTCCTGCCAGCTCTCTCACCCAGCTACACACAGCCGCCGCCCCTCCTCTCTCCATCTCCCACCCCTCCACCTCACCCCATCCAATAAATGCTCGCCACCTCACCTCCTGGCCCCACCTCCTCTCCAACACGCACACACACGCACTAGCGCCCACCCTCACCTGGTCCGCAGCCCAACCCCCGAGACCGAGTCCACCTCCTGGCCCGACCGTGTCCACGCGTGGCCCTGCCTCGACCAACGCGTGATCCCACCTGTCCCCGCAACCTCTCGCTCCCGCTCGGTCCCACACGAGCGACGCGTTCCCCGTCCCCATCCCCGCGTTCCCCGTCACTCCTCTCCAGCCCGCATCGCCACCAACCGCGCGCCGCCTGGACCACGCCGGCACCGCCAGTGCCGCGCCAGGGGGCCTCCACGAGCCGCTACCCCACCTCGGCCTTTACCGATCGTTGACCGCTACCTCGCTCGATCCCCATCGCCTCCCGTCTCGCCTCCACCTACCCCCGATCCCCAGCAACCCCGCGCGGCCGCCTGAGCCCGAGCGTCTCTCCGCCGCCTCCTCGTCCTGATCCCCCTCGCCATAGATGAGCGCCGCCTGGACCTCGCCGCCTTCTCTGCCCCGCCGTCGAGCTCGGTCCGGCCGCCTGCAAGCTCCGGTCGCTGCTCTCCTTTTCCCCTGCCCGACCTCCGCGGAGGATCTCCCTCTGCCTCGCCCCGTCCGTCCTGGGTCGTGAGCTCCGCCGTGCAGGCAGGCCACATCATGTCCTCCACCACCGCCACATGGCTGCCCCTTCCATGCTCGACCCCGCAGCTCCCCGCTGCCGGGCCCCATGCGTCGTTGTCTCTGTCAGTGAACCAGGCACCACTGCTGTGTCTGTCCGTCGCTGCACGCCGTGGTCCTCGACCCGAGCTCTCCACGTCCATGCCACCTGTTCCTGGTGGGAATCATGATGATTGAGTCTTGTTTGGCCTTTGGCTCTACACGATGTACTCTGAGATTTGGGGATGTGAAGTGGTGATGTATGTGTTGTTGTGGTTCTGGTGTTTCGTTGTGGTGATGCTGACTCGGTTGCTAGACCTTCACAATGTACAAGATTGAGGGGCGTTCTGACAAGATCTACAATACCATGCGGGTGACCGAGACCGATGGTTGGAGTGAAGCCGAAGAACCGTGTCGAACCTGGATATCTTGCCAAGACCGTCATTGATGGCAAGACCGAACCCGGAGCCTTCTTCCTCATGGATCCGTAGACCAAACCTCGGCACGCCAAGATCTCCGACCCGGTATCCAAAGATGCCGTGACCCCAGACGCCAAGATCTCCCCACGGATCCTGGAGCCTTGTTCCCGAAGACCGATCCCGGAGTCCGAAGCCGAACCTATCGAACCCCAAGCCCTCCGAGACCTGAAGATCGTCAATCCGACATGTGTGAACCTTCCCGAGTTTCTATTTTTAATAAATGCTATATCTTCTTGATTGCATATAAATTGTTCATACTTGCATGCATATTGTGGGTGTTTGGGGTTATTTCGATGCTTCACCTAAATAAATACGGAGGCCATATGCGGGCTATTCTAGTCTTATTCCGGACTCCATTTAAATTTGTGTAGCAAACGGATGCCATCCTTTGCCTTGTTAATTCCACATTTAATTTGCAGGGTAGTTAAACAACATGAACCTATTAATTAATTGTCGGGACCCGGTTCCGCTTAATATTGTCTAATTGCATCGCATCTTTGCCATGTCATGCATCATACATAATCATGCCGGATCTTCTGCCGTAGTATTAAATAGTGCATCCGGTGTTTCTTTTAGTGCTTTGCTTCTTCACGGATTAGGCCATTGAGCGGATGCGAGTATCGACAAGTTCTTCGGATAATGAGTCTTTGGCTATGTTTCCCAGGCGAGCATCCTCCCTCTTTCTACCTATTTTGCATTTATAGTCTTTACTTCCTCCTGTTGATCTATTGCTATCCGTATTGCGATGCTTTAGTTTCCGTGCACCATTTATACTCCTTGCAGACTCTATATTGCCATGTACACATCCTATTGCCTGTTGTTTGATAGATAGTCAGCCTTGCGAGTCGTAGTTGCTTGCTTATGTGTTGCTTCGCGTTGTTGTCGTTCCACCGTTGACGACAAGTTGGCACATGATAAATGGTGGAGATGCTTAATGGTGGAGAGGATCATGACTTTAAATACAACTATTAAATTGCTAGATATAACTAATGCAGAGGCATAGGTGGGCAGTATATGCTATTTGGTTTTTATGTCCACTTGTGTCCCGTAGGACCCGAGTACTTGATACCTGTTCCTTGACTATTCGCACTATCCACATCCAGGAGAGTCTATGAATCCCCCTTAGCCAGAGCTTGATTCATTTCTTATTTCTTGGGGCCACAAACTAGTTTGGGGCTTTATTACTATCCTGTACTTATGCCATGCTTTACTGCTTTATTTATGATTGTGCGTGGAGCACCTATACTGTTTAGGAATTGCGGAGTGTTTTCGCGGTATCGATAAGCCCAGTCACACTTTCAGGTTCCCAGTCATTTACAGCCATTGGCGCAAACCTTGGGTCCGTCTCAGAGCCAGCCAACTTTGTTGCGGGTAGATTAATGGGGTGGCCCCTAAAATATTTTATGAATACTGTGATTGCTTTGTCGTGAAAGCCTTGTTGGGTTTTGAGTTGGTTTTTCCGAGGTTGATCGTGTGTGTGTGTTGCTATTTGTGCACCCCTGCAGGGTAAATCTTTCTGAAAGCCGTGTCCGTGGTTATGGACGACATGGAGCACAATATCTCGATCATAGACAAGCATAACTAAAGTAGTGCTATAAATTTGACTTAATATGTGACTAGTAATCAACTTCACTATAATGGAATGGATAATAAAAGTGCCAACAACTAGTGGAACTGGGGTGTATCGTGTCCTGTTATACCTGCCTAGTAAGTATCGCAACTCCAACGGAATGAAATAGAAGTACCAACAACTGCTGGGATTGGGATGCCACATGCTGATTGTATCTGACTAGTAAGTACTGCAACTACAACTGAATGGTTAACTAAAACTGCCCACTACTTATGTTATCAGGATGACCCATGTTATCTATATCTGACTAGTAAGTGCTTCAACTATAATGGAATGAATAAAACTGCCAACTGTGTGAGTTCCTCAGTTTGACTTCCTCGTTTGGTCTCGAGGGGGAATACCAGGATGTGTATGATTGGTGTTAGTATCAGGTTGGTACCGAATAGGTCTATCTTATCCCTCTCTCATAGCCGACAGTTGCATCGAGTCTCTATAGGTTGTTTAGTGCATGCTGTGCTGCCGCTTCAGTCCACCATACCTATGTAGGCGAGAGCCGCCGAATTCTAGCCTCGCCATGTACTGGCCTTAGTAAGGCTCCTCTTTTTCCTTTGCCCTTTGTCGGCACCCCTTTTGTTTTAGCAGGTTTGAGATCGACGTTGTTAGCAGGGTTACCCTTCCGGCTTGGCCTGGGCAGGGTTATGGACGCCATTGGTTATTCTTCAGGGCTCTTAGCTCAATTTGCTTCTTATCTGTACTCGGATGCTGTATCGTTTTCAAGGTGATTTGAATCTTTGTATTATATATCTATATTCTTGACTCATGGAGTCGTTGTTGTATATATATGTTTCTGTGGGTTTCCTCGTGGACTAATATGTAATGGTATTACTTCGTTCTCCACCCGCACGCAAGTGCCTAGTAGGCGTCCTTGAATCGTTTTTATGCGGGTTTGGCGGAAAGCGCTAAAACTTGCATAGGGCCGATTCGAGAGTGTTACATCTCCCTAGTAGCAACAACACATCTAGTACCTTAGAGATTTCTGTCACTTCCCCAGATTACCAGAGGCATGAACCCACTATCGAGCATAAATACTAACTCTTGGAGTTGCTAGCATCTACTTGGCAAAGATAACTACTAACAACGGAAAGCATGCAAGATCACAAATAACAAAGACATGATAGAATCAATAATCAATCTGAAATAGCATCTCAATATCCATCGGATCCTCGCAAACACAACATGGAGAATTACAAATAGATGATCTTGATCATGAATGGAGCTCACAAGATCTAGACATGAAATCACAAAGGAGGAGAACCAGCCATCTAGCTACTACATGGACCCGTAGTCCAAGGATGAACTACTCACGCATCACACCGGAGGCATGCATGGTGATGAACAAGGCCTCCAGGGTGAATTCCCCTCGGAGTCTGGAAGATCTTCGAATCCTCCCGATCTAGGGATGGAGATGGCGGCGGCTACAGACTCTTTTGTGGATATTTGATCGGGCCCTTAGGGTTTTCGTCCTGAGGGCATCTTATAGGCAGAAGGAGAGGCCGAGGGGGTGCTGGGGTCGGCCAGACCACCCCCTGGCGCAAGCCCGGCCGCTGGCCAGTGGTGGCTGACCCCAGCCCTTCTCCGTCTCGTATTCTGGCATCTGATGACTTCCGGAAAAATAGGCACTTTGGCTTTTGTCCCGTCCAATTCTGAGAATATTCATTTTCTGACTTTCCTGGAACCAAAAACAGTAGAAAACAGGCAGCTGGCACTATGGCTCTTGTTAATAGGTTAGTCCAAGAAATCATATGAAAAGTACTCCAAAGTGTGGACAAAACACAAGAATGTGGATAAAACCAAGCATGGAACATCAAAAATTATAGATACATTTGCAATGTATCTGTCATCCACTCATTAGAAGAAACGTGTGTATGACGGATTTTTTGCCCTCGATAGCGCCTTCATGTTTCGAAATCGATAGCGTTGCTTGTTGCGTCAGCCGTTTATTCAGGATGGTGGGTCCCCTATGTCAGCCTCACATTAGAAAAATCGTGGGTATGATGAATTGTTTTCTTCTCTAGCACTACCCTGTTCCTAACTAGATAGCGTTGCTCGACGAATCTGTTGTTTGCTCACGCTGCTGGGTCCCTCAGTTCAGCCTCTCATTACAAGAAATGTCTGCATGCTGAACTTTTTTCTCGATCGCGCCTCCCTGTTTCGAACTGGCGACATTGCTCGATGCAACATCTATATAAGGTCTCGCTGCTGGGTCCCACATATCAGCTTCTCTGTAAATGAAACGTGCGTATGATGGACTTTTTTTGTCCATGTCCGCTGTTTTGACCTAGGCAACTTGCTGGGTCCCAGATGTCAACCAGCACTGTGCAGGAAACGTGTCTATGCTGGGTCCCAACTGATAACCTCTATATGAAAGAAACGTGTGTATGATGGACTGCTTTTTTGGGACCCAGATGTCAGCCTCATAGTACAAAAAAATGCTCATAAAGGCTGAATTAAAAAGATACTAGGCTAACTCGGGGCGGATGTCCTATTCGTCATGTCTTATATTTCATAGACTCACTCATAAATGGAATGGTGTATGGTCATCGCCACAAGACCACGAAAAGGCCGAATTAGAAGATTTTGGGCTATGCTTGGGGTTGATATGCTAATTTCATGGGCTATGCTTGGGCCTGCTGGGTCCGACATGTCAGCTTCTTTATAAGTGCAACGTGTGTATGATGAATTTTTTTCGGCCGCATCCGCTGTTTTACGATGGCAGTCGTGTATGGTCTTACTGCTAGGGCCCTTATGTCAGCCTCTCTGGCATGTTCTGGCTTGTGGGTCCCAGATGCAGCCTTGTATGTTTTGTCTGGTGGGTCCCTGATGTCAGCCTCTCTATCGAAGTATTTAAACTTCTTTTTTAAACACACCCTCAAAAAAACTCAAGGGATGCTGCATGCTGGTGGGTCCGTGATGTCAGCCTCTCTGTTATACGATATTGCTAGAAAAAAATGTAAACCCAAGATACACACACACAGGCGATTTGACTAAAAGACCTTCAAATCAAATAGATGTAAACTGGGTGCGTTTCCACTACAACAAAGATATTTATAGAAAAAATACCATTAAAATTTTATTAGTACTACAACTTATGTATTAGTCTTCTTAAAAATATTTTGTGTGTCTATGTTTATATCTTTTAAAATATAAAAGTGCAGCTCTCCTGGCATCTCAATTTTCGTAAAAACATGGGTAGGCAGAGTTTTTATTATTAAGAGAGGTGGGGGGCAATACCCAAAAGGCCGAATTAAAAAGAGTTTGGCTTTTCTACATAGGCTGCTCTACGTGAGTTATATTCCATAGTCTATGCTCCATGGGCTTCATTCTCAAATTTCACTGGGATGTGCTCAGCAGTCCGCTGACCCCTAAAAGGCCGAATTAATATGTTCTCGGCTATGCTCCATGGGCTCCTTTCTCAAATTTCAGTGGGCTATGGTCAGCAGTCCCCTGACCCTAAAAATACTGAATTAAAATGTTCTAGGCTAAAGAGGGGCCGAATGAGATAGATTTTTTCTCCTAGTTAATAAAAATTACATTGTGATGTGCTCGGTCGAATACGAAACAAAGACCTCAGAGAGGGAGGGGAAAAGCGATAATTCTTTTTGGCAGATATTCTTGTCAAAATTCAGAAGTACATAATAAGATAGAAAAATTATCAACATATTCAAAGTTCATATTCAGGAGCATTTCAAATATTACCAATTCAGCAATACAGACACTGAAATACAATAGCAGTACAGAGAGAACCAGTTCTTGTTTCATCTCTAAAAACCTTATCGCGTGATCAATTTGCCCTTTTCACCAAACACACTCGACATTTGGAGCAAGCAAAACTGACGATCAAGTCTGTTTTGAGTACCTTATTCTCACATCAATGCCTGTGTGATCCTCGTATGCAACCTAAAATGCCCAAGTCTCATCTAGATTGTGACATGGACATGTTTCAAAAGAAAAGAAAGACTATCTACTTCCCTTAAGTGAAACAAGTACTAGTACATCAGTATTAGTTCCACGAAATGCTTTAGTAATAGTAACGATAGAACATTTGAGAGATTTAGTAGCTTTCATGCTTGAATTCAATAGCAGTACAGAGATAATAAGTTCTAGTTCCATCTCAAAAACCTTGGCACACGATTAGTTTGCCCTGTTCTCCCAAAAGCCTCGATCATAGGAGAAAGCAAAACTAATGATCATGTCTGCTTCTGTGCAAATACCACCTCATTTTATGAATGCCTATGTGACCCCCCATATGTAACCCAAAATGCCAAAGACTCATCTATATAATTGTTATAATGCTAGGTTCCAAAAGAAAAGCAAGACAATCTGCTGCACTTGATCTAAACAAGTAACAATACATCACTATTAGTTCAACAAAATACTTTGGTAATAGCAACGATAGAACAAAGGCAAAGAAAGACCATCTCCTTCCCTTGACCTAAACAAGTACTACCAGTATATAGTAGTACAAAATACTCCGTAGTACAGGAACTAGTACTACTATTTATCCAAAATCCACCCTCCAACACACAGATATCCCTAAGCGGGTTAAATAAATTTTCCGTCAATTGGGGATTCTCCCTGCGATTGATGCATATTGAGTAATGCAGGCCCTGGGTAATATGAGATGGTTCACTATACAACATATAGGAATGTTTGTTTGCTCTGGATGATACTCGACACTGCCCACCTCCCAGGCGTGGAGGAACTGCAGATTGTATGGGTCCAAAACCCTAGCTCTATTGTCGGGTAATAGGCAGGGATCAACACATTGTACAACGGCGACGAGCACACATCTGTCCTGAAACACACGATGGATACGCTAATGTCGCCTGACTCATGCATGTCAAATAGCAGAGAAAACATTGTACCTTGATCCGATCTTCTGTACTCTCGATGAGCGTGGTGCCAACATCGGCTGAGAGATGTACCTGGAGTTTAAAGGAAGTAAGATTCAATAGACTAAATTGTAGCATGCTAAATATTATAATAAAAAATTATAAAGTAAATATGAGTAACCTGACTGCGATAAAACATACATAGTACTCCATCTGTTTCAAAATATAAGAAGTTTTAGCTTTTGTGTAACGTGTGTATCTAGTCCCCTTTTCGTATATGGGTGTTGTCGGATTGATGAAAAGTACGCCATGAGGGGGTCCTCGAGGCGTGCGGAAGATAGGGGTGTGAGACATACGGTGTTTCGGGATGGTGAGCACACAAGTTTACCCAGGTTCGAATCCGCCGGCTTTGGACGGATCCTACTTCTATTAGCAATCCAGTAATCCAGCAGAGCCGGAATATTGGTTACAAGGGTTCGCCTGTGCGAGTTGAGATTGTGATTGTAAGGGGTTCCCTAAAGGCTCTCCCTAGGACGGCTTATATAGATATCCGGCCTAGGGTTTACAGGAGAGATCTATCCGGCTACGACTAAGAGTCGATTACATAGTACATCTTGAACTACGAGTAACACTATGTGCCTAAGTCGGTAAGTCTTCTGGGCCTTCTCGTAGCCGGACTGGACTCCGTTTCTTCTCTTTGACTAGGCCGCCCGTTAAGCAAAGATCTAACCCGAAGTGGGCCACCCTGGTCAGTGAGGAACTGTGAGGATACACGGAAAGTATATCCCCAACAGCCTCCCCTAGAAGTCTCCAAGATCCAAAGTTGGATTCATCATCGTCTATCTTGATGTTCGGCTTGCAGAATCTTGAAGGGTTCCTGAAACTTCAAAACAAAAGATAGGTTCTGGGTCTAAAAAAAAGCTGGACCTATCAGTATGTTAGTCGGATTTTCCAGCTTTATATTCAAACTAAGCCGGAACTTGGTCTCTGACGTTATCTCACACTGCTCATGGTCAAGTCACGTCACTGACAAACATCCTGTCAGCACGACCGTTGGTGGGTCTGATGTTTGCAGAACCAAGGCACCGTTTTAATGCGTACGTGGAGATCGAGGTGACATAATCATTGCGTGGGACCTTCCCAGTTCCTTCCACGATGCATGGCGTTTACACTGTGGCTTTTGCACGAATCTTGGCACGGTTAGGTGGTTATAAGGGGTGAGGATTCTCTTTTCCCCATCTTCACCTATTCCCCTTGCCGTTTCCTCTCCTCCAGTTCTCCCTTGCGCATAGAATCCCCTGCTTCCCAGATTCCCAGCGCCACCCATCTAAGGTCGCCGGCGCACCAGAGGAATGGCTTCATCTTCATCATCCGTCTTGGTTGGATTCGCAGCGGCGACGACGGCAGCAGCGGTGGCGGAGAAAGAAAGCAACCGCAGGGTCTGGATCCCCTGCGTCCTCGACGACGAGAAGCTCCGCGACATGGATAATGAAGGGCTCCGCCGCGCCAGCGGCTGGCAGAGCGGTTTTGGTGAAACCATCCCCAATCCACGCGCCGACAAGCGGGTGCACTTCGGCACCCACCTCGACAGAGGTTTGTCTTTCCCTCCCTCGGAATTCTTTTCCGAGGTGATAGATCACTATGGTGTTCAACTTCACCATCTTCCTCCTAACTCCATCTTAGAGATGAGCGCCTATGCGGCTTTGTGTGAGGGATATATCGACATTAGGCCGAGTCTCACTTTATTCCGGTTCTATTTTCATGTCCTGAGAAACTCTATCACTGCCGGTAATCCTTATATTATCGGAACGATTATCCTTTCAGTTAGACGCGAGCGTGCTTATCCTCGCATTTTAGCTAGTGAGTCGGTCAAACAGTGGCCGGCCACCTTCTTTTACCATAAGGATATTCCTGCTCCCGGCAAAGCTACTGCTTTGCTGGCTTTCATCGACGGAGCTGCCACGGCCCTAGCGTCTTGGGACGAGGCTCCTCCGGCTCTCAGTGACGATCTAATCCTCGCGAAGAGGCTGATCGAATATCTGATAAAACACAGGGGACTGAGAGGATCCGACTTAGTCCAGTCTTGGGTCGCACACCGGATCCAGCCTCTCCAGCACCACGGCGGCCGTCTGATGCATTCCATCACAGCATCGAAAAATGACTCCCTCCGCATTACTCCCAAGGCTTTAAAGCCATAGGATTACATAAGCCAGATAAAATGGCTGATAAAGGAGCGGATCAAGAGAAAGATTCCGGACTTATCTCTGGACATGCACACAGCGGAAGACCCTGTGGCCCTTGTAAGCTTTTAGCAATAAACCCTTTTTTATGTGTTTCACCTTTAAGTTATTTCGCAATACTGAGATATTATCTTCTTTTCAGATTGCCGACCTCCCTGAGTCGGAACTGGCTCCTATCAAGGGATATCCTCCGGAGTTTTCTCAGGAGTAGGAACTGGTTCCACTGCCGAACATTGTGCCTAGAAAGCGCAAAACCTCCGATAGTGGCCGTCGGCACAAAGGAAGTGCCAGTTGTGAAGAGGTAAATTTCCACACAACTTCCGTCTTTGTACTTTTACTCGTAATTTCTTCCGAGATGTAATGTTTTCTATTCTATACATTCTCAGAGCTAAACAGCTCATCAAGGGCAAGGGGAAAGGGAACATCTCGAATCCCCTACGTCAGGCGAAGCTAACCATGGCTTCTCCTGACGCAGCTCCTCCGACTCCTGCCCCTCAACCTTCTGCAACGCCGGTGATTACTCCATCGCCGGTTGTCGCAGAATATCCGGCTCCCTCAATAGGGCCAGCAACCCTTGAGTCGCAGACTGACGCCACCATGGGTGGCTCAGGTTTTGATAAGGGTGAACCCTCTTCGGGTAATGATCCCTCAGCAGAGACTTTCACCGAAAACATCCTGAATAATCCAGGACTTGCCAAATTTGGCTTGTCTCGGAAATCTGTAGAAGAAATCCAGCGGCTGGCCCGACAATGCCTGGAAAGCCGTAATCTCTCTGCCGAAGAAGAAGCACAAGAAGCAGAGGATGTCAAGTACTCCGATCTTCTTGAACAAGTCCGTCTTCGTGACGAGGGATTAAGAGCTGGTGTGCTTCCACCACCTCCGGTTATTCCACTCACCCTCACCGAGAAGGTTACCACTAAGGTGAACATGTGCCTGGGCAAGCTCACACATGAACATCATGTAAGTCGGAATTCCAACTCACGTTTTTCTTTATTGTACTTTATATCATATCCTCTAGCCCCCAAGCATGAAGTTGGATATACAATCTGGGTTTATGCTTCCTTAGGATGCCAAAGAATGAACTAGTGTAGCCCCCAAGGCTCGTGCTGATACTAGCTACAATATTATCCAGAGTCTTCAGTAGACTTCTGACTCTGGGTATTCTGACTTACAGAAAGTTAATTCATATAACTAGGATTTGTTGAATGTCTGCAATAAGCAGAGAGAGACCAGAGCTCTCCGACTTAAGAATGCTGATCTGAAGGTTTCCAAGGATGAGGCCGAAGGTAAACATTTCGAGACTCAAACCTTGTCTTGTGTTTTCATAGTCGAATATTTTTTTGCTGAACTGTTGTTCTTTTTGACTTACAGCACTGATAAAGCAGTCCTGTGCTATGATCGAAGATGCCGAAAATCTGAAGACCCTGGTGGTGGAAAACAAGGATCTCCGCTGAGAGCTTGACCATCTTAAGGCGGATCATGAGAAGAGCATAGCTCAAGTTCTCGAATCCTCCTCCATGGCCACCATGGAGCGTGATCACAAGATTGCACTCCACGAGCAGAAAATTTCGGATCTCAATGACGAGATTTGCAGAGAGAAGGACCTGTCCGAGGCACTCCGAGCTAAACTCTGGAGTCTTCGTGAAGAGAAAACCGAAGTTGACGACGTCATCTTTGGTATGTTTTCCATCTTTCTGACTTGTTTACATTCTTCGACTCTTTCGATGTCGGATTTACTTAACCGTTTTGCGTTATATGTATAGGTCCTCTGAACTTGACGGACTCCACCTCTGCCGAGCCTCGCACCCACCGGCTTACCCAAGTCGGTGATCTGCTTCATGACTTCCGCCAATCCATTGAGGATATTGGCGAAGCTCTCAAGGTTCCGGACATGCATAACATGTATGACTTTCAGGTGCGAGATAAAGCAAAAGAGATGCCGCAAATTGTCCAGGACTAGAACATGTCCTACGCACGATTCGCGGTGCAGAACACTCTCACCATGGTGATGAGACACCATGGAAGCATGGAGATATGGCAAGTGACCAGAGGGTATTCGACAGTGGATGAAGACGGACAAGAGCAAGACATCAAGGCCATCATGGACTCCTGCACCGGATATGGGTGTCGCGTAGCTGACTTGACCAGCTACGACACTCCCTTCTTCACCCGCGTGGACACACCGCCTCCACCTCCAGAAGAAGCAGCCGAAGTTTCCGACGATGGACAAACCATATCGGATTTGGACATCTCAGATCGTTATTAGGGCGCGGTATGTGTCCAGCGAGCCGGTAGCTCCTACCTCCTCTGCTGCATCGTAGATTATCAGAAACAAATGTATTATTCTGAAAACATTATGGGTCTGTAAATATGTAGTATGATACTTTTGCTGGTGCTAAGCTTTTAATCTATTCAGCACTTTTGGCTTAAATTTTGTGTGCCTGAAATGTTTGCATAAGCACTTATACTTTTTTGTCTATACTTATCGTTTATCTGGCTTTCCGCCTCATCCCTTTCGTGAGCTGGCTAAACTTTCTGCACGGAAACTTTGCCGAGCAACGGAGGTCAATTGCTAAACCAGTTTAAACTCGAAAACAAAGCCGGCTTCCAGTACCAACAATTCACTACTCGGAAGATGCCCGCATCCGACAATCAGACAAGTAACCAAAGTATAGACTAGAAACTTTAGAGTTATACCCGAAGGTAGCATTTTTAGAATCGGAAATCTAAACCAGAACAAACATGAGCATAAAGTACTTTCAAGTATTCTGGGATTTTCGACTATGACATGATCATTCAGAAATAAGATGGTAAAAACTTCTCAGAAAAAACTTGAGGCAACCAAAACTTTTATTTCTCACAGAACATGTACATATGTATGATTACAAAGAAGGATACACTAAGAATAAAAGGGACGTAGCTGAGCAATATTCCATGGTCTGTCTAACTCATCCGGATTTGTACTGCCTCTAGCTCTCTTTCTCTTCTTAGTAGCAGGTCTTTCTTTGACTGGCCTCATATCAGTTAAGTAATACGAACCATTGTGTAATACTCGACTAACTAAAAAGGGCCCTTCCCATACTGGGGAAAGTTTGTGCTTTCTTTGTTGCACAAGCCGAACCAAATCACCCTTATTGAAAGATCTGTTTCTGACTCTCTGGCTATGATACTTACGTAACTTCTGCTGATAGGTTGTTGCTCTCATTTCAGCAACGACGCGAACTTCTTCGACTAAGTCGAGATCATTTTGTCGAGAAATATCAGCATCCTCTTTGATATACGCGGCCACTCTAGGAGAAGTGTGAATAAAATCACTAGGAAGAACTGCTTCTGCGCCATAGACCAAGAAGAAAGGTGTGTATCCGGTTGACCTGTTCGGAGTTGTTCGTAAACTCCATATTACAGAAGGTAATTCCTCTGCACAAGCCCCCACAGCACGTCTTTGTGGTGCTTCGAGTCTCGGTTTTAGGCCTTGTAGGATTAAACCATTTGCTGTCTCCACTTGTCCATTAGCTTGTGGATGTGCGACTAAGGCAATGTCAAGCCGGATATTTTGTTTGTTGCAGAATTCGGCCAGTTCTCCCATAGAGAAATTACTCCCGTTGTCCGTGATAATACTATTCGTATAACCATACCGGATTATGACATCCTCGACAAATCTTTTGGCTGTTGCTCCATCACAACTAGTGACGGGTTTAGCCGCAATCCATTTGGTTAACTTATCCACCATCACTAAGAGGTGAGTAAATCCACTCGGAACCCGTCTAAACGGTCCTACCATGTCAAGCCCCCAGACCGCGAAAGGCCATGTTATAGGTATTGTTCGCAGCTGATCAGCCGGAACGTGAGCTTGTTTGGCATACTTTTGGCAACCCTTGCACGTCTTGACCAGCCATTCGGCATTTGCCTTGGCTGTAAGCCAGAAAAAACCGTGTCTGAAAGCTTTTTCCACTAAAGATTTGGCTCCAGCATGGTGACCACACTCGCCTTTGTGGATTTCTCTTAAGATTTCCACTCCTTCTTCCAGAGATACGCAATGCTGAAAGACCCTAGACACACTCCGCTTATAGAGCTCACCTTTAACTATAGTATAGGCTTTCGCTCGTCGGATAATCTGCTGGCTCAGAACTTCGTCTTCGGGTAATTTGCCATCTACCAAATAGTCAAGGTAGGGTTGAGTCTAGCTAGGAATTACAGCCAGAACTGCTATTAGAGGTGAGTCGGATTTGGTTAGATATTCCTCATCCACTCCCTTTATTGAGGTAACTTTGAGGTGCTCTAAAAAAGCGCCATCCGGAACATCTTTCCGTGCAGAGCCTATCCGATATAATGCATATGCTTCCTCATTTTCTGCTCGAGGGATGTGTTGAACCTCAAACCCTTCGAACGATTTAGATAAATCATCCACGACAGCTTTATAAGCTGCCATGTGTTTATTTGCATTACAAATATCCGACACTTGCTGAGCAACAAGATCCGAATCTCCATAACACATCAAATGTCGGATGCCGATATCCTTAGCAATCCAGATTCAATGTAGCAGTGCTTCATACTCGGCAATATTATTTGTTGTTGTGAAGTGGATCTTCAAAACATATAAAAGTTTATCTCCTTGGGGTGATTTGAACACCACGCCAGCCCCCGAGCCCCTTCGAGCCTTAGAATATAGGGTCCAATATTCCAATATTCCGTCTCTGTCCAATCAGCAACAAAGTCGGCAAGGATTTGGGATTTGATTGCTGTCCAAGGTTTGTACTCAATATCGAAAGCTGAGAGCTCTATGCCCCATTTGGCGACACGTCATGTGGCGTCACTGTTATTGATTATATCTCTCATGGGACCGGTGCTCACCACGGTAATTGGATGCTCCTGAAAATAATGTCGTAGCTTACGAGATGCTAAGAACACACCATAGGCCAACTTTTGATAGTGCGGATACCGCTGTTTCGATTCTGTCAGGGCCTCGCTGACAAAGTAAGTCGGACGCTGCACCAAGTGTTCCTAATTTTCCTATGGTCTCTTCACTACCATAACGATACTGACGACTTTGTTTGTCGCAGCAAGATAGAGCAACATCGGTTCCTGTGGCTCCAGCGCAGCAAGGATAGGAGCAGATGAGAGTACTTTCTTTAGGTCTTGTAGTGCGGCTTCAGCTTCGTCGGTCCACACAAAATCCTTTGTCTTTTTCAGGAGTTTGTATAATGGTGCAGCTCTTTCACCGAGCCGGCTTACAAACCGACTGACTATAGTGATGCAACCAGTTAGTCTTTGTACGTCCTTCAAGCGAGTTGGACTGGAAATATTGAGTATAGTCTTGATTTTGTCTCGGTTCACCTCTATGCCTCTTTGAGACACGATGAAACCTAACAATTTTCTGGCTGGAATTCTAAAGAAGCATTTCTTTGGATTAAGCATTATGTTGTATTTTCGTAGATTGGCGAATGTTTCCTCCAAGTCAGAAATCAATGTTTCCTTCTTTCTGGACATCACCGCAATATCATCCACATATGGATGTACATTGCGTCCGATTTGGTCGTGGAGGCAACGCTGCATTGTGCGTTGGTACGTAGTTCCTGCGTTCTTCAGTGCAAAGGGCATCGTAACAAAACAGAAGGTTCCGAAGGGGGTTATGAATGAAGTTTTGACTGTCAGATTCCTTCATCCGGATTTGGTGATAACCGGAATATGCGTCGAGAAAACAGAGGAGTTCCGAGCCTGCTATAGAATCAATAACTTGATCAATCATAGGCAGAGCAAACGGATCTTTGGGACAAGCCTTGTTCAAGGCAGTATAATCCACACACATCCTTAAATTAGTGGTGTCCTTTTTAGGGACCATTACAGGATTGGCCGACCACTCAGTGTGGATGACCTCTTGTATGAATCCAACTAACTCGAGCCATGCTAGTTCCTTAGCTATTGCCTTATGGTTTTCATCACCGAAATATCATAAGGACTGTTTGACGGGTTTAGCGTTCGGGATTACATTTAAAGAGTGCTCGGCAAGTCCCCTAGGTACTCCGTTCATGTCAGATGGTTGCCATGCGAAGATATCTTGATTTGCTTTGAGGAACTTGACGAGCATGCTTTCCTATGTGCTATCTAGGCCTATGCCTATCTGGGTCACCTTGGAGGGGTCATCGTCCTTCAATGGCGTCTTCTTCATCTATTCTGATGCCTTGAACTCCGGATTCGGCTTTGTCACCTCCTTCTTTGTTGCGGGCATCTCGGATGGATCTATGCTCTTTTTGATCTCCTGGTACTCCTGGGCGTGTAGCACGGCTTCAGCAAAGGCGGCATTTCCATCCTCGCACTCTCACACTTTCTTCGGGTCTCCCCTAATGGTGATCACGCCGTTGGGACCTGGAACTTTCATCATATTGTAAATGTAAGACAGACGAGCCATAAAAGCCTAGTAAGCCGGACGTCCGAATATAGCGTGGTACACGCTCTTGAACGGGACCACTTCGAAGGAAAGTGCCTCCGTCCGATAGTTCTTTGGAGTTCCAAAGGTAACATCCAAAGTGATTTCTCCTAGGGAATTTGCTTGTCTTCTTGGGACAACCCCGTGAAAGATCACAGAGCTATGGTTCTGCTGGGTCTCCGAGATCTTTATCCGACATAGCATTTTGATATACAGAATATTAATACTGCTACCACCGTCCATGAGAGTCTTGGAGAAACCATAACCGTCAATAAGTGGATTGACGATTAAGGCATATTTTCCTTGCCTATGGAACTTAGGCGGATGATCAGCGTGGTCAAATGTGATTGCCACTTCCGACCAGTCCAAGAATTGAGGGACATCCGGAAATGTTGCATTGAGCTCATGTAGCACTGCCTTTTTGACTTTTGCTGGTTGAGATCCGAGGAAGGTGACATAAGTGTCTTTCTTGGTCGGAAATTTTTTCTTCCCTTCCGGCTTTGGATTTGAAGCATCAGCTTCCTCCATGTCGGAATCTTCCTTGGTCTCTTTATCCTTTTCGGGATTCTTCTTTCTCTTCTTACGCTTAGCTTTGTAGCCAGCGGTATCATCTCTCTTAATGTCGTCATTGAAACGACACTCGGTGTTTGTGTGGGACGAGCCTCCATTGGTGTCTAAGTGATGCACACATGGGTTATTGGCAATGTAGGCCCAAGAGTAGGTTTTTTCAGGTTACTGGTCTCCTCTACCCTGGACTCTTGATGTCCCATGACCGTGGCCGTGGCCACCGCCACATCCTCCTCGTCCTCCAGACCCAAAAGTAGCAGTGACTACTGCCGTTTCCGCGTTGGGTTTTTCTTCCGAGGTATTCTTGCACTTCTGAGCTTGTTGCATAGGTTGTTTTGCCGACTGTGGCACAGCCAGGGCGTTGAGTAATCCCTCTGCATCGTCATCAGCATCTGCATACTTGCTCGCTGTTTCTATCATCTCTCCCAACTCAGTGACTTTGTCGCACTTCAAGAGATGACGCAGTAAACCAATTGGGAGACCTGCATTGAAAGCTTCAATCACAGTTTGGTCATTTACTCCTTCACATGAGTTCTTGGTGTCGATCCATCATCCGAGATAATCCCGGCAAGTTTCTCCGGCTTTCTGGGTGCAACGCTGTAGGTCTTCGACCGTACAGGGCCTCCGGTATGTGCCTTCGAAATTCCGAAAGAACACACTTTGCATGTCATACCAGTTGTGGATGGTGTTCTCCGGAAGTTCATTGAGCCATGATCGTGCCGTCTTCCGCAACATTAGTGGGAGATATCAGGTTGCGACCAGGCTATTTCCGCCTTTGGCGATGCAGCAAGATTGGAAGAAATCATGTAGCCAAGTATCTGGCCGAGCTATAACGTCGTAGGCTTGAATATGTCTTGAGATAGCAAATCCTTCCGGGAATCTTGTAGCTCTTATGCATGGTCCGAAGCACTTTGGGCCCATGTATATATCATCATTTTCATAGCGCCGCGCTTCTATGTTGGAGTTTATCCCGTGCCTTGCATCATTTGGGGATAAAGATTGCCCCAAGTGACGGCTGTGGTTGCGGTGCCTTGGAGCCAGACTTCAGCTTCCGCCACCACCTCCTCCCCCATGACGCCCTCCTTGACCTCCTTGGAATCCGTTGTGATGGCTACTTGGTGGAGAGGGTGGAGCAGCTGGGTTGTTTCTGGCTGATCGCCGACCTCCATCCGGAGCATCATTATTCCAGTTCCGGGGAGGGTCTTCATTGTGACGAGCCCCCTATCGGCTTGTCTCAGCATGGTGTCCGTCATTCCTTCGTCCGTCATCTGGATGGCTTGCATGTCTAGGAGGTGGCATTCTTTGTCAGTCCTCCTCCTGACGTTTCTCTTTATCTTCTTCCCTGCGGTCTTTCGACTCTCGCCGGGGAGGGTTCCTCGGATTTAGTGCAGCAATTGCCTCTTGCTCCACAACCGGGTTAACGTTACGCCAGTTATGAGCAGCTTTGTGTTGCTGTCCTGAAGATCCGGTTCTTGAGTGGTTATCTTCTCGACGGTCGGAATGATGTTGCTGTTCCGGAACACGTTGGGGTCTTACGTCAGCCCATGCCAGATCTGTGCGGCATTGGTCAGAATCTGAGACCAGTTTTTGACTTCTGGACAGGGCGACCTTTTGCTGCTCCAGTCCTTTGTTGAGTAGTTTGATTCCCAACCGGATCTGCTCCGGGCCTGGATTAGCCGATAGGATTTCCCGAGCCGCAACGGTGTTCTGTACTAGCGTTGGATACACCCAATCCCCATTACTGTCGCGTCGAGGCATCCCAAGTTCTCCTCCGAAAAGGACTTTGTGAATCTGCGAGAATTGGTTGTCATGAGTATGGCGTTTCCTGGTCTTCTGATGTTGCATGGAGTTGTTCTTTTCCGCAGTTGCCATGCGTTTCTTTTCCTCCTCAATGTTTTTGGCTTCATCAAGGAGTACTTGGCGACACGCTTCTAGGGCCTGGGCCCTCTCGTCCAGCTCTTCAGCAGTAAGTTCTGCAGCTGTAGGAATAGGTGTGGTTAATGCAGCATCGATGAGTTTACGCACACCTTCAGTGATCACGTGTCCATCCACTGACTCTTCTTTTTTGGGCTCGTCTGGGATAAGTGCTCCATCCGAGTCTTCCTCGTATTCCTCGGCAATCACCTCTTCTGCCGGAGGGTCTTTCGCCGGCGTTTTGTTCTTCTAGTTCCTCTTCTTTGCCTTCTTGGCAGCGCTGGTAGCAAAGACGGCTTTGGGTCCGTTTCCCAGAGTCAAGCTCTGATCGGTACTTTCGGTAATCTGGACCTCGGGATTATCTCCGATTTCCATGTCATCCTGCGCTTTGGGAGAGTTTTTCCCGGATCCTTCATCCATGGCTTCTCCTTCCTCTGCAGCTTTGGAGTTATACTCCTCTTCATATTCCACGGAGAACTTTCAGAAATATGCCGACGCCATCGATTCATCCGAGGATGCGGGTACGTTGGCATTTCTTCCGATCACCTCCAGCATAGAGTCGGTGTTGTCTCCAGCATCGGCAGAGCCGGATCCGGATCCCACATATCCGACAAATTGCGATGTGTGCCTCCTGAGATAGTTGCAGCTCTCGCGATCGGCTTCCTCGAAACGCCTGATGGTCTCGAGAATATCGTCTATGCTTTCATCTTGCATCATCATGCGTCTTAGCGTGTATCTTAGGAAAGGCTTGTCTGTCCTAGTGTCATCAGAGCCGGAACCAGTGTCGTTGCTATGATCCTCCTGGATTTCGACTTCAGCGGGTGGGTCGATCTGGGATTCGGCCTCTCCAGGGAGATCCACTCTAGATTCAACTTGGACCGCTAGGTCTGCTTCAGGTTCGGATTTCTCCACTATCTCCGCAACTGGTGCGGGCTGGGTGGGATTAGGGTTTTCTGAGATCCGGAACTCTGCCGCCTCCACGGACAAAGGGGATCCAGAAATTTCTTCTGCCTCTATCATCACAGCTGGGGTGGGTGGGGCAGTTTCAGCAAAGCCAATGTAAACATCGATCTCACCAGAGGACATGATGGTGTAGGTAGTCACAGCCTCCCTAGCCGGAATCTAGGTCTCGTCGTGAAGGATGAGAGGGACGTCGCCGGCGTAGAGGATGCGACCTACGGCGATGGTCTCGCCGATTTTGATTCTTGCAGATTCCGCTCGGAACGCAGATCCGAAGCTCACTTGCCCCACAGTGTGTAGCATCCCAATTGTCTAACAATTGTAATGCTACTTGGTCTAGTAATATAATGGCTACTTCAAATATATAATTGTTGCATCATCATTATATCATGCTCATGTCATCATGCCACCTTGCATTTGAGCATCATATAAAACCCTTTTTGTTTTGGTTCTTATCTCATATGCATTATTAATTGTATTTGCCTCTTGATATTGTATTTGGTGCTTGATATATTGTTCAAATGCCCAAGTTGAGTTGGGGGCATGTCTCTTGTTTAACTCCACCACCTTTTTCTTTCACCACCTTATAATTCCACCATCCAACTAGACATGAGCTTGGCATTTAATGGTTTTACTTCTAGCTCATGTGGGTTGGGATGGATCCAATTCTTTCCACATGCTCTCATCTTGGCATCATGTTGTTTTCACAATATTGAACCATGAGAGCCACATGGCCACCTTTGCATGCCTTGTGAGTGGGACCTTTTTCCTAGCTTCCATATGTGTGATTTTGGGGTTATTCTCATGTTGTGATATTTTTGTGGGCTTATTAAATACCTAGTGGCATATACACACTAGCAAGTCCCAAATATATTCCAATGTGATCATCTCCATATACTCCACTTGGAATTCTTTCTAAATTCCTTTGCTTGGGCCTTACTCCAATTTTTGGAATGCATAATAATAATGCCATGTATTAATATTGTTTTCACAATAATCAACATGGCCATAAATGTTTTGCATGGGCCATGCAAGCCCCACCTTTTGCTTGTTCTTTGGATCTTATTTGAATTTTGAGTGAATTTAAACCACATCTCTCTCTCCTCTTAGCTTGATCTTTTTTTGATCATACCTAAACCACCTCACCCTCTCTTTTCCTTGTCTAGTTCTTGCTTGCTCTTTGCTTGATCTTGCTTGAGCTTGACAAACCATAAACCTCACCCCTCATCTCTCTCTCATCTCACCCTCTCTCTTCACCTTTCTATCTAAACCCATACCCCATCCTAGCTAAACCCTAAGCTACCACCCTCCCCCTCTTCCTCTCCTCTTTAGCCGAGCCACTCCTCTAAACCAGACCTAGCTGGCCCCACCGCCACCCTCTCTCCTTAAGCCCCAACCCTAGCTGCCCCAAGCCCTAGCCCGAGCCTACCACTCCAACCCTAGCTAACCGAGGCTACCTCTCTCTCTCCTCTCTGCTGGTGAGCCCCACTGAACCACCACGCCTTGGCTCGCCTACCCCACCGAAGCCACCGCCTGCCTGCCCCTGCCGAACCGAGCACGTGAAGGAGAGGGAGGATAAAGGTGGCCGAGCCACCTTATCGCTCACCTGCTCCCACGGCGCCACCTCCTCCTCTGCTTACCACCACCCCACGGAACCCCTCTGCCTCTCCAGATCTGGCCGAGGAGCCCTGCTTCCTCCCCTCTCTTCTCCACCATCGCCGCCTACACCATCGGCGGCACCCTCGGCCTCCACCGTGCCCCGCCGTTCCAGACGCGCAGGCAGACCGTGGAGTGGCCTGGGAGTTCGAGGAGGGTCCCCGACACGCCTCAGACATGCCGACGAAGAGGAGCACCGAGCCGCCAAGATCACGCCGCCTCCCGAAACCCTAACCCGAGCCGTCTTCTGCGTCCTCCGATCCACCGCTCCTCTGCCGATCCGTCCACGCCGACACACTCTCGGTGAGCTCCCCAACCCCCAAGCATCCTCGCCACATCGTCCCTCCTCGCCCTCACGTTGCGTCTAACGCCCTCGCCAAGGCCGGATTTTCTGCTGCGCTTAGCTTCACTAGGCCTCATCTCGGCCACAGTAGCCCACCGGACACAAGCCCTAGCCTACTGCGGCTCGCCGCCCACGTGGCTCTGCGTCATGAGTTCGAACTGCAGAGGCCGCCTGCCGAGCACCATCGCTGCCGAGGTTCGAGAGAAGATCCACGAGCGGCCGCACTTTTGCCGATACCCCTTGCTCTTTTGTTGCATCAACCAGGTACCTTTTGGGCCCACCTTCAGCCGCGATGTCCGCTTTGCGAAAACCCTCGCTGCTTCAAACTCTCAACTCAAGGCCTCGGCTTCCCCACGTGGCACGCCATTGGCGCCGCCTGCAGGGACCCTAAGGTCGCCTGCCCACCTGGCTCATTCGCTTAGGTGGTCACCATGTGAGGAAACCTCCTCTCAGGCGTCTGGTCCAGTCAGCAGGAGGCCCCACTCTGTGGTTCATGCTAGGCATGGACTGGTGACAAAAGTATTTCGGCAAATCTGTTTCCAAATTCAAATCTTTTCAATTTAATTCAAATCCAATTTAAATTCTGTTTTAAATAACTTTTGAAATACAAATCCAATTTAAGAAAATAATATATGTTTTCAAATCAGAAAAATGTGAGGAATTCAAATATGGCCTTGAAAATATATTTTGAACATTTAAAACTCCAAGTTTATTTAAATTACAATAAAATGCCCTTGTGTCTTAAATAATTAATAACTTTTGTTTTATAACTTCAAATTTAACAAATGATATGTCTAAAATGATTAGCTCGACGAGACCTTTCTGTTTATGCATTCCATGGTTTGATTTGAAGCATGCATCATATAAATATATTGTATACAGCAACTAATATGAGAATAAAATGGGACAAAAACCCCATAAAATGATCTAATCTTGTATTTCACACCTCACCCATGCCATGCTACCCATTGCCATGCAAATTGTGCATCATTCATCATGGCATGATTGTTTGCTTGATGCATTTACTCATATGCTTGTGCACTTTATTTATGTTGGCCCTTGTTTGTTTGGTTCCTCTTCGAATAGACGCTGAGCAGGGGATATATCGAGAGAACCAGAGCACTACCGGATCCATCCATTGCTTCAACTGAGCTGCCAGGCAAGCACTACCACATGCTTGCATACATATAGTACCTATTGCCTCTATCTTATTCTTACATCATTGAGTCGCGATTGCATTAAATTGAATCCCAAGTATTGCATAGAATTTACATTTAAACCCCACCGAAGCTTGTTCCTCCATCCCATGAGCCATTACTACAGGAGTTGCTTGAGCCATGCGAGTCGTAGAACAGCATGTGTAGGGTATGTGAGTGTCTGATGGATAACAAGGTACCTAAACAACTTAACCTGAGTAGTAATGGGAAAACTAAAGAAAGTGGCATCGGTGAGCTATATTCGCTATTTGGTTCTTCAGGCTCACTTGTGTCCCGTAAGACCCCGAGTACTTGATTCCTGTTCCAAGAATATTCGCGCTATCCACATCCGGAGGCTTATGGACCCCCCGAGCCGAGCTTGATTCATTCTTATTTCTTGGGGCCACAACTAGTTTGAGGTTTTATTTACTATCCTGCTTATGCCATGCTTTTATCGCTTTATTTAAGATTGTGCGAGGAGCACACTGTACTGTTTAGGAAAGCGGAGTGTTTTCGCGGTGTCGACAAGCCCAGTCACATTTTCGGGTTCCCAGTCGTTCACAGCCATTGATGCAAACCTTGAGTCCGTCTCGGAGTCAGCTAACTTCTTTGCGGGTAGCTCAATGGGGTGGCCCCCTGAAATATTTCTGAATCCTGTGATCGCTTTGTCGTGACTGCCTCGTTGGGTTTTGATTTGGTTTTTCCGAGGCATATCGAGTGTGTGTTGCTATTTGTGCACCCCTGCAGGGTAAAACTTTCTGAAAGCCGTGTCCACGGTTATGGACGACTTGGAGCATAGTTTCTCGATCATAGACAAGAATAACTAAAGTACCGCTTTTAATTTGACTAGACTAGGTACCTGACTAGTAAATAGTGCAATACTCACGGAATGGATAATAAAACTGCCAACTGATGGGGGTTGTTGTTCCTCGCTTCCTCGTCGGTAAGCGAGGAGGAGGATGGATCTGTGGATATTACCGTATTAACTGTTATAACTGTTGTTATTAATTCACGGACATCCGTCTATCTCTGGTTAGGCGGATGGTTAGCGAGCATCTATAGAATTGTTAGGGTTTATCTTTTGCTGCAATTGCGTCACCCCAGGTTGTGTCCCCTTTAGAGGCATAAAGACTTGCTGAGTACCCCTAGGGTCTCACACGATAAATTATTGGTTCAGATGAACAGGTACCCTCGCAAGATGGATACTGGGTGGAAGAGTCGGACGATGTGGGCAACGATCATTCGGTGTAGAGATTCCGGGAACAGGGATCCGTGAGATCTGTGGGCGGGATGTGCTTATTTAAGGGGCATCTTATGCCGATTTGCTTCTTATCCGTACTCGGACTTTGTCTTCCGCTTCCGCTTGATACTCTGTTGATTGATGTATGAGGAGATATTCCAAACTATTATATCTATCTAGGATATTTGGATCTTGCCGTATGCTATATATTTCCTTTCTTTTTAGATGGAGTGGCTGATGTACTATTGTATGGTGGCTTGCATACATACTCATTTGTGTATGTAGTTGATCCCTTCGCCTGCCGATTACGCCGCCCGTTCTTGTCCCGATGATTGGAAATGGTTGGGACGGCCGAAAGGTCTACCCGTGAGTGGCATTTGGGCCCCACCATACTATTTCAACCATTTCTGATCATCCAGGCTTGTACTAGGAGCGTAATTCACCGAGGTAGTTACAATTGGTATCAGAGCCATCCCGACCTTCAGGGTCTCAGCCAAATGGTCGTTGCCTGTCTAGCAAATATTTTTGGTAGTTATGTATACTAGGGAAAAACAAAACGCGAGAGTAGGACTGCTTCCACTTTTCTCCTTACCCAACCACCACTCTTTTCTGGTAATGAAGTGTAACGTTTTCAACCCTCTTCTTAAATTCAAACTAGGATTCACGAGTTCTGGGTTTCCGTAGTACCATAGGTTGTGTATCTGTGTGTGTGAGTGTGTGTGTGTAATCCTTTGTCTATCTATTGCATCCAAGTTTTTATCTTATCGGCCTTTTGGTTATCAACTGTTGGTACATTCCATACCGACAGCTTTTGCAAACCGACGCGATCTATCCGATTCGTTGTATACCGACGCGATCCATCTTACTCTTTGTTATCCGACGCTATCTTGTTTGTGGTGTTCGTTTCCGTAGTTGCTAATCTTTAGGTTATCTTGAGGAGAAGGTGTTGAGATATGTGTTTTACTTATTCATGTGCGGAGTAATGATTTGAGTGCGGGATGGAGTCGCGACCATACCACTACTTTTATTATTGCTCTTGTATATTGAGTTGGTAGAGTCACTAATCTTGATTCGTTAAGTGATTTTGCGCATCTATTGGTATTTTAATGCCGAAATTTGTGGAAAATTTTTCTTTGATATATGTGTACCACACTCCTTTTCAGTCGTGTGCGATATGCTTAATATCTCCTAGGTGCTTTGAACTTTGTTTATATTTTAATATCATCTTAGTAAAGTGTATCCTTTAATCTTGATTAATTCCATTTTGGTACTATTTTGGATTATTATCATTCTCCATCATAGTAATCGACTTGTGTGTTATATCAATCAGGATGGCACCACCACGCCTGCCCGAGGAGGACATACAACCTGAATCGGGGCAGCTTTGTCAAGCATCGCCAATGCCTTGGCAGCAATGCAGAACCAGCAGCGGTTTGAGGAAAGTGTCGAGGAATGAGTTTGTGCCGCTACCTCCACCTCCCAAGAGGAGACATCAAGAGCTTCCGAAGTTCAACCTCGCCAGCTTGATGTTTCGATCAACCACTTGATGCCGATGATTGGTTGCGTGAGATGTCAAGGTTCTTGATGACTGCTGATGTTCTGAGCAAGAATGGGTAAAGTGTGCTACTCACCTTCAAGGGAGATGCAGCTCTCGGTGGGAGAATTACGAAGGAAAATCAGACCGTTTTCAGCCTACTTGGGGACAGTTCAGGAGCTTTCAAAGAGCGATTCTGTCAGAAATTGTCATGGAGAGGATGAAGGAAGTGTTTCAACCTTAAGGTGGCAATGATAATGTCAATACCTACATCAGAACTTCATGAACCTTCTCGTTATGGTGGCGAGATCTCGATGACAAGAAGAAGCAAAAGAGGTTCAGCAAGGGCTCAATGCATCGATTAAGTATGCAATCACACATGCAAGGCAGCGTCTTTCTGAACTTCAGCATACAGCTGCAGAAGAGGCAAGTAGGCAAGTGTTTGAGGAGTCAAAGAAACACAACCGTGATGCAGCAAGCTCTTCAGCTATCGGCTCCTTCTAAGCGCCGTGTCTGGGTTCCTAACACCCCACCATCGCTCCGGCTCCACCAAGACCTTCAAGCTTGGCAAGGCCACCAAACTTCATCATCGGCTCCTGTGGGCTACAACCACCACTACTCGAGCGCTGGCGGAGTCCCCAGCTACGTTGCTCCACGTCCACCTGGTGCTTGTTACACTTGTGGAGACTCTGGGCATCAACAATGGAACTGTCCGATGAAGAACAAGGCTCTTCCTCCACCACCTCCAAGATCTGCGGCAAGCTCTCCTTTGGTTCGTGCACCTCCACCTCGGGCTCTCAACATCAACACCAAGCCCGGGTCTGCTATTGCTCGTGCCAACTGTGTCAACGCCGCTCAAGCTGAGCATGCACCTGGAGTTGTGATGGGTATGCTATCCGTTAACTCGGTCCTCGCACGAGTTTTGTTTGATTCTGGTGCATCGCATTCTTTTGTGTCTCACAAGTTTGCAAATGAGAATGAGTTAGCTATGGATCCTCTCCTCAAGCGGTTAATGGTCCTTTCTCCTGGAGCAACAATGGCAGCTTCTAAAATCAGCCATGGCAACCAAATTGAGATTGGTGGCTCTTCGTTCTCGGCTTCCTTGATTGTTCTGGGTAATTCTGACATTGATGTCATCTTGGGCATGGATTGGTTGACAGCAAATGCAGCTGTGATTGATTGTGCTGAACGCTCGGTATCTTTGAAGATTCCTGAAGGCCATATAGTCTATTCTCCAAGTCTGACTCCTGCTATCCAACTTTTCTCCTTGGCGGCTCTGAATGTTGATGCTATGGAAGCTATTCAGAGTGTTCCGGTGGTCTGTGAGTTCCCAGATGTCTTTCCTGAAGAGTTGCCAGGTATGCCTCCGGATCGTGAGGTTGAGTTTGTAATTGAGCTTGAACCTGGTACCGCTCCTATCTCCATGCTGCCTTATAAGATGGGTCCTGCTGAGTTGGCTGAACTCAAACGACAGCTTGATGAACAAGAGAAGTTGGGTTTCATTCAGCATAGTACTTCTTCTTGGGGTAGCCCAACTCTCTTTGTGAAGAAGCGAGATCGACCGATAGACTTTGTGTTGACTATCGGGCTCTCAATGCAAAACCATCAAGAATAAGTATCCCTTCCGCGGATTAATGATCTCTTTGATCATAGTGGAGCGTGGTATTCTCTAAGCTTGACTTGAGAAGTGGTTATCACCAAATCAAGATTCGCAAGGAAGATGTTCCTAAAACAGCTTTCACCACCCGCTATGGCCTGTATGAGTACACGGTCATGTCTTTCGGTCTCACCAACGCACCTGCCACCTTCTCGAGGCTCATGAACTCGGTTTTCATGGAGTATCTTGACAAGTTCGTTGTGGTCTATCTGGATGACATCCTAGTCTATTCTAAGTCACAAGAAGAGCATGAAGAACACCTTCGGCGTGTCATAAACAAGCTTCGTGAGAACCGCTTGTATGCAAAGTTCTCCAAGTGTGAGTTCTGGCTGCCTCAAGTAACCTATCTTGGTCATGTTATCTCTGCCAAGGGCATTGCAGTCAATCCGGAAACTGTGAAGACAATTGTTGAATGGCTTCCTCCGGTTAATGTCAAAGAAGTGCGGAGTTTCCTTGGTTTGGCTAGTTATTGCCGTCGCTTCGTTCAGAACTTTTCGAAGATAGCGAAGCCTCTTACCGATCTCCTTAGGAAAGGCAAGAAATACCTTTGGACTCCTGCATGTCAAACAAGCTTTGAGACACTCAAAGAGAAGCTCACTTCCACACCAGTCTTGGTTCCTCCAGATACATCCAAGCCGTTCCAGATCTTCTGTGACGCCTCTTTGCATGGATTGGGTGCGGTCCTCATGCAAGAAAAGCAAGTTTTTGCTTATGCCTCTCGACAATTGAAGACGCATGAGATCAACTATCCTACACATGACCTCGAGCTAGCAGCAGTTGTCTTTGCTTTGAAAGTATGGAGGCACTACTTGCTTGGCAACCGTTGTGAGATCTTTTCTGATCACAAGAGTCTGAAGTATATCTTTACTCAGCCTGATCTCAACCTTCGGCAAAGGAGATGGATTGAAGCAATCAATGACTTCGATTTAACCATCAACTACACTCCGGGCAAAGCTAATGTTATGGCAGATGCTCTCAGCCGCAAAGCTTATGTCAACAACCTCATGATGGAAGAACAACAGCCTCTCTTGTGTGCGAGGAATTCACACTCAACCTTGAAATTGTGGAACAAGGGTATCTCCTGAACCTTCTAGCAACCCCTCTCTTGGAAGAAAAGGTTCGCTCTTCTCAGCTTGGTGATCCGCACACAAGAAAGATCATCTCCAGGATTCAGCTTCCGAAGTATGAGTCCTTCCACGTCGATGATCAAGGCACGCTTTTCTTTGAACACCGGATGTTTGTTCCGAACTACTCGGGTTTGAGAGAGCAAGTTCTCAAGGAGGCGCATGATTCTGTTCTTTCTATCCACCCTGGCAGCACAAAGATGTACATGGACTTGAAAACACAATATTGGTGGCCTGGTTTGAAAAGATATTGTGCCAAGTATGTCTCGGAGTGTGATGTCTGCCGCAGAGTGAAAGCTGTCCATCAGAAACCTTCCGGTCTTCTACAGCCATTGAAACCCCCGGAATGGAAATGGGAGAAAGTAGAGATGGACTTCATCACTGGCTTTCCTAGGTCGCAGAAGGGCAACAATGCAATCTTTGTTGTCATTGACAGGCTTTCTAAAGTGGCTCACTTCTTCCCCGTCAAGGAAACCATTTCTGCAATTCAGTTGGCTGAGCTCTATATCAACAGAATTGTCTCTCTGTATGGGGTTCCGCTTGAGATCAGTTCAGACCATGGAAGCATCTTCACTTCCAAGTTCTGGGAGAGTTTCCAAAATGCTTTGGGAACAAAGTTGAACTTCAGCACAGCTTACCACCCTCAGTCGCAAGGGCAAGTTGAAAGGATCAATCAGATTCTGGAGGATATGCTTCGTGCTTGCGTCATCTCGTTTGGCATGAAGTGGGAAGAATGTCTTCCTTATGCTGAGTTCTCGTACAACAACAGCTTCCAGAAAAGTCTAAAGATGGCACCATTTGAGGCCCTCTATGGTCGCAAGTGCAGAACTCCGATTGGTTGGTCGGGTGCAGGTGAAAGGATCTTGTTTGGCCCTGACATTGTGACTCAAGCGGAGGAGAAGGTTCACATCATTCTTGAAAATCTGAGGATTGCTCAAAGTCGCCAGAAGAGCAATTATGACAGGAAGCACACGGACATGGAGTATGTCCCGGGTGATCTCGTTTACCTTCGTGTCACTCCCATGAGAGGCACGCACCGCTTTGGTATCAAAGGAAAGCTGGCTCCTAGATACATCGGTCCCTTCAAAGTTCGTGGAAGAAGAGGAGAAGTTGCTTATGCTCTTGAGCTCCCGGAAAAACTCAAGGTCCATGATGTTTTCCACATCTCTCAACTCAAGAAGTGCTTCAAGGATCCCGGCAGGACCGTGGACCATGAGCTTATCAATCTCCAAGAAGACCTGTCTTATCAAGAACACCCCACAAAAATCCTTGAAGTCGCAGAAAGAAGGACTCGCAACAAGTCCATCAAGTTCGCAAGGTGCGATGGTCGCACCATTCCGTTGATGAAGCCACTTGGGAACGTGAAGATGATCTCCGTGCAAGTATCCTACCCTCTTTGTGTCTTCTTCATACTAGAATCTCGGCAGATTCCTGTTTAGTGGGAGAGTTGTAGCATCCCAATTGTCTAACAATTGTAATGCTACTTGGTCTAGTAATATAATGGCTACTTCAAATATATAATTGTTGCATCATCATTATATCATGCTCATGTCATCATGCCACCTTGCATTTGAGCATCATATAAAACCCTTTTGTTCTGGTTCTTATCTCATATGCATTATTAATTGTATTTGCCTCTTGATATTGTATTTGGTGCTTGATATATTGTTCAAATGCCCAAGTTGAGTTGGGGGCATGTCTCTTGTTTAACTCCACCACCTTTTTCTTTCACCACCTTATAATTCCACCATCCAACTAAACATGAGCTTGGCATTTAATGGTTTTACTTCTAGCTCATGTGGGTTGGGATGGATCCAATTCTTTCCACATGCTCTCATCTTGGCATCATGTTGTTTTCACAATATTGAACCATGTGAGCCACATGGCCACCTTTGCATGCCTTGTGAGTGGGACCTTTTTCCTAGCTTCCATATGTGTGATTTTGTGGTTATTCTCATGTTGTGATATTTTTGTGGGCTTATTAAATACCTAGTGGCATATACACACTAGCAAGTCCCAAATATATTCCAATGTGATCATCTCCATATACTCCACTTGGAATTCTTTCTAAATTCCTTTGCTTGGGCCTTACTCCAATTTTTGGAATGCATAATAATAATGCCATGTATTAATATTGTTTTCACAATAATCAACATGGCCATAAATGTTTTGCATGGGCCATGCAAGCCCCACCTTTTGCTTGTTCTTTGGATATTATTTGAATTTTGAGTGAATTTAAACCACATCTCTCTCTCCTCTTAGCTTGATGTTTTTTTGATCATACCTAAACCACCTCACCCTCTCTTTTCCTTGTCTAGTTCTTGCTTGCTCTTTGCTTGATCTTGCTTGAGCTTGACAAACCATAAACCTCACCCCTCATCTCTCTCTCATCTCACCCTCTCTTCACCTTTCTATCTAAACCCATACCCCATCCTAGCTAAACCCTAAGCTACCACCCTCCCCCTCTTCCTCTCCTCTTTAGCCGAGCCACTCCTCTAAACCAGACCCTAGCTGGCCCCACTGGCCACCCTCTCTCCTTAAGCCCCAACCCTAGCTGCCCCAAGCCCTAGCCCGAGCCTACCACTCCAACCCTAGCTAACCGAGGCTACCCTCTCTCTCTCCCTCTCTCGCCTGGTGAGCCCCACACCGAACCACCCCTTGGCTCGCCTACCCCACCTGGAAGCCACCGCCCGCCTGCCCTGCCGAACCGAGCACGTGAAGGAGAGGAGGATAAAGGTGGCCGAGCCACCTTTATCGCTACACTGCCCCACGGCGTCACCTCCTCCCTCTGCCTTACCACCACCCCACGGAACCCCTCTCGCTTCCAGATCTGGCCGAGGAGCCCTGCTTCCTCCCTCTCTTCTCCACCATCGCCGCCACACCATCGGCACCCTCGCCTCCACCGCGTCTCTGCCCAGACGCTGCAGTGCACTGTGGAGTGGCTCGAGTTCGAGGAGGGTCCTGACACGCCTGCACGCCGACGAAGAGGAGCACCGAGCCGCCAGATCGACGCCTCGAAACCCTAACCCGAGCCGTCTGCGTCCTCGCCGATCCACTGCTCCTCTGCCGATCCGTCCACGCCGACACACTCTCGGTGAGCTCCCAACCCCCCAGCATCCTCATTGTCACCGTCCTCCTGGCCCCGCCGCTCATCATTGCGTCGAACGCCCTCCAGCGCCGGACTTTTCTATCGCCGCTGCTAGCTTCGCTTAGGCCTCATCTCGCCACAGAGCCCCACGGACACAAGCCCTAGCCTCTACTGCAGCGTTTCGCCCATCAAGCGTGGCTCTGCGTCGGGTTCGAACTCGCACGAGGCCGCCTGCCGAAAGCACCATCGCTGCCGGAGGTTCGAGAGAAGATCCACGAGCGGCGCACTTTTGCTGATACCCCCTCGCTCTTTTGTTGCATCAACCATGTACCTTTTGGGACCACCATCACCGCAGTGTCCGCTTTGCGAAAACCCTCGCTGCTTCAAACTCTCAACCCGCGGCCTCCCTGGCTTCCCATCGCACGCCACTGGCGCCGCCTGTGGACTCCGAGGTCGCCTGCCCACCTGTCATTCGCTTAGGCTGGTCACCATGTGAGGAAACCTCCTCAGGCGTCTGGTCCAGTCAGGAGGGAGGCCCCACTCGTCTGTGTCTGCGGCTAGGCATGGACTGGGTGACAAAAGTATTTCGGCAAATCAGTTTCCAAATTCAAATCTTTTCAATTTAATTCAAATCCAATTTAAATTCTGTTTTAAATAACTTTTGAAATACAAATCCAATTTAAGCAAATAATATATGTTTTCAAATCAGAAAAATGTGAGGAATTCAAATATGGCCTTCAAAATATATTTTGAACATTTAAAACTCCAAGTTTATTTAAATTACAATAAAATGCCCTTGTGTCTTAAATAATTAATAACTTTTGTTTTATAACTTCAAATTTAACAAATGATATGTCTAAAATGATTAGCTCGACGAGACCTTTCTGTTTATGCATTCCATGGTTTGATTTGAAGCATGCATCATATAAATATATTGTATACAGCAACTAATATGAGAATAAAATGGGACAAAAACCCCATAAAATGATCTAATCTTGTATTTCACACCTCACCCATGCCATGCTACCCATTGCCATTCAAATTGTGCATCATTCATCATGGCATGATTGTTTGCTTGATGCATTTACTCATATGCTTGTGCACTTTATTTATGTTGGCCCTTGTTTGTTTGGTTCCTCTTCGAATAGACGCTGAGCAGGGGATATATCGAGAGAACCAGGAGCACTACACGGATCCATCCATTGCTTCAACTGAGCTGCCAGGCAAGCACTACCACATGCTTGCATACATATAGTACCTATTGCCTCTATCTTATTCTTACATCATTGAGTCGCGATTGCATTAAATTGAATCCCAAGTATTGCATAGCCTTTACATTTAAACCCCACCGAAGCTTGTTCCTCCATCCCATGAGCCATTACTCAAGGAGTTGCTTGAGCCATGCGAGTCGTAGAACAGCATGTGTAGGGTATGTGAGTGTCTGATGGATAACAAGGTACCTAAACAACTTAACCTGAGTAGTAATGGGATAACTAAAGAAAGTGGCATCGGTGAGCTATATTCGCTATTTGGTTCTTCAGGCTCACTTGTGTCCCGTAAGACCCCGAGTACTTGATTCCTGTTCCAAGAATATTCGCGCTATCCACATCCGGGAGGCTTATGGACCCCCCTGAGCCAGAGCTTGATTCATTCTTATTTCTTGGGGCCACAACTAGTTTGAGGTTTTATTTACTATCCTGTACTTATGCCATGCTTTACTGCTTTATTTAAGATTGTGCGAGGAGCACACTGTACTGTTTAGGAAAGCGGAGTGTTTTCGCGGTGTCGACAAGCCCAGTCACATTTTCGGGTTCCCAGTCGTTCACAGCCATTGACGCAAACCTTGAGTCCGTCTCGGAGTCAGCTAACTTCGTTGCGGGTAGCTCAATGGGGTGGCCCCCTGAAATATTTCTGAATCCTGTGATCGCTTTGTCGTGACTGCCTCGTTGGGTTTTGATTTGGTTTTTCCGAGGCATATCGAGTGTGTGTTGCTATTTGTGCACCCCTGCAGGGTAAAACTTTCTGAAAGCCGTGTCCACGGTTATGGACGACTTGGAGCATAGTTTCTCGATCATAGACAAGAATAACTAAAGTACCGCTTTTAATTTGACTAGACTAGGTACCTGACTAGTAAATAGTGCAATACTCACGGAATGGATAATAAAACTGCCAACTGATGGGGGTTGTTCGTCCGCTTCCTCGGTAGCGAGGAGGAGGATGGATCTGTGGATATTACCGTATTAACTGTTATAACTGTTGTTATTAATTCACGGACATCCGTCTATCTCTGGTTAGGCAGATGGTTAGCGAGCATCTATATAATTGTTAGGGTTTATCTTTTGCTGCAATTGCGTCACCCCAGGTTGTGTCCCCTTTAGAGGCATAAAGACTTGTTGAATACCCTAGGTCTCACGATAAATTATTGGTTCAGATGAACAGTACCTCGCAAGATGGATCTTTGGGTGGAAGAGTCGGACGATGTGGGCAACGATCATTCGGTGTAGAGATTCCGGGAACGGGGATCCGTGAGATCTGTGGGAGGGATGTGCTTATTTACGGGGCATCTTATGCCGATTTGCTTCTTATCCGCATCCGGACTTTGTCTTCCGCTTCGCTTGATACTGCTGATTGATGTATGAGGAGATATTCCAAACTATTATATCTATCTAGGATATTTGGATCTTGCCGTATGGCGTTATATATTTCCTTTCTTTTTAGATGGAGTGGCTCGATGTACTATTGTATGGTGGCTTGCATACATACTCATTTGTGTATGTAGTTGATCCCTTCGCCGATTCGCCGCCCGTTCTTGTCCCGATGATTGGAAATGGTTGGGACGGGCGAAGGTCTACAGGAGTGGCATTTGGGCCCCACCGTACTATTTCAACCATTTCTGATCATCCAGGCTTGTACTAGGAGCGTAATTCACCGAGGTAGTTACACAGTGGGCGCCAACTGTCATTGGTTTGATGACAAGTACGCCATGAGGGGGTCCTCGAGGCGTGCGGAAGAGAGGAGTGTGAGACGCACGGTGTTCTGGGATGGTGAGCACACAAGTTTACCCAGGTTCGAATCCGCTGGCTTTGGAGGGATCCTACTCCTGCTAGCAATCTAGTAATACGGCAGAGCCGGAATATGGGTTACAAGGATTCGCCTGTGCGAGTTGAGATTGTGATGGTAAGGGGTGCCTTAAAGGCTCTCGCTAGGACGGATTATATAGATATCCGGCCTAGGGTTTACAGGAGAGATCTATCCGGCTACGACTAAGAGTCGGTTACAGAGTACATCTTGAACTACAAGTAACACTATGGGCCTAAGTCAGTCAGTCTTCTGGGCCTTCCCTTAGCCGGACTGGACTCCGTTTCTTCTCCCTGACTGGGCCACCCGTGAAGCAAAGCTCTAACCCGAAGTGGGCCACCCTGGTCAGTGAGGAACTGTGAGGATACCCGGAAAGTATATCCCCAACAATGGGTTCACTCCGAACTACACACTAAAAAGAGTTTGGATACACTCGTTTCACAAAAGCTATAACATCTTTATATATTTTGAAACAGAGGGAGTAGCTACGGAGTACATGTGCAAGGCCATTGTTTCAAAGGAAAAGCTACTTGATCTAAGCAAGTAGTGATAGCTCCCAGTACGGAGAGCCATGTTTGAAAGGAAATGCTCTACCATTGGAGCATGCTAAACTGAAGATCAATGCTTGTGTGACCCCCATATGGAACCCAAAATACCCAAGTCTCATCTAGATTGCGACAAGGCCATGTTTCAAAAGAAAAGCAAGACTATTTACCGCCCTTGATTTAAAAAAGTACAGTACATCAGTATCAGTTCCACAAAATGTTTTAGTAATAGCAACGACAGAACATTTGAGAGATTTAGTAGCTTTCCTTCTTGAAATTCAATAGCATTACAGAGAGAATCAGTTCTTGTTATAGCTCAAAAAACAGACTCGATCATTGGAGCAAGCAAAAGTGTCAATCAAGTAACAAAGCCTGTGTGACTCCCCCATATGCAACCCAAAATGCCCAAGACTCATCTAGATAATTGTGACAATGCTAACTTTCAAAAGAAAAGCAAGACAAACTCCTGCAATTGATCTAAACAGGTAACAGTACATCCGTATTAGTTCAACAAAATACTTTAGTAATAGCAAAGACAGAATAAAGGCAAAGCAAGACCATCTCATGTCCTTGGCCTAAACAAGTACTACTAGTATATAGTAGTACAAAATAGTCCGAAATACAAGAACTAGTGTTATACTAGTACTACTCTGCATCCAAAATCCAACCTCCAATACACGTACGTCCATGGTATGTAGTGAAAGTGGGATAAAAAATATGAGGTAGTAGAATGGTCAATTGGGAATTCTCCCTCGCGATGGATGCGTATTGAGTAATACAAGTCCTGGGTAGTAATCTGAGACGTTTGATGGTACACCACCATGGAATTCGTTTCCTTCTGCATGATGCCAGGCACCGCCCTGCTCCTAGGAGTGAAGGAATTGCGCACTACTTCCTCCAAAAACTCAGCCTCTAATGACAGGTGATGGACGGTGAACTGCACATTGTAGAAGGGAGACGGGCACCCGTCTAGCCTGACACACACGACGGATACGATGATGTGGCCCCACTCGATCATGTCACATAGTAGAGCGAAAACCGTACCATTGTCCCCAGATCCGATGTTCTCTAGTCTCGATGAGCGCGGTGCCAATAGCGGCTAAGAGATGTACCTGGGATTTCTAAAGGAAGTAAGAATTGGTGGACTAAATTGTAGCATGCTAAATATACATAAGAAGTTCTTAGGCGCCTGATATCTAGGCACTCCCAAGAAAAAATACAGAGCCATGTTTCAAAGGAAATGCTAGATCATCTCCAGCGTTTGATCTAAACAAACTTGAATGGCAGATCATCATCAGAATCATGATGGTCATATTTGCCATCTCCCACATTGTGGATGCAAAATGAGTAATCCAGTGTTAACCTATCATGTTTCTTAATCAGGAAATTATGGGAATCTTCAGTAATCCTGACGGTGGTCGGCAACGCGATGCTCTTCGGCTCGAAAAACAGGGTATCTTCGATGAACTCATACATGTCCTCTCCAATCATTGAAGGTTTATAATAGTGCAACTCCACCATGTACCGCGGAAATAAGCATGCCGCCGACCTGACGCGCTGGATGAATACAGCAAGGACATAGTTGAGCATGTCAAATCACACGGCGAACAATGTACCATCATCCCCAGATAACGCGGTCTCTACTCTCCATGAGCCAGGTGCCAGCAAAGGCTGAAAGATGTACCTGTGTTCCTCTCCATAGTGGAAACTCTACACTTCAATCGAGTGAGATTTTTTGAGGTGAGTGAGGAGCACTGTGGGCGGGCCGGCGAACTCGCAGCCAGGCTTAGTGTAGTTGCATGGGCCATGCGGGCACACCATATTGTGGTTGAGGAAGTCGTGGAACGCGACCAATGTCCTGTAGCCGTTGTTGGGGCATCTGCTACCTTTTTGGCGACGACTTGGCGGTGCAACTCCTTGGAATATGCGGCCAGCCGGACGGCGCTGGTAGTGTCCATAAGCATAGCGATTTCTCCGAAGGCGTCGTCGCTGACCTCCTCCAGCCACCATACCAAATGTTTTGCATCAAATCCACCATTGCGTCCGGATGGACTGGGGGCAAGGGAGGATTCAAATATGATTGTTGGGGTTTCTTGGAGGAGAGTGATGGAGGCCTACATGAACCAATGCAGCGGGCGAGAAATGGCTAGGAAAATTTAGGAAGTGCACACTCAAGAGGATCCAAAATGCGGCTAGCCAGTGTTAGCAAATGGGGATCGACGGAGATAGGGAAGATGGGAGGCTCTTTGAACGAGGGGTGTTAATTTTGTGTGTTCCCTCATCGGTCTTCTGCAGTGCGCAACTAGATCGATGACGCCTGCTGAAGTTATAGTTAGAGTGATAGACTAGCAAGCTGTCACATCCTGACTCAGTATTGTATCGTATCATCACGTAGACTGTGGTTCAGGAAAGGACGTGAACTCACATTTCTCCCCTCCCTAGATAAAGTGCACCGTAGAATCTCTTTTCTCGCACACGAAGGATTTGAACCCACATGCCAAAATAAAAGGATGTCAATCCTCAAGCCAGCGCGCCCAACTCTGATAAATAGGACTACTAAAAAACTATAATAATAGGTGAAGCTCAAAAAACAATTATAATTTTGAGCCACTTCCATAGAATATCTGTTGTATATTGGTTCTTGTACTTTGTATCATGTAGTAGTAATCGACCTATTAGCTACATAATAGTACTCTCCATGCTCTAGAGAAATGACGAAGAACATTCTAGAATTATTGAGAAGTGTGTTTTGAGGTTTGTGCATATCGTTTAGTATGCTAAATACTATCAATAGTATCTTCTAGATGCTAGAATGGATATAATTAAGATCCAACGGTACTATATGGACATAGATCGAAATTATAATTATTTTTGAGCTTCACCTATTATAATTTTATATAAACTGGTAAAAGGCATGTGCCACACACATATATACTGTATAAAATATGATTTAACAAACATTAAGTTGTTCTAAACCAATAGTATTGTTAGAGAAAAATGCATATATTAAGTCTATTAATAATAGCTATCTACACATATTGAGAATACATCCTACTGTGCTATGAAATTTTGGGGATGGTCACGTGATGGTTGTAGAACATGGTGGAGTTTCTTCTAGGTACTACTCAAAACGAATCTAGCTGCTCTGAACCATTGGATCTAACAGCCCAACAGTCAGGATTGGTGCTATGGATCCAATTCAAAATTGCTCCTTTATAGTAGTAGAGAAAAAATGATATGGCATATACTTCTACTATCTGATTCTCATGTGCAAGGCATGTGCAACTTACTAATAAGATATATAACACGAATAACTTTGAACATCGATCGTCGGATATAGATTGACATATTCCAACATTGTTGATTGTTGGATCTCTTGCAAATTCAAGAAAGAACCTATCGCGCTTACATGTAGTTCAAATTTGATCTACTTTCTTTAAATCGACATAAATTTATTTGAGTGCATGGGTGTAGTTAGTTAATATATAGGGAAGCTTGAAACGTGCTAAGACTACGGAATTGTATCAAAACATGTCCGCTTTTTCTAAAAATCGGGTGGTAGCACTTTATTTTTTTGACTGGGGTATGTCCCGAAGGAGATGCTTCAATATTTAACACAGTTAGTGCATGTGTACATGTTACACCAAGGACCTTCAAAAAGTGAAAATTAGATCCAAGTCCATACATTTAACACAAAGGACCCTACAATCAAGCAATGAAAATTAGTAGTTGGGTCCTGCTCCTCCACCACGTAGCTGAGCCATGCTCTTCATACTAGTACCGGTAAGCTGCACGTGCCTTACACGTGAAACTCACATAATATACAGAAGCATGCCATGTCATCAATATATAACATTATAATAGGTAAAGCTTGAAATATCTATGAATTTGAGCCACATCTCTAAAGTACGAGGGTATATTTGGTTACTGCACTTTATATCATGTAGAAATAAACATTTATTAGCTACCTAATAATTGAAAATTCTAGAACCATGGTATAGAGAAACAATCGAGAAGATTCTACAATGATGGATAAGTGTGTTTTGAGGTTTTTCTATATATATCTCACCACTATATAGTGTACGAATAACTCTGAATATTGCCGTTGGATCAAGACTCGTGAATCCCAATATTTCCAGCCATAGGTTCTTCTTTCCATTCTGGCATCTAGAAGATTCTACTGATAGTCTTCAACATAATGAATGGTATGCACAAAACTCAAAACACACTTCTCCATCATTCTAGAATCTTCTCCCTCGTTTTTCTAGACCATGTTACCAAAAATTTCAAGTTTTAGATACCTAATACTCGCCGACTTCTACATGATATACAAAGTACAAGAAGCAAATATACACCCATACTTTATAGATGTTGATCAAATTTATATTTTTTCTGCTTTACCTATTATAATTTATATAGTGATGATATGGCAGACGTCTATTATTTGAGTCTCACGTGTTAATCAAATGGGACGTGACACACGTATATACTATATGAAATGTGATTTAACAAACATTAAGTGGTTATTAACCAATAGTCTTGTTAGAGAAAAGATGCATACATTAAGTCTATTAATAATAACTATCTACACATATTGAGAATACATCCTATTGTGCTATGAAATTTTAGGGGTGGTGACATGATGGTTCGAGAACATGGTGGAATTTTCTCTAGGTACTATTCAACACGAATCCAGCTGCTCTGAACCATTGGATGTAACAGCCCAACGGTCAGGATTGGTGCTATGGATCCAATTCAAAACTGCTCCATTATAGTAGTAGAGATAATACAACCTACTATGCTATGAAATTTTGGGGGTGGTGACATGATGGTTCTAGAATATTGTGTAGTTTGCTCTAGGTACTATTCAACACAAATCCAGCTGCTCTGAACCATTGGATCTAACATCCCAACGGTCAGGATTGGTGCTAAGGATCCAATTCAAAACTGCTCCATTATAATAGTAGAGATAGAGATATGATGTCGATATGGTCATCCTTTGAATAACCTTCATTCCCAATGTTTGGAAAGGAGTAGAAAAATTCCAAAGTTTGAATTCTACTAATTTTTTCCGCCAATGCCCTAAGTGGTTCCTTCCTATGTACACTAATGCACACGTCGGAGACACAGCTGAGCCGCCGGACCAAGACACATGTGCGCAGCGTTATGGACGAGGGAGTGTTGAGATGGATGGTGATGCAGCGAATGAGAGAGAAAAAACAAATTTGTTTTATTTTGAGTGCACATAAGTCCTGAAATTTACTACTACTACTACTGGTAGAGTGTGTACGGTGTAAAGGCTATAGTACCTCATGTCAGGAATCCATCATAATTCTGCTCTGACATTGCACCGCCTTCAAGTGCCCTGTCATGCTGCCCTCCCGCCCTTCCTCCCTTTTATTCTCCGATCTCCTCTTGCTCTTCTATTTTTTCCAAACTCCACCATGTTCTCAGTCGTACCTCCGTCCCAAAGCTTAAGGCTTTTTTTGATAAGTCAAGCTATGAAAAGTTTTACGAAACTTCTAGAAAAAATTATCAAGAACTACTGTATGATATTAGTAGATACCATGTGAATATATGTTTCATGATGTATCATACGGTATGTATTTCATATTGTAAATATTAATATATTATTCTACAAACTTGGTCAAACTTTGCATAGTTTGACTTTTCAAATAAAATAGGCCTTGAGCCTTGGATGCAGGTACTACTAGTGTTTAGTACTCCGTCCCGGAACTTAAGGCTTGAAATATAGACATCGTGGGTCCCTTCAGACGATGTTAGGAAAATTCAAGAGGAATATACCGCGCTTACTTGTAGTTCAAATTTGACCTAATTTCTTTAAATCGACATAAAGTTATTTAAGTGGGCACAGTTCGCTAGTGAATTTTGAAATGTGCTAAGACTAGGGAATTGTAAGAAAACATGGTCCCCACTTTTTCTGAAAACCGGGTGGTGGTACATTTTTGACTATGGTATGTCCCGAGGGAGCGAGATTCTTCAATGAATTAACACGGTAAGTGTATGTGTTACACCAAGGACCTAAAAAAATGAAAAATACATCCAGGTCCATACATTTGGCACAAAGGATCCTAAAATCAAAACTTGAAAATTTTGGTAACATGGTCTATAGAAACAAGGGGGAAGATTCTAGAATGACGGAGAAGTGTGTTTTGAGGTTTTTGTATAGCATTTCATTGTGATGAATACTATCAATAGAATCTTCTAGATGCTAGAATGGAAAAGAAGATCCAACGGCTGGAAATGTTGAGATTCGTGAGTTTTGATCCAACAATTAATATTCAAAGTTTTTCGTACATAATATAGTGTTAAGATAGTGGTAATGGTAAGACTAGTACTTGCTTAACAAAAGAAAACAATGCACTTCTCACTTTCAACAGATCTTGTTGAAGAAGATGCACGAATCTACCAGATGCAGGAACTGTATTATAAACTATATATGATGTCAATATGGTCATGACCTTGGCTGTTCGGGTCAAAACCAGGAATGTTCATGCACCATAGGACAATACACATTGCGAAGCAGCCAGAGCATTTTTTGTATTTAGAGGTGTCAAAAAACATGTTTCTCATTTTTTTCTTAGCACTATATAGTGTACGAATAACCTTGAATATTTACCGTTGGATCAAGACACGAATCCCAACATTATCATTTCCATTTTGGCATCGAGAAGATACTATTGATAGTCTTTCTTTTCTTATCTTACCACTATTATATATAGTGTGTAGACAACTTTGAATATTGGCCGATCATTCATGACCCCCGAATTCCAACATTGCTGCTAGTTATTGGATCCTCTAATCCATTCCATCATCTAGAAGATAATATTGATAGTATTTGTTATCTTATCATACCACTATATAATATATGAATAAGTTTGAGTATTGACCATTGGATCAAGACTCGCGAATCCCAATAGTGCTAGCTGTTGGATCTTCTTTTTTCCATTCTATCGAGTGGTGGTACTTTTTGACTAAGGTATGTCCCGAGGGAGCGAGATTCTTCAATTAATTAACACGGTAAGTGGATGTGTTCATGTTACACTAAGGACCTCAAAAAGAATGAAAAATACATCCAAGTCCATACATTTAGCACAAAGGACCCTAAAATCAAATACTTGAAAATTTTGGTAACATGGTCTATTGAAACGAGGGGGAAGTTCTAGAATGATGGAGAAGTGTGTTTTGAGGTTTGTGCATAGCATTTCATTGTGATGAAGACTAGAATCTTCCAGATGCTAGAATGGAAAAGAATATCCAATGACTAGAAATGTTGGTATTCATGAGTCTTGATCCAGTAGTTAACATTCAAAGTTTTTCATACACCACATAGTGTTAAGATAGTGGTAATGGTAAGACTAGTACATGCTTAACAAAAGAAAACAACGCACTTCACACTTTTAGAAAATCTTGTTGAAGAATATGCATGAATCTACCAGATGTGGGAACTATATCATAAACTATATATGATGTCAATATGGTCATGACCTTGGTTGTTCGGGTCGAAACCAGGAATGTTCATGCATAGTAGGCCAATACACATTGTGGAGTAGCCAGAGCATTTTTTGTATTCAAAGGTGTCAAAACACATGTTTCTCATTTTTTCTTAGCACTATATAGTGTACGAATAACTTAGAATAATGACTGTTGGATCAAGACGCGAATCCCAACATTGTCATACATTGGATATTCATTTCCATTTTAGCATCGAGAAGATACTGTTGATAGTCTTTCTTTTCTTATCCTACCACTATTATATATATTGTGCGGACAACTTTGAATATTGACCGCTGATTCATGACCCGTGAATCCAAACATTGCTGCTAGTTATTTGATCCTCTAATCCATTCCATCATCTAGAAGATACTATGATAGTATCTTATCTTACCACTATATAATGTACAAATAACTTTGAGTATTGACCGTTGGATCAAGACTCACGAATCCCAATACTGCTAGCCATTGGATCTTGTTTTTTCCATTCTACCAGGTGGTGGTACTTTTTTGACTAAGGTATATGTCCTGAGGGAGCGAGATTCTTCAATTCATTAACAAGGTAACTGGATGTGTACATGTTACACCAAGGACCTCAAAAAAAAATGAAAAATACATCCAAGTCCATACATTTAGCACAAAGGACCCTAAAATCAAATACTTGAAAATTTTGGTAACATGGTCTATAGAAATGAGGGGGAAGATTCTAGAATGATGGATAAGTGTGGTTTGAGGTCTATGCATATAACATTTCATTGTGATGAAGACTATCAATATAATCTTCTAGATGCTACAATGGAAAAGAAGATCCAACAACTGGAGATGTTGGGATTCATGAGTCTTGATCCAACAATTAATATTCAAAGTTTTTCGTACCCCATATATTGTTAAGATTGTGGTAATGGTAAGACTAGTACTTCCTTAACAAAAGAAAATAGCGCACTGCTCACTTTTAGCAGATCTTGTTGAAGAAGATGCATGAATCTAAAAGATGTGGGAACTGTATCATAAAACTATATATGATGTCAATATGGTCACGACCTTGGCTATTCAGGTCAAAACCAGGAACGTTCATACACCATAGGCCAGTACACATTATGAAGAAGCTAGAGCATTTTTTGTATTCAAAGGTGTTAAAACACATGTTTCTTATTTTTTTCTTAGCACTATATAGTGTAAGAATAACTTTGAATATTGACCATGGGATGAAGAAGTTAATCCCAACATTGTCAGATGTTGGATCTTCATTTGCATTTTAGCATCGAGAAGATACTATTGATAGTCTTTCTTTTCTTATCTTACCACTATTATATATAGTGTGCTGAAAACTTTGAATATTTACCACTGATTCATGAACCATGGATCCCATCATTTCTGCTAGTTATTGCATCCTCTAATCCATTACATCATCTAGAAGATACTATTGATAGTCTTTGTTATCTTATCTCACCACTATATAATTTACAAATATCTTTGAGTATTGACCGTTGGATCAAGACTCGTGAATTCCAACATTGCTAGCCGTTGGATCTTCTTTTTTCCATTCTAGCATCTATTATTAGTCGTTCTTACCTTATCATATCATACCACTATATAGTTTATAAGTAACTTTGAATATTGACTGTTGGATCAAGACTTGTGAATCCCAATATTTTTAGCCGTTGGATCTTCTTTTCCATTTTAGCATGTAGAAGACTGTATTGATAGTCTCCATCACAATGAATGCTATGCACAAACCTCAAAACACACTTCTCCATCATTCTAGATTCTTCTCCCTTGTCATGCCGTAACATGTACTTGCATGTACCATCCAAGCTCCATCCGACGGACATAAATAAACCGAAGCACCAAAGAAAATCTCACACTTAGAATATAAATTTGATAAAAGTATGAAAATTAATTTATGCAAATTTGGTAAAATTATATTCCTAATTTTTTTGAATAAATATATGCATTTATTTGAACTATTAAATGATTGAAAAATTGTTTTTATTGTCTACTGTCTAAAAATTTATACATAGTTGAAAACTGGGGCGTAAGTGTGAGATGTTTTGGATAACTTTTGTCCATCAGATGAATATTTGATGGTAGATACAGGGGCATGTTGATATGAGTCCCCCTAGCAGTGGGCACGTTGTGTAGTAGTTGAAAAATTTCAGAAAACACTTAAAATCCAAAATATAAACATTAACAACAAAGTCAATTTACAGCCAAAATACACCCTTCCTAGTGCCAAAACAAACCTTGCCTCCGACTACTACTACATTAACTAGTAAACAAGTGGTACTTATCTACAACTAAATTAACTAGTAATACATCATTACCATCGTATTAGGATCACTTAGCCGAAGATTAAGATCAATTAATCATGTCGATGCAAACATAGAAAGACAACACCTTGATCATCTGGTACTGTCCATCAGCCGCGGTAATATACTGCGATGGCACCATGAGGAACGTCAGATCTTCGAGGACAACACTGTCGGGCGACACGCAACTCGTCGCTTCAATGACCCCATTAAGGGTGTCTGTCGTGAAGTCCGCCAGCGACTACGGGACAGTCGCGCACAACTTCACCTTGTACCAGGGCCATGATCACGAGGCCTCCCTAACACACACCAAGGAAATGGCAGCGGCGTAGATGAGCTCACCAATGATGAGGCTGAACACGGTAGCGTCATCACCGTAGACGTTGACCATGGATGGTGGAAAGGACGGTAATGGCATCATTACTATACACTCCATGGGATGGCCATATGATAGCCTATGCACTTGTACCTTATGGACGCTGTTGAGGTGCAAAAGGAGCGCGATCGGCGATGTGGTGAATATGCAGCCGACCTCCATGCAACCGCACGTGCTGTACGAGCATGCGGTCTTGTTGTCGTCGAGATCGTGGTAGGAGACCATGGTGAGGCAACCATCATGGGGGCATAGAACAGTTATCGGCGCTAGCTCGTCTTTGTCCATCACCAGCTACCTCTTGGTGGAATCCACCGATGCACCCAGTGTTAGAGTGGTTCCCTAGAAGCTCGGCTCGTCGATGTAGTGCCCGTAGTCCAGAATTTTTATGCAGCATTGAGTTTTTTTGAGTGAAGGCTGTAGAAAGTTGACAGGTGAGAGTAAATCAGGTACTTATTACCTTGTATAGTACTATACCAGACAAACAGATCCTACCTGTGTGAGTGGTAAGAAGGTCTACGCCTTTTTTGGAAATGGAGAAGGTCTGGACCTAAAGAGATACAGAGAAACCTGGGCCTGGTGCAAAGTGTATAGTGCTGTAGGGGAGAGAACAAGGATTGCATGCATGTCTTTAACACCATCTAGATTTTATTTTATCTGCGTGTTTCTCCTGGCTCTTTCATTTCTCAGCATGGCATACTCATTTCTCTTCTCCATTTCTTTCTTGTGGTAAAAGCTTGTCCAGATACAGATTAGAAGTACAGTTGAACTAGTACTCCAGTTGAACAAATATGTTCAGTGTACCCACCCGGAAGTCAATGTATCGAGAACGAGTGAAAGTTTGGCAAGATTCAACTTCTTGCTAAGAATATGCATGCCTAGAAATTTGATCGTGTTTTGAAAACAATCAAAGAGGCTATGACTCACCGTGTTTTGAAATTTTGGTTGTGTTCCAAATTAACTTCACACCTTGTGATATTTTGTTCAATGGACCCACCAGGCAGTCAATGTATCGTGAATGAGTGATAGTTTGGAGATATTCACACTTCTTGCTAAGAATATGAATTCCTAGAACTTTCACCGTGTTTTGAAAACAATCAAAGAGACTGTGACTCACCGTGTTTTGAAATTTTAGCTGCATGTTTTGAAATTAACTCGCGATAATCTGTTCAATGGACCCATCATGCAGTCAATGTATGGAGAATGAGTGAGAGTTTAGAAAGATTTAACTTCTTTCTGAGAATAAGCATGCCTCGAAATTTACCGTGTTTTGAAAACAATCAAAGAGACTATGAGCTTAGAGAATACTAGTAAAGGCATGTGCTACACATGTATATATACTATATGAAATGTGATATATTACCAAACATTAAGTTGCTGTTAACCAACAGTCTTGTTAGAGAAACGAGGGAAGATTCTAGTATGATGGAGAACTGTGTTTTGAGGTTTGTGCATAGCATTCATTGTGTTGAAGACTATCAATAGAATCTTCTAGATGCTAGAATGGAAAAGAAGATCCAATGGCTGGAAGTGTTCGGATTCACGAGTCTCGATCCAATGGTAAATATTCAAAGATATTTGTATCTTACCACTATATAGTGTATGAATAACTTTGAATATTGACCGTTGGATCAAGACTCACAAATTCAAAAATTTCTAGCCATTGGATCTGCTTTTCCATTCTAGCATCTAGAAGATTCTATTGATAGTCTTTAACGCAATAAATTCTATGCACAAACCTCTCAAAACACACTTCTCCATCATACTAGAATCTTCTCCCTCGTTTCTCTAGACCATGATACCAAAAATATCAAGTGTTAGGTAGATAATAATATTTGACTTCTACACATGATGATACAAAGTAGAAGAACCAAATATACACCCATACTTTAGATATGTTGATCAAATTTATATTTTTTCTACTTTACCTATTATAATTTTATATAGTGATGATATGGCAGACATCTATTATGTGAGTCTCACGTGTAGGGCACATGCAACTTACTAGTACTATATAGTGGTAAGATTACTAGTAAGTTGGACGTGCCTTGCACGTGAGGCTCACATAATAGACATATGACATATCACCACTTTATAAATTATAATAGGTAAAACAGGAAAAATTATAAATTTGATTAACATCTATAAAGTATGGAAGTATATTTGGTTCTCGTACTTTGTATATCATGTAGAAGTCAACGATTATTAGCTATCTAAAACTTGAAAATTTTGGTAACATGGTCTAGAGAAACGAGGGATCCGGTTATAGAATGATGAAGAAGTATGTTTTGAGTTTTGTGCATAACATTCATTGTGAGGAAGACTATCAATCGAATCTTCTAGATGCTAGAATGGAAAAGGATATCCAACGGCTAGAAATATTGGAATTCACGAGTCTTGATCCTACGGTCAATATTCAAAGTTATATTCGCAAGTCTAACAAATTTCAAATTATGAAAGCATCACATAGTTGTAAATAGTCTAACAAAATGCCTGACATATTTCAAATTATAAAAAGCATCATAAATTTTGAAATAGCCTCACAAGTTTCCAATTCTAGAAGGCAACACAGATTCATAAATAGCCTCACAAATTTCAAATTATAAAATACAAGACAAAGAGCCTCACAATTTTCAAAATATAAAAGGGTCTTATATTTATAAACATCCTCACAAATTTCAACTTATAAAAAGGATCAAAAATCCTCACAAAATTCAAATTATAAAAGGAATCCTATATTTGTAAACATCTCACAAATCTTAGCTTATAAAAAGGATCACAAAAAGACTCACGGTTTTAAAATTATAAAAAGCATCATAAAAAGCATCACAAATTTCAAATTACAAAGGGAACGATTCCCAAAAAGACTCACCAATTTTAAATTATAAAAACATCACCGGGAAAAAACCTAGGGTTTTTCGAAGAAATTTTTTATGGCATCGGTGTCAAACTAATGCTCTAGTGCCAAATTTGAACAAAAGGGGAGATACCATGGAGATATCAAGTTTGTTGGATCGTAGAGGATCCTAAAGTAAGTGGCCACGATCCGTGTGAGGTAGGTCTCGACCAATCAGGGCCCGACCCTATGACACATAGAAGAACACCTTGTGCACCCAAAAAGGTGTTTCGTGAATCATTTTTTTGCAAATTTTGATGAAATGACATATTGTGGAGCTACCAATGTTAAAAAAAACATGAGCAAAACTCTGAGACACTTGTAGTGCAAACAGAGGATGTTTCTAGTGAAAATCAGCATGAACTCAGAAAATGGAAGAGAGAGGAGAGAGGGGAAATCAATTTTCTATTTCTTCTGGGCAACCCACAAGCTTGAGGTGCACCTTAATGCTGATGTAATCGCAGGTGCCGTAGCATTTTTTACGTGCCGCAGTGACGACCAGGGGATAGGGGAGAGCACATGGCATGTTGGGCGCAGTTGAATTTTCAAATCAATGTGACATTAAATAATTTCAAATCAATGTCACGCAAGGAGATGATTTACGTGGACTGTACAGAGGTTATTTTTATCCATGGACTTTGATATACTACTACTCCGTATTTCACTTATAATGATTGATATTAGTAATTAAAGGAGAACTACGAATACATGCGGTTTCCCAGGTTTCTTCCTTTTAGTATTAATTACCTGAATTCATGTGAGTAATTAACATGGGTTTCTCTGTATTGGCACCCTTCTTTCCTCGAATGCATTAAGAAATTAACGGGAGGAAATAATTTCACCTCCTCGGTAATACAAGATTGCGTCACAGTGGGAGATGAAATGACAAACAAAGTACTTATGGTAGTAGATCGCAAACACCATTCCAATTTTCCCTTGATAATAATATTCAATCTCCGAACATTGTTACAGAAAGCAAGTAGAGGTGAAATTAAACAAAATTAATCCTAAGACTTCTTCTTCTTGGACATGGATCCTTCCGCTGTCACCTTCATGCTGGCGTCGTCCTTCCGCTTCTCGTGGCATCCCCCAGCTCTCGCCGTATTCTTCTTCTTCAAGCCTCCCGCCTCCTTCTCCTTCCTCTTATCATTGCCAATGAAGGCGGGATCGAGTGCACTCTTCTTGGAGATGAAGTCTCGTACTTGGAGAAATGGCCATAAATCTTCTGACCCCTCATCCTTTTACTCCATCTTCTTCTTGCCGATGGAGGATGGATCGAGAAAACTCTTCTTGAAGACGACATATCCTTCATAGAGCAAAGACCAAGGATCCTCATTCCCCTCCTCCTCCGCCTATTTTCTCTTTGCCGGTGGCGTTGCCTCCATCAGATGACGGTAAGCAGGGTCCTCGTCAAAAAAATTACCTTCCGGTGTAATGGAATAGTACGGCCCTTGAACGGACTCCCCGCTATCACTGTGGTAGGGACTGATATCCCTGTTCGCCCATGCGTTGGACTCGTAAATGGATGTGCACTGATCGGAGCAGCTGCGCGACATTTTTGTGTGTGTGGTGGCTTGGACGGCCTAAAGGGACAGGGAGAGACATAGAGAGTTCTGCTCTCTGTGCGTCGTACCTGGATGGCAGAGGTGGTCGTTTTATGGCTACTTAAAATGGCTTGCTCGGGACATCCAGGAGTTGCCACGTGTTGTAGGAGCAGCCTGGCAGTTCCCTTCCATCGTTTTTTTAAAAGAGTTCCCTTCCATCATTGAAACAAGATTGAACGGTTGGCACTCCTTTACCCCAAGAGCATCAACTACGAGGATATTGCAAGTACCACCACATGTTGGGGAGGTTTTTGCACATAACAACAACCATAGACCTTTTCTGTGCAAAATACAGACATTTTCTGTAATTGTTGCACATAACACATAACCAGTCATTGAATGTTTCTTAGTTTTTTATGCGAAACATTTCATAGTTAATTAGATAATATAGTACTAACATATCATTTTTATCTAAATTAATAATAGGTAAAGCTCAAAAAATAATTATAATTTTGAGCCACATCCATAAAGTATCTGGTGTATTTTTGGTTCTTGTAAGTTGTATCATATCAAAATCAACCTATTAGTAGGTACCTAATACATGACATGCTCTAGAGAAATGATATATAGATTCTATAATGATGGACAATGTGTTTTGAGGTTTATGCATAGCGTTCATTGTGCTAAAGACTATATCAATAGAATCTTCTAAATGTTAGAGTGGAATGAAAATCCAACAGTTAGCAATGTTGGGATTTCCAGTCTTGATCCAACGGTTAAAGTTCAAAGTTATTCGTATACTATATACTAGGGTATGCTATGATAATTAAATGTATAACATATCATTAGAATCTTTGTGGTTTGTGCATAGTGTTCATTGTGCTAAGGACTATCGATAGAATCTTCTATGTGCTAGAATGGAAAAAGAGATCCAAGAGTTAACATTGTTGGGATTTGCCAGTCTTCATTCAATTTTCATTGTTCTAATTTACTCGTACATTTTGTAGTGGTAAGATTTGCAAGAAGTCACACTCTACTTCCTAATAGTAAAAGGCATGTGCCACACTCCTATATACTGTATGAAATGTGATTTAATGAACATTAAGTTGTTATTAACCAATAGTCTTGTCAGAGAAAAAAGGCATAAATTAAGTATATTAATAATAACTCTCTACACATATTGAGAAATATTGCCTACTGTGCTATGATTTTTTTTGCGGGGGGTGGGGGGGGGGGTGGGGGGTGACATGATGGTTTTAAAACAGGGTGGAGTTTTCTCTAGGTACTACTCCTTCAACATGAATCCAACTGCTCTGTACCATTGGATCTAATAGCCCAACAGTCATGATTAGTGCTATGGATCCAATTCAAAACTCCTCCATTATAGTAGTAGAGATAATTTGAAAAAATTGGTGATGATGCTATATGTGCATGATCGAACAACTTTCGGATAATCTCAAGGAAAAAGGCCGCATGTATCAATGAGCGTGAATGGACAATAGGAGTTGTGAGGATAGATTACTTGTGTGGCCTAGCAACCCCACATTTTTTCTTGTTTTTTAATGATCTTACCTTATGGGTGGCCTTGATGTCTTTGCTTAGGCGCACTATATTATTCATGTTAGCAGAGTAGTGGGTTTCCCAAAATTTTCTTTTAAACATAAGGTTGAACACTCCCAGCCATAGTGATTCAAAATTTATTGATAAAGGGAATTTATTAATTGGGTGGCCGAGTGGATGACTCCACATGTCATTGTCATGTAGACATGATTTTTGCTAGGAAGGGAAAACACTAATAAATGGTTATAGGAAGGCTAGAAAATTGGAAATTGTGTTCCATTGATAAACCTTCACGCTCTTCTTCCTAGAGTCAGATTTCAGCAATTCAATACAAAAAGTTTATTGGACATGCTCTAAAACCCAATAATTTTTATTTTTAAATAAGAACAATAATGATTAGCTCGACTAATTAATTGCGGTCTATGTATGTTGTACTACTGTACTTCATATAATATGCTATGTGTGCATGACCAAAAAACTTTCGAAAAACCTGAAGGAAAACATGGCCACATTAATCAATGAGCGTGAAGTAAAGATGGCAATGGGTAGGGTATGATAGGGTAGAGCAATATCATACCCAATCCCATTTAGTCAACACATAGAAAATTTACCCATACCCGTACTCATGGGTATAAAACTTTACCCATGCCCGTACCCGTGAAAATTATCAAAATTTAGAAGTCACAGTATCATACTCTTCCCTAGGTTGCTCGGCCCCATAGGTTGAAACTCTATAGGTAAGTTTTACTACTATGTCAGTTTAAATTGGTAGGGTATGGGTATACCTACCCGTAACCGTACACACGACTTAATGGGTTAGGGTATGGGTATTACCCTTGGTATAAAAGTGTGCCCATACCCTACCAACACGGGTACGATACCTACGGGCACTCGTGGGTAAAATTTCCATCCTTAGTGCAAAAGGACAATAAGAGTTGTGAGAACAAAGTACTTGTGGGGCCTAGAAACTTTCACATTTTTTTCGATGAAAACACCGTCGCTGATTACCTTATGAGTGGTTTGATGTCGCCGCTCAGGCACTAGATTATTCACATTAGCGAAATAGCGGGTTCCCAAATTTTTGTTTAGAATAGAAGTATGAACACTCCGAACTATAGTGATTGAAAGTTTATCGCTAAAGGGTGCTTTATTTTTTCTAAAGCTCAGGGCGCTTTATTATTACACTCGATTCCCCATCCCACCGGCCTACCATTCTGCTATTACTAATTGGACTATGGATAAATTCAAATTCAGTCGAGTTGGTTAGGGCTTTAATCGTAATTTTCGGGCTCACTACCTGTCTTGGTGACAACATCTTCATACACATCATCGTTGATGAATGGATATAATACGGAAATATATAATTGCCATAATATTTTAGTGCCTACCAAAGCAATACTTCAGTGTTCTATCTTCTTAGTTTCTTCAAAAAGGGGTCTGACCTCTTTCTCAATTATTTTAAAAAACATAGTTTTGGAGAATACTTCAGTTTAAACCCGTATTATTTGTTGGAACAAAACACTGAAAGGTATTTAATAGTTCAGTTTATTTAGAAATCAATTTTTTTTAAATAATTTAAAAATACTTTGATGCCAAACTCTACCTTAATATCTGAAATGAGCCAATATGGGCCATGGATGATCAATATTTAGATGCCAAATGGCCAAATGGGGCCTTAATTTCTGAATTGAGGCAATATGGGCCATGGATGATCACCGATGTGCATGTCAGCCTTTGATTCCAGGTAGTACAACTTACCAATTTACTACTACTTGGACTATACATAAATCTGAATTTAGTCGAGGGGAAAATCTCCCGCTATCCAATGTTTCAAACATCTTGGAATCCCCCTTCGACCCCTAGTGAAGTCGGTTTATTGGGGCTTCAATCGTAATTTCCCCGTTATGTACCTCTATAGCCCCGCCCCTACCACCGAGCCCCCACCCCCACACCCACACACAATCCTCGCCCCCAGCTGCGCAAGCCCTGTGGAAAACCGTAGATATACCTTCACCACCTTAGATCTGATTCACCGTCATCGCCGTGCACTGCACCAGATCTGCTTCAACGACCCACTCTCATCCACCGCCAGGAATCTACTTCTTCGCCGCTGTCATCCAGCACTCGGAGGAACCCCTATTCTTCTTCACCTTTTCCCACAAGCACCACAACCGCAGCACCATCGATAACCTCGACGTCACCACCCAGGATTCACATGATGCCTAAACGCCATCCCGACCGAGGTAACCATATCTCCTTGGAGTTTGGTAAGATAAATATGTAGCAGTTAACTGTATTTTGTAATGGTGCTACTTTTGTAGTAACTTACAAGTACTATACTTGTTACCCGTATCTTCCTAAATAATTTTTTTATAGTTAGGTTTAACCGTAAGGCATTCAACTGCGATTTTGTATGTCATGGCAAAATATGAGTCCGCCAACAGTTAACACATTTGTTTCCATTATGTACTTTATCAAGTGCCCATATGTGATGTAGTTATAATTTCTCTTTGGCTTGGCGTAGGCTATGGCACTAACTGTTATTACATGCTTGATGCTTTTCTCCTATCTATGCAGTACACGTTTACATTCGTTATACTGCTTCCACCAAGATGTATGTTTTATTTTCTTCTGCTTACCCCACTATTCCTAATAGTTTGCTATTGTTACACAATGAATAGGTGCAGTTTACACTATAAATCGTAGAATAAATGTCCCCTATAATGTCGTAAGTATCTATTGCTTTTGTATCATTTCATGCTAACATCTGTGAGACTATAGCCTTTTTATGTTTACTATTCGCTGCACCATTATGTAGAGGACCAACACTGAAGTATGGAGACCACCAGTCCAATTACTTGATGTAACGGACATCGTCGGCAAACATACCTGTAACCAGATCAGCAACCCTGAGACTCTGCATAGAGATATTGTAAGGATGCCCCCCTTTTTTAATGTTTAAGTCCCCTAGTGTCATGCCATTTACTCTAGTTGAGTTGTTATTTTTGTCGGAGGCACTAGGGTGATCATAACTAGCCCAAATCTCACTCTAGTATCTGCCACGGAATCCAATATAATAGAAATGGAAGGATCATAAGCAACCGCGCACTTCAAATGTTACTCTAGTATCTACCACGTGTATGGCTATTTTAATATGAGGCACATGATAGTACACTTTGTCTTTGGGTAGACAATCAAAAAATTTAAACAATCTAACTGTTTGATAGATTGTTTGACCATTTCTCTAAAATTATTTTGCTAGTCTATTAGAGGCACACGTCGACATGAGGTCCTTGTGTTGAGTGCTTACATTGCTATAACAGACCAAATAATATTTTGAAAATCTTTGAGAATGAACATGATAGTTTTGTTCCTTTGTATGATGTTATAACTTCTTTTATCTTAGTTTCATCCTTCATCAAGTAGAGCAGTCATTCATGGGGCAGAAGTAACAGTTGCACACGTTCTCATCCCTCTACGAAGTTTATTGTTCTAGTTATTCCAAAAGAAAGAGATGTATGATGCCTTGCTGTTACTAATTGCTTTCTTCCTTTTAGCAAAAGGACTGATTTCAAATTTGTTGGTTTTTGTTTTCCTTGGTAATGATGTTATATGACGTTTCTTTTTGTTTTAGGTTACAAATATAAATACGAAGGAAGAACAGAAAACAATAATCTCAAGTGTAGATCTCTTTGGACAGAGCAGCAGTGATAGAGCGTATTGCTCACGTACGTACACGATCTCGACTGCTCCATACATTCCAGCAGAAAGAATTTTTGGCGCTGCACTCTAAGATGCACTTCATGTAGTTGGAAGAAAGCCAACAGAGCAGATGCAATAGTCTCCATAGCAAAGAAGGAGTTATCTGAGTTGAAAAACAGACAAGCTTTGATGGATAATCTACTTAATAATATCCTCAACAAGTCTCGTGGTAATCCCGTCGTTAAATGTGAGGTAGTGCGAGCTTCCTAAAAGGAACATTTTTGAAACCGAGATTATATTGTTTATCATCTGTGTTGTACTCTGATGATGCTTTACAAGCTATGGAAATTTTCAGGACTATAATAATTTACGATTTTTCGAGTTTTAAGTTTTTGTCCATAGTTCCAGAATTTATTTAGCATTCTAGAGAACTCGTGTTCTTTGTTTATCCACCTTTATGTCCTGGCAATGGATCTAAGTTAGATAGGCTTAAACAGTAGCAGACCTACAACAGCTGTATCAGTCCTTGATGGGTCGCTAATAAATAGTGACAGGCCTACACTGACGCCATTATATGTAGAATTTGACCGCAAAAGGACATAACAGTAAAAGGACAGAACAGTAAATTGCATGAACAATAAATGACCAGAATAGTAAATGGCTAGAACAGTGAAAGCCCATAACGGTAAAAGGCTAGTACAGGAAAACTGTAGGACGCAAGAATAGTAGCAGGCCGGTAATAGTATCAAGGCCAAAAAGTAGGAGGCTAGAACTTTAACAGGCCAAAAACTTAGCAACCCGTTTATGGGACTGAATAGTAGAGGGCCGGAACAGTGAATGTCCAGAATAGTAAAGGGCCGTAATGATAGAGGGCCATAAGGGCCCACCATGGGTTCGAGAAAAGTGACGGGCCGACAGCAGGCCTTAATAGTAACAGATAGACTTGGCCCAGGCGGAGAATGGGCCATGGACCAAGGTGGACCTTCTGTAGACTGAAACAGTGTGAGGCCTAAAAGTTCACGGGCCGTAGATGGCTGCACTAATGGGCCCATTTCAAATAGTATTGGACAAAACAGTAACGGGCCTTATTCTTATTGGGCTCTCCTCATGGGCTGACCCACTTAATATTTAGTAGGCCTTGGATGGGCCTGGCTTTTGCCACGGTTTCTATGACCGTTAACAATGGTAACTTGGCGTTAATAGTGTTTGGCCATGATCCCTGTTATGCATTCACCATGTTCCCATGATCAGTGAGCCGTGGAACATAACAGACAAGTATCATTACAACATCCGAGACATACCGAATTTACAATACTTACATAAATGCCGTTATGGCTACATCAATAAACATCAGCGGAACTTCATCAAGCGTAGAGCCAGATCCATGCCTTAACCTATAGGCAACTGACTAGGAGAACGTCCTAGCTCACTTAGCCGTCAACTTCATCTTCTTCTCGATATCTGACCAAGTTAATAGCCAGGGACAATGCCAGTGAGTACTTTGAATGTACTCGCAAACCACCTTAAGTTAAGAGATAATAACAATAGGATATGCATTATGGCTGTGGTAGTAGGAGGGCTCCAAGAGAGGTTCTTTTCTCAATTAGTTTCTCTTGTAGATATAACATCTACATATATTTGTTGAAAAACTTTTGTAAAACATTTTGGAAACCATTTTGAACATTAGGACTAGGTCACCCATTTGTTCCTTTCTCCCGGTCATCCCATGACCAAAATTCTTTCATTCCTTTCTGACCATCCCATGGTCAAAACCTTTCTCCTTTTCGACCATCCCATGGTCAAAATATTTTCAAAGCCTTTGCTTTTCTGAAACCCTTTTTGAAAACAAAACCAGCACCGCTCTACAGCAACCTTCCCAACCGTCCATGACCGTGGACACGGCTATTCGAATAGATTTACACTCTGTAGAGGTTGTACAGTTTACCCACACCATCCGGGTACACTACCCTGATCTTCACCCATCGTGGGTCGAGTAACCGATCAAGACTCTCCGGATTCCCACTCCAATATAAGTGCCTACCCTATGAGTGTTATTCCCCTCAAAATCGGTACATAGGGTACCGAGGACCAACCGGAGCGCATTTTACACTTTACACAGTGGGCTCTTTCAATGAGGGGCTCATAGTAATGCGTGGAGGTCCGTAAACCCTTCGTTCCTTCTCTCGGTCGATGTCCCACATGGACCGTTTGTCCAGAGAAGGCCCACCATCCAGGGTGTTTCATCCCCTGTAGTAGTTGCGAGGCAGCTTATACCAGAATAGACAAACATCAAATCCAGCCCTGCCCCATTCTAGAGTAATGTGGTTGCACGGGTTAATTATTCTAGCAAAACTGCAAAGAACTGGGTGTGTTTTTGTAAACCTTTTTCCTCCAGCTTTCCTTTAGCATTTTGTAAAAAAAAACCTTTTTCATTCTCAACAACTCTTGGGAGGTCCCACCTCACCAAGGTTTTATCATAAAATATTTGGTAAAACTTTTCTGGGGTCTTCCCATCCTATAGCTTTGCTTCGGCTAAATCGGGGTCTCCAAAGGGGTATGGTGTGTTACACCATCTACCACACTAGGGACAAGTAGGTGTCATCAAGGGGGTTGTACTTAATAGTATAAAAGTGTAATAGTTCGGAGGAGCCAAACCACTACCATATATACATCAACATATAGTAAACCATGCAGTTTTAATAAACAGTAGATAAAACATACATAAGTAAAACAGTAGGACAAGGCTTATGAGCAAGAAGGTGGCTTGCCTGACAATCAGAAATATGGAAATATGTCCCTGGACTTCTTCTTAGAATACCATGATAATAACCAAGTAGAATAACCAACTTCTTCTGGTCTCTGATATAATCGCATCTATCATCGATATGGATCACATGCAAGCATACAAAGGCCACAATCAACACCAGGCATACAAGCATCCTTGCAATATAGCAAACAAACATACAACAAATCATTAAATTTAGTAGGTTTTGATAGATTAAGGTCGTAGCATTCGGGAATACTTTAATTGCCTTTGTGGATTTGCCTTGGTGATGTATTGTCTAGAAACTACTTGAGAGAGGGGTTTTGGATAAAGGCTAGGTTCTGGAGGATATCATTGTATACAAATTACTCCATCAGGTAGGTAGTGATAATATGAAACCAACAAAAGTGGTTTCACCAAATTATCGATTTCCATTGATTTATAATAAATTTTCTAGTGGGAAAAACTCTAGTTTTAGGGAATAAATCACCAGAGAAGTTCTGGAGCTTCAAAAATTATTTCCTTGGCGGATTTTGTAGAGTTTTATGTACTGAAACATTGAGAGTTGGAATCACTCCAAAATAATTACCAGAATGCCCTCAGGAAATTCCCAAAGGCAGTTCTGTAGCTGTTTTGTCTTTTTCACCAAATTAAATCTACCGAAGATTTTGATTTGATTCCAAGGAAACATTGTGGGTATTTAGAGTACCTTTCCGTAGAAATTGGAATCAACCTTTTTCGAGTTGGAGAGCAACTGTAGTGATTTATCTAGTGATAAATTCACATGCAGATGTGTTTAATTCACTAGAAATCCTCAGAAACTCAATAATTCTTGAGCTCCTGGGTTTTGACAAATCCTGATGTACCACTTCCCTGAGAATTGGAATCAGGTCAAAACAATTTATAGTTTGGCCTAGGGAAATTCCTAAACGTAGAAAAGGACTGTTTTTGTTATTTTTACTACAGGAAAACAAAAGATTCACTTGGCATGAGGCCAATTCCTTGAGATAGGTACAAGCAACACCTACCATATACAATTTGATTATCCAATTTGGGTTTATCAAACTCTCTGAATAAATTTTTAAGTGATTTAGACACATGTTGGAGATTTATTTGTCATAAAAGATATATTTATCAAGTTGGCTTGATTTTTGTCCTGTGTGTTGAATAAAACATATGGGAACACTAAAAAAATTTTACTTATGATTTTCCATGCAATTTCCCATTTTATTTTTAATTAAACTAGAGGGCCAACTTCAGATCGGTAGACAAAAGGAAAAACAGAAGGGGTTTGATGGGCCGGATCTTAGCAAGATGGGTCGCGGCGAGGGGAAAATGGCCCACCGGGATCTAGTGCATGTGGGAGGATCTGGTTTGAGCTACTGACGGGCAGGGCCTGCTCATCAGCCACTAGGGGAGGGCGAAGAGGTATTGGCTGATCTCGGCCGTTCGATTAAAACGAGATGGATGTCCTGAGGCCGTCGTCTCCATGCAAGCTGGCGTGGCGGCGCGGAAACCCTAGGCACTGCGCCGGCGGGTGCAGGGCTCACCTGGGTGCTCCTCAGGTGCCAGGGAAGGGCGAAGGTGGATCGGTGCTCGATACCGACCCCGGCGAGGGGCGGGAAAGGGGGTATCGGTGCAGATCTCGCGCGGCGAGGTTGACGGAGACAGAGCACACTCGGGTGCTCTCCAGAGGTAGCCCCAGGGTGGTCCTAGGCATAAAATAGAGTGGGGGTGAGATAGATAGAGGTGGGTAGATTGACATGCATTCACATAGAGGAGGGTAGAAGGTAGGAGAGGGAGGGGAACTTGCCTGCAATCCGGCAACACATCGGCTATTTTCTTCATCTTCCGAGAAGCAGAGGGGGAGGGAGCCTTTGGTCCTTTGGGGGAGGGGACTACTGAGGTATGGGAGTGTTCTGGCAGCAGTGGAGTGGTTCGGGGTGGTTGGAAACGAGCACGAGCTCGGGAGCTCGAGAATGGCCGAAGGGAGGTTTCCCTTCCTCTCTAGAGCAATGGAGGAGGAGGGAGGGGGCAAGAGTGAGTGGGGTGGTGATCTGGGTTCCAGGGGGAGGAAATGAGGAGCAGAGGCGTGTTGGGATGGCCTCTGGCCTTTAAAACCAAGAGGAGTAGGCTATGATGGACCATGTCCATGGGGAGGCTTGGAGGGATGGAGGCGGCCATCCATTGGGCAGCAGGGGTGGTGGGGAGGTGAGGTGGGGCCAGGGACATGACCAAAGGGAGATGTGAGGCGTGCTGCCGCTGCTATTGCTTTTCAGGTCAAGATTTAAATTCCCTAGGCTTAGTCTCTCTCTCTCACTTCGAAAAGCAAGGGACAAGGGGAGTGGTGCTGCTATAGTGTAGATACAGTATAGCTCGAGCAGAAGAGGGGTGGGTGCTGTAAAAGCTTGCTTGGTAAGGTTGGAGAGAGGGTTTGGTTTTGTTTTTGATACAAAAAGGTTAAATGTTCAAATCTGCCATAAGGGATGATCAAGGTTTATTTCCTTATTTTTGATCTTGACCAATTGAGATAATGATGCTGGTAGATGGGTAAGGTTAAGATGCATTTCTAGGATTTATTTTAGTTTTTTCTAAGGATTTATATCCACTTAAGACCATTTATTCAAAAAGTGCAGAAGTAGATTCTCGAAGCTCATTTGATATTTTTACATTGGACCAGGTTGGTTTCTGATGTGAGAAGGTCCCAAATGTGAATACACACTTAGTGGAATTTTCCCAAGATTTATTGGAAGATAAAAGTATTTAAAACAGTTATTATTCCAATTCAACCATTTAAGAAAATGGGCAAAAAGAAATAATAAAGCTCTTCAAAAATATTTATTTTTGAGATGGGAAGATATAGTATGATATATGGATCTCAATTGAGCTAAAATTTGGGGAAGTGTTTTGGCAAAAACCCAAACTTTCCTTTGGGAAAGGAGTTTTGGAGATTTTGACTATTAAAGAGATTTATTAGATTTGGAGCCATAATAATTATGGGTAATATTTGATAAATCTTGATGATCAAGGTATATGATCTACACAAGGTGTAGCAAGCATTTGCACCCTTGGGAATTGGAAATCCAACTTGAATTAGATGGAAAAACAAGGAATTGAGGATCTAGGGTGATGGTATTTTTATACCACCAAAACCTTGTTGGCTCTTGGAGCTCAGAGCTCACCTTGATGCAAGGGATAGATGGATAGTTAGACCAAGTCATATAGATGATCATGGCAGAAGGAGTTTGGATTGGTTACATTTGAGGTGGTCTGGAAGTGATGGCAAACTTTGTTGAAAATAAGGCTGCCATACCAGATGAGTCATGATGCCCTATAAACCATGTGGGTTTAAGAAGCACAAAGATCCACTTGGAACAAGTGAAGTAGATGTTGGTAGTCCTATATGAGTAGAACACAACCATGCAAAGAGTTGGTGCATAGAAGGTTGGATGATGGTGTGAGCTTCTGTCAAATTAGGCATGTTGACTAGATTTGCAGGAAGAGTTATTTTCTTGCCTGCAAAACCATCAAGAACAAGTGGGTTGGAGGATGATCTAACCAAGGGAAAGAGTGGGCCTTTGTAGTCCTTAGGATGGCTAACAAGATGGTTTAGTTGCATTCCCAAGAATGCACATGGTTTGAGAAAGGGAGGCATCCAAAAAGGTGATGTTGGAAATAGTTTTCCAAACAGCCAAATTTGGCAGACTTAGGGTTTTTGACTAGAATGTGGGTGGTGATGATTTTGATGGGTAGCAGGGTACCAAAGCATCATCAAGTGGATGATGTTGAAGTGTAGGAAGGATCCTTGCTTTATTCTGGTCTTCATTGACTTGGAAGCTTCTAGAATGGATCACTGCAGAATTGATCTGGGTAAGGGTTTTAGATGATCACCTGGTGGCTAGAGATTAGATCCAGATTGTATTCCTTCTTAGGATTTGGTGATCTTAGAGTATCTTGATCCTAGACGATGATCTCCTAGAGTAGCTCATACTACTTCTGAGCAATCAAGTCAAACAGGAGATCAAGACAACTCATCTTATAAACAAATCAACTACTACTAGGGTTACCATCAAGCCTAGCTTGAGGTAAGGTTGATGCATTTTGAAGAGGTTGGATTTTGAATAGGATGAGAGTCCTTGGTATCTCTACCAAGAGTAGAATTCAAAAGCTTACTAAAAGGTTTTGGAGATCCTAGAGGTGAGAGTAGTTGAAGGTTCTGTCTTGAAAACATAAGGAGATTATGTTATATATCTCTCCATAGTTTTGTCAATAGAAGCTACTAAAATAGTTTTGGTTACATAAGGATCTTGGCTCAGATTTTGAGATGCCAGAACATTTGAGAATATGTAAGATGAGCCATGATAGTTTTCTTTAAATAGCTTTTTTCAACTGATGTTAAAGTAAGGAGTATATCATCTAATACACATTCATATGCATAAGCATATCCAAACAACAAGCAAGCACTTCAGCATTAAACGATAAATTTTTTTTGGTCATCCTGATTTTTGCATTCTAGACAACTAACCAGGGTTGCTGAAATTGGGATGTTACAGATCTTTCCCCCTTAAAAGAATCTCGTCCTGAGATTCAGGAGAGTAGGGTTAGGGGATTTTGAGTTGGGTTGATACTAGGTGTCATACGCGTACTATCTTACGGACTCCGTCTTTGAATGTGACTACTCTATCGATGAAGTTGAGCTTCAGTCTTCTGGAATGCACGGAGAGTTGAGCAGAGTCTAGTCCTGATTGCGAGGGATGACCTTCTTTTCCTTTCGGACTCTATATCTCGAGGGCTTAGACTGAGCAGACTATCTCAATGCTGAACTTCACGGAGTACTCGTCGGAGGATAGAATCTACAACTAGGAGTACCTCTGTCTAAGGATTCACAACTCTTCCTTAGGGTCGCAGCTTATCCTATTTAACGATTTTTAGGGTCGGGACATCCTGAGGTTGCTCCTGGCAGAGGGTGATTCTATTTTGTGGGAAAGACGCAGTCTTTCCCCCTTAGGATTAAACTGGGGTATATCGGAGGGTCGACATAGTCCTTCCTTCTTGAAGTCGCAGATGGATGTTTTGAAGACTATCGTCACTCTTTCCCCTAGAGTTGGAATCTTCCGAAGATGTCCGCGAAGGGAGGTCCTACGGGGCTTATGTACTACGATTATTCATACTTAGCCAGTTGGAGTCTCAAATCCTCTAAGCGATTGGAACTGAGCGGTTAGCGATCCTGTGGCCCTTCTGGTGGGTCTTAAGCTGAAACGGCAAAGGGACTTCGTAGGATCTTCAGTTAGTTTCTCCTCTGATGACTCCTAGGTTGTTGTTTGGAGGGGAGGCGTCCAATTCTGGAGGTCTTCTGAAGTATCCTCTGGTAGACAGTCTTCTGAGGATTGAGTGGAAAGACGCAGTCTTTCCACCTTAGAGCTTCACTAAGGTGGTTTTAGGAGTGATGCCGATCTTCCGTTTTGAAATGCTGGCGTGATGCTAAGGGAGGCTGTATCTCCTTGGGTCTTGGTATGAGGTCCTTGAGTGAATTTCTATTGATTCAACCCTTACGTAGGTGGCTTCCTATCGAAGTTTGATGGGTTTAGCTTAGGGGAAGTTAGTGGTTAACGATTCTCTTGCTAGTCTTTGGAAAAGGTAGGGTAGCTTACGTCATAGAAAACATCTTCACTTGAACTCTTTGTGCTGCTTTTGCTCGATCGTGGAGTAAACTCGGTGTCTTCATGTGTCCTAATCATCTAACTTTAGGGGTGGTTCTGACCTTCTAGGGAGGATCATTCCGTTAGTTTCGCTAGGGTCGACTAGATTTGTTAGTCTCCTGAGGCGGTCAGAAGCTCTAATACACTAAAGGTTAGTGTGGTTAGGTCTTCACTTCTTTTCTTGGTTGACTTATCATGTGGTTTCTTGTGGATATTGAGGATCCCTCGGAGATTGACTTCCGGCTTCAACGAGATTCTTGTTTTAGTAGACTGAGGAACGAGGGAGTGTGGTGTTATTGACGAGTCTTGCGAGGTGAGTTGACGAGGTATGCCGTCTTGCTAAGATGAAATCTTTGAGTGGATTCTGACTTGATGATGTCGAACTCCTGATTCTTGCGATGCTTTTCCTCTCATGTACTCTCGAGGTTAGTCTGGGTCTCATTACCGACAGCTAACACATGGGTTTCCCAAGTTACTAGGTGGGTTAGCGCTCCTCGAGTCCCATTCTTAAGGAGGTCAAAGCAAACCAGAACATACAAACAAGGCGAACAAAGCGAGGAGGATCGCCATGTCCTCGACAACAACACACATCAAGTAACACAGGACGCACTTAGGCAAGCAAACACGGTCAACGCCAGGGACCAAGGAGTTAACTACTCAGGATGTAGGGGAATCCTATTATTAGGACTATTGTCCATAGATATTGTCTTTCTTCAGGTCAGAGTCACCATGTTGCAGATGAAGCCTTCATCGTATCTTGGACGCTTCTTAATAGTGTAGCACTGGATGTCTTCTAATTATGGGGATTCCGCTGGTAGAGCGATATTGTAGTCTCCTTGTGTTTGCTGGTAGTTGCATGTCTTCATCTTGTTCTCATTGTCTTTACCAGGTTCTAGATCCTACTTAATTAAAATCCGTAGGTTTGAAGTTTGGATGAGAGTTAGAGGAAACCATTTTCGAAAGCATTTACTTAGAGTAAGAGAAGAAGTAGAACTTTTTGAAACTCATTGAGGAACTAGTTTTCGAAAGCCGGGGTTTTGAAAATAAGGTTCCTGTCTAGCGACCATGCTAACTAAGGTTCTCCTACAGTTAGGATGGCTCTGATACAAAGTCTGTGGGGCCCCCGGATTAATCATCCGAGAAATCCCTGTGATGCATTCACCATGTTCCCATGATCAGTGAGCCATGGAACATAACCGACAAGTAGCATTACAACATCCGATACATACCGAATTTACGATACTTACGTAAATGCCATTATGGCTACATCAATAAACATCAGCAGAGCTTCATCAAGCGTGGAGCCCGATCCATGCCTTAACCTACAGGCAACTGACTGGGAGAACGTCCTAGCTCGCTTAGCCATCAACTTCATCTTCTTCTCGATATCTGACCAAGTTAATAGCCAGGGACAATGCCAATGAGTACTTTGAATGTACTCACAAACCACCTTAATTTAAGAGATAATAACAAGAGGATATGCATTATGGCTGTGGTAGTAGGAGGGCTCCAAGAGAGGTTCTTTTCTCAATTAGTTTCTCTTGTAGATATAGCATCTACATATATTTGTTGAAAAACTTTTGTAAAACATTTTGGAAACCATTTTGAACATTAGGACTGGGTCCCCCATTTGTTCCTTTCTCTCGGTCGTCCCACGACCAAACTTCTTTCATTCCTTTCTGACCATCCCATGGTCAAAACCATTCTCCTTTTCGACCATCCCATGGTCAAAATATTTTCATAGCCTTTGCTTTTCCGAAACCCTTTTTGAAAACAAAACTAGCACCGCTCTACAGCAACCTTCCCAACCGTCCATGACCATGGACACGGCTATTCTAATAGATTTACACTCTGCAGAGGTTGTACACTTTAACGACACCTTCCGGGTACACTACCCTGATCTTCACCGATCGTGGGTCAAGTAACCAATCAAGACTCTCCGGATGCCCACTCCAATATAAGTGCCTACCCTATGAGTGTTATTCCCCTCAAAACCGGGACGTCGGGTACCGAGGACCAACCGGAGCGCATTTTACACTTTACATAGTGGGCGCTTTCAATGAGGGGCTCATAGTAACATGTGGAGGTCCGTAAACCCTTCGTTCCTTCTCCCGGTCGATGTCCCATCTGGACCGTTTGTCCAGAGAAGGCCCACCCTCTAGGGAGTTTCATCCCCTGTAGTAGTTGTGAGGCAGCTTATACCAGAATAGGCAAACATCAAATCCAGCCCTGTCCAATTCCAGAGTAATGTGGTTGCACAGGTTAATTGTTCTAGCAAAACTGCAAAGAACCAGGTTCGTTTTTGTAAACCTTTTTCCTCTAGCTTTCCTTCAGCATTTTGTAAAACAAAACCTTTTTCTTTCTCAACAACTCTTGGGAGGTCCCACCTCACCAAGGTTTTATCATAAAACATTTGGTAAAACTTTTTCAGGGTCTTCCCATCCTATAGCTTTGCTTCGGCTAAATCGGAGTCTCCAAAGGGGTATGGTGTGTTACACCATCTACCACACTAGGGACAAGTAGGTGTCATCAAGGGGGTTGTACTTAATCGTATAAAAGTGTAATAGTTCGGAGGAGCCAAACCACTACCATATATACATCAACATATAGTAAAACCATGAAGTTTTAATAAACAGTAGATAAAACATGCATAAGTAAAACAGTAGGACAAGGCTTATGAGCAAGAAGGTGGCTTGCCTGATGATCAGCAATATGGCAATATGTCCCTGTACTTCTTCTTAGAATACTATAATAATAACCAAGTAGAATAACCAACTTCTTCTGGTCTTCGATATAATCGCATCTATCGTCGATATGGATCACATGCAAGCATACAAAGGCCACAATCAACACCAGGCATGCAAGCATCTTGGCGATACAGCAAACAAACATACAACAAATCATTAAATTCAATAGGTTTTGATAGATTAAGGTCGTAGCATTCGGGAATACTTTAATTGCCTTTGTGTATTTGCCTTGGTGATGTATTGTCTAGAAACTACTTGAGAGAGGGGTTTTGGATCAAGGATAGGTTCTGGAGGATATCATTGTATACAAATGACTCCATCATGTAGGTAGTGATATTATGAACCAACAAAAGTGGTTTCACCAAATTATCAATTTCCATTGATTTATAATAAATTTTCTAGTGGGAAAAACTCTAGTTTTAGGGAATAAATCACCAGAGAAGTTATGGAGCTCCAAAAATTATTTCCTTGGAGGATTTTGTAGAGTTTTATGTAATGAAACACTGAGAGTTGGAATCACTCCAAAATAATTACCACAATGCCCTTAGGAAATTCCCAAATGCAGTTCTATATCTGTTTTGTCTTTTTCACCAAATTAAATCTATAGAAGATTTTGATTTGATTCCAAGGGCACATTGTGGGTATTTAGAGTACCTTTCTATAGAAATTGGAATCAACCTTTTTGGAGTTGCAGCGCTACTGTAGTGATTTATCTAGTGATAAAGTCAGATGTAGAGGTGTTTCAAAACAATTTATAGTTTGGCCTAGGGAAATTCCTAAAGGCAGAAAAGGAATGTTTTTTTATTTTTACTACAGGAAAACAAAATATCCACTTGGCATGAGGCCAATTTCATGAGTTAGGTACAAGCAACACCTACCAGATACAATTTGATTTACCCAATTTGGGTTTATCAAACTCTCTGAATAAATTTTTAAGTGATTTAGACACATGTTGGAGATTTATTTGTCATAAAAGATATATTTATCAAGTTGGCTTGATTTTTGTCCTGTGTGTTGGATCAAACATATGGGAACACTAAACAAATTTTACTTATGATTTTCCATGCAGTTTCCCATTTTATTTTTAATTAAACTAGAGGGTCGACTTCAGATCGGTAGACAAAAGGAAAAACAGAAGGGGCTTGACGGGCCGGATCTTAACAAGATGGGCCACGGCGTGGGGAAAACGGCCCACCGGGAGCTAGTGCATGCGGGAGGATCCGGTTTGAGATGCTGACGGGCAGGGCCCGCTTGTCAGCCACTAGGGGAGGGCAAAGAGGTATTGGCGAGATGGACGGCCTGAGGCCGTCGTCTCCATGCGAGCTGGCACGGTAGCGCGGAAACCCTAGGCACTATGCCGGCGGGTGCAGGGCTCACCTGGGGTGCTCCTCAGGCGCCAGGGAACGGCGGAGGTGGATCGGTGCTCGATACCGACCCCGGCGAGGGGCGGGAAAGGGGGTATCGGTGCAGATCTCGCGTGGCGAGGGTGACGGAGATGGAGAATGCTCGGGTGCTCTCCAGAGGTAGCCCCAGGGTGGTCCTAGGCATGAAATAAAGAGGGGGTGAGATAGATAGAGGTGGGTAGATTGACATGCATGCACATAGAGGAGGGTAGAAGGTAGGAGAGGGAGGGGAACTTACCTGCAACCCGGCAACGCATCGGCTATTTTCTTCATCTTCCGAGCAGTAGAGGGGGAGGGAGCCTTTGGTATTTTGGGGGAGGGGAGTACTGAGGTATGGGAGTGTTCTGGCAGGAGTGGAGTGGTTCAGGGTGGTTGGAAACGAGCACGAGCTTGGGATCTCGAGAATGGCCAAAGGGAGGTTTCCCTTCCTCTCTAGAGCAATGGAGGAGGAGGGAGGGGGCAGGAGCGAGTGGGGTGGTGCTCTTGGTTCCATGGGGAGGAAATGAGGAGCAGAGGAGTGCTGGGATGGCCTCTGGCCTTTAAGAACCGAGAGGAGTGGGCTATGATGGACCATGTCCATGGGGAGGCTTGGAGGGATGGAGGTGGCCATCCATTGGGCAGCAGGGGTGCTAGGGAGGTGAGGTGGGGCTAGGGACACGACCAGGGGGAGATGTGAGGCATGCTGCCGCTACTATTGCTTTTCAGGTCAAGATTTAAATTCCCTAGGCCTAGTCTCTCTCTCTCTCTCTCTCACTTCCAAAAGCAAGGGACAAGGGGAGTGGTGCTGCTACAGTGTAGATACAGTACAACTCGACCATAAGAGGGGTGGGTGCTGTACAAGCTTGCTTGGTAAGGTTGGAGAGAGGGTTTGGTTTGGTTTTTGATACAAAAAGGCTAAATGTTCAAATCTGCCATAAGGGATGATCAAGGTTTATTTCCTTATTTTTGATCTTGACCAATTGAGATAATGATGCTGGTAGATGGGTAAGGTTAGGATGCATCTCTAGGATTTATTTTAGATTTTTCTAAGGATTTAAAGTCCACTTAAGACCATTTATTCAAAAAGTGCAGAAGTAGCTTCTCGAAGCTCATTTGATATTTTTACATTGGACCAGGTTGGTTTCTGATGTGAGAAGGTCCCAAATGTGAATACACACTTAGGGGAATTTTCCCAAGATTTATTGGAAGATAAAAGTATTTTAAAAAATAGTATTCCAATTCAGCCATTTAAGAAAATGGGCAAAAAGAAATAATAAAGCTCTTCAAAAATATATTTTTTTGAGATGGGAAGATAGAGTATGATATATGGATCTCAATTGAGCTAAAAGTTGGGGAAGTGTTTTGGCAAAAACCCAAACTTTTCTTTTGGGAAAGGAGCTTTGGAGATTTTGACTATTAAAGAGATTTATTAGATTTGGAGCCATAATAATTATGGATAATATTTGATAAATCTTGATGATCAAGTTAGATGATGTAGACAAGGTGTAGCAAGCATTTGCAACCTTAGGAATTGGAAATACAACTTGAATTAGATGGAAAAACAAGGAATTGAGGATCTAGGGTGATGGTATTTTTATACCACCAAAACCTTGTTGGCTCTTGGAGCTCAGAGCTCACCTTGATGCGAGGGATAGATGGAGAGTTAGACCAAGTCATATAGATGATCATGGCAGAAGGAGTTTGGATTGGTTACATTTGAGGTGGTCTGGAAGTGATGGCAAACTTTGTTGAAAATAAGGCTGCCATACCAGATGAGTCATGATGCCTTATAAACCATGTGGGTTTAAGAAGCACAAAGATCCACATGGAACAAGTGAAGTAGATGTTGGTAGTACTATATGAGTAGAACACAACCATGCAAATATTTGGTCCATAGAAGGTTGGATGATGGTGTGAGCTTCTGTCAAAGTAGGCCTGTTGACTAGATTTGCAGGGACAGTTATTTTCTTGCCTGCAAAACCATCAAGAACAAGTGGGTTGGAGGATGATCTAACCAAGGGAAAGAGTGGGCCTTGGTAGTCCTTTGGATGGCTAACAAGATGGTTCATGTGCATTCCCAAGAATGGACATGTTTTGAGAAAGGGAGGCATCCAAAAAGGTGATGTTGGAAATAGTTTTCCAGACATCCAAATTTGGCAGACTTAGGGTTTTTGACTAGAATGTGGGTGGTGATGATTTTGATGGGTAGCAGGGTTCCAAAGCATCATCAAGTGGATGATGTTGAAGTGTAGGAAGGATCCTTGCTTGATTCTGGTCTTCATTGACTTGGAAGCTTCTAGAATGGATCACTACAGAATTTATCTGGGTAAGGGTTTTAGATGATCACCTTGTGTCTAGAGATTAGATCCAAATTGTATTCCTTCTTAGGATTTGGTGATCTTAAAGTATCTTGATCCTAGAGGATGAGCTCCTAGAGTAGCTCATACTACTTCTGAGCAATCAAGTCAAACAACAGATCAAGACAACTCATCTTACAAACAAATCAACTACTACTAGGGTTACCATCAAGCCTAGCTTGAGGTAAGGTTGATGCATTTTGAAGAGGTTGGATTTTGAATAGGATGAGAGTCCTTGGTATCTCTACCAAGACTAGAATTCAAAAGCTTACTAAAAGGTTTTGGAGATCCTAGAGGTGAGAGTAGTTGAAGGTTCTGTCTTGAAAACATAAGGAGATTATGTTATATCTCTCTCCATAGTTTTGTCAATAGAAGCTACTAAAATAGTTTTGGTTACATAAGCATCTTGGCTCAGGATTTGAGATGCCAGAACATTTGAGAATATGTAAGATGAGCCAGGATAGTTTTGTTAAATAGCTTTTGTCAGCTGATGTTAAGGTAAGGAGTATATCCTCTAATACACATTCATATGCATAAGCATATCCAAACAACAAGCAAGCACTTCAGCATTAAACGAGAAAAAGTTTTTGTTCCCCCTGATTTTTGCATTCTGGAAAACTAACCAAGGTTGCTGAAATTGGGATGTTATAGTGCGATCTGCCACGGTCAGAAAAAACCATGGTAGATTCTTTTGTGAGAGGGATTTTACCACGAAGGGCATCCGTCATAGAAGACTTTTTAGCCGCGAAAAATGGGCCTTCAACCATGGAAATATTCTGTTGTAAAAGCATACTTTTCTTGTAGTGTGATGCCACATATTGCAAACTGGTGCTCCACTGCATGCGACAGTTGAATCCCAGCATGTTTCTAGTGTTCCAGAACATGGTTGGACACAAGTTGGAGTGACATTGCATGTGTTATTTTCCAAACCACAATGATCCACATGGCCACACACATCCAAGAGGGCGTGGTGATGCAACATCTTTCAAACTGGTGCTCCACTACATGTGGTAGTTGAATCCCAGCATGTTGTTAGGGTTCATAGACATGGTTGGACACATGTTGGAGTGACATTGCATGTGTTATTTTACAAACCACAATGATCCACATGTCCACACACATACAAGTGGGTGTTGTGATGCAACCTCTTTCAAACTGGTGCTCCACTACATGTGGCAGTTGAATCCTAGCATGTTGATAGGGTTCCTAGGCATCGTTGGACACATGTTGGAGTGACATTGAATGTGTTATTTTCCAAACCACAATGATCCACATGGCCACACACACACATCCAAGTGGGTGTGGTCATGCAACCTCTTTCAAACTAGTGCTCCACTAGTGGGCTATCGGGCTGCGGTACCAAAGTTCGCGGGTGAGTGCACTGCGGTACCTAAGTTGCCTGAAATTGCCGCGTTTCGAAATGTTGGGCCGCCAACTACCAAGAGGGGCCATTTCGATGCAAACTCATCTCACCCCTACCAAATCCAAACATGTCGTGAAACTGCCCCATGAAGTAGACGGCCAGGACCCTCATGTCAGTAATATTTCCGTGACGCGAGCGCCAACACGGCAACCACGTAGGCGAAACGAGAGACTAAAGGAGCATGGTGCATTGACCAAATTCACAAATCCACTCCATCCCTCCTTTCGCATGAACCCTAGCACCAGCGGCGTCGAAATCCCCTCTCCAACCAGAATGATCTCTTCGAGCATTTGACTTCTGGCGCCAAGTTGCTGCGCCTACTCACTGCTACCAAGCTCTAATGACGAATGTCGTGCCAGCCGTTGTGACGATCTAGCCCGCCTCTACCGCCGACAAGCTGAGCAGCATGAAGGATGCCAGATCCATTTGTCGAGGAAGAAGTACTTCTAGCTAATTGCGGGTGAGCTACTCTTCTCGTTGCTATTCGCACTACCTATAACTGCTAGCTAGATATTGGTATTATAGAGATATATCGAACATAGAATTGTTTGCTAGCACGGCACTAACAAACAATTCTTATCTTTTGTCTCCAATTTTCTATCAACTAGGATCTCCCCTGAACCCAAATGCACAGTTCTGGTGGCCATCTGTGGCTACCTCATTAAATTAGCACATGGGAAGAGCATGTGGAAACAAGCTCAGAATCTGAAGATGGAAGTAGAGCCTGTGCAGTTATGCACTATCCCTGGTTTTGTTGCTGCTGTGCATGAACTTGCTGAAATGAGGCCAGAGCAGACTGCATGGTTCAGCATCGTTGATGAACAAGGCTTCAAGGTTCCTATAGCATGTGACAGTCAACTAATTGGGTTGATGAAACAGCATGTTAGGCTTCGCGTGGTTATGCTGGTGTGTAACATACTGGATGAGGAAGCTCCTGCTACTGGGAGTCGCCCAGCTATTATTGGACAGGGAGGTCTAACTCGAACCCCTGCTGTTGTTGAGCAAAATGTGGTTCCTCGTCCGCGACATGCTTTTGTCAGGCAACCTCCTCGTAGGAGTCCCCGTATTGCCATTGTGGAAAACTCTGCTCTGGAAACTGCTGGTACTGGTCATCCCCGTCCTGTGCCCGTGTTGCTGCGGCTGCTGCTCACCCAATCCATGCCGCTGTTGAGCAAACTAAGGCTTCCGGAGGATGCCCCGATGTTGTTGCCAAGACCGCCGCCTTGTGTCCTGCTCCTCCTCGAAACCGTCCTCAAGTTGTGTGAACCCGTGCTCTAGAATCTGCTGGTACTGGTCGTCCTCGTGTTGTTGTTGATCTGGACGCTGTTGACCCAAACCCTGCCACTGTTGAGCATACTAAGGCTTCCGGAGGCTGCCCCACTGTTGTTGCAAAGACTGATGCCTTGTCTCCTCCTCGAACCTGTGCTCAGGTTCAGCGAGCTGCTAGTCTGGAGCCAGCTCCTGGTCTTGACTTTGCTAGCACTCGAAACACTGCTGTTGTGGGAACTTCTCCTGCTCATCGATGTGGCATGGCAGCAGCTGATCCTATTGTGGCTGCCGTTAGAAGGGGCCCTGTCTGTACACCATGTAATGTAGCTCCCGCTGCTAAGGCTCGCCTTTCTCCTGGTCCTGGTACTTCCACCGAGGTTGATCCAGCTAACGATGACGCTGGTGATGGTGGCGGTGGCATTGGGGCTGGGTCTGATGGTGCCACTCCATCTCTCGAACCTCTCGGAGGTTTCTATCCTGAAGAACCCGATGATGTCAAAGTAATCGTTCGTATCGGTGTCGCGGATTATACTGCAAAATTAGATGATGGCACAGAAAAATTCTATGACGAGTTCGATGTAATCCTTGGCAGATAGGACCCTGAAGTGGTAGAGTTATCTGACCTAATGGCATCGTTACGTGTGAAGGTGCTATGGGGGTCCTCCCAAGAAGCACGTTTGTTATATTATGGTTACAGGAACAAAAAGTCTATCGAAGTGAAAGATACCAGGGATTTAGTCGTACCGTTTACAAGGAAACATTATAGAGGTGAAGTTTACTTCCACTTGGTAGTGCTCACAGTTGGAGAGGAATTGGAACTCGACAATAGAGATGATGGACTTTTAGAAGGCATGCGTGACCTAATCCATGGCATCACTGGGGCTGGTGCGACTAAGGGTAGCTTCGAACAGAGGAGAGTCTTACATAGGAGCGTCATAAAGAGGAGCAGGAAGAGCATCCCCAGAAAGGGCACCCCGAAGAAGAACGTCACCAAGGAGACCATGCCAGAGAAGAGGACGCCCAAGAGTCGCACGACAAAAGGCACCACGCCGCAGAGTACACCCCTAAGATCTAGTCAAAATGCCACACCGAACGGTAGCAGCAAAAATGCTAAGAGGGCTAGCACGGTGGTGAACACTCCCATGAGTGGTAGCAAAGAGGCGAAGATGGCCAGCACGGATGCTACCACACCAAGAGGGAGCAGAAAAAAATACTAATTTGGAGCAGAACACACCGCTGTCAGGGAATTATGCCAGCATGAAGGAGAACACACCCAATAGTAGCAGCAAAAGGGCTGATTTGGAGTGAAACACGCCACTGAGGTCAGGCAATAATGCCAGCACGAAGGAGAAGACGCCCAATAGTAGCAGCAAAAGGGCTAATTTGGAGCGTAACACGCCGCTGGGGTCAGGCAATATTGCCAGCACGAAGGAGAACACGCCCAATAGTAGCAGGAAAAGGGCTAATTCAAACAAGAACACGCCGCAGAGATCAGGCAATAATGTCAGCACCCTGGAGCCAACACCCGTGAGGGGAGGCAGTAAGGAGATCACACCCAAGAGCGGCAGCAAAAAGGCTAGTTTGATGGGGAATGGAACGCGGATGTCAAGCCCTACTGATACCATCAGGAAAAATTGCATCAGGAAGGAGGATGTACACAGGAAGAGCAAGAGGGTTCTGTACACTCAAGATGAAATTGATTCTGACTGCTGTTTGTCCACTAAAGTACCTGGGATGCGTGCAAATGTAAGACCACCCCATGTGGTTGCAGCAGAACCAACCGAGTGTCTTGGAGAAAACAGAGTTACCGGTGAGGTGGATTGGGGCAATGTTCCTATCCATCCAGGTGGAGACGATGGTGCAGCCCCACCCATGGGAGTCAATATGATGTGTGCAGTACTATGCATTAGAGACGATGGCGAATATTCTGAATCAGATGAAGAAGAAGGCACTGTAGAGGATCAAGAATCTGGTGATGATGAAATAGACGAGGAACTTAACGATGAGGCTGGTATTCCAGTTGATGATTTGGGTGTTGAAGTAGAAGAAATGAAACATGACCACGAGTATCCTATAATTTCGGTCAGCATCGAGTTCAGGAGCATGCATGAGTCCAGGATGCCGTTCCGGCATTTTTGTATCAAGGGGGAGTTCGACGTTTATCGACTGAAGAACACTGCCCAGAGGTATGAGGCTGTTTGCAAGTTAATGTGGATGAATGGACGGGCCGAGGTACAGTGTCCATGGAGGATCATAGCAAGAGCCTTACCTGCGTCGAATGCAATTAGGGTACTAGGGCAATGAATGCAGCAAACCATTAGAATTCTCTCTCTTTTCACTCTATAACTACAATTGATGTGCGATATCTTTCTGGCAACTAGTCGACTCCGCTTATCTTTTAAATGAATTTGTGTTGCAGGTGAACAAAATAGGCCCTCCACACATGTGTCCGACATGCAGCAAACTGAAATCCTCAATGGCTGATACGGAGTGGGTGGCTATGCAATCTATGTCCATACTAAAGGATAACCCTAAGGAGACTGCGAAGAATATTTAGACTAGCCTCGGTTCTAAATACAACATTGTCCTTCCATATTACACGGTTTGGAAAGGTAAAGAGAAAGCTCTGGGGGTCTTGCACGGGGATTGGACCAATAGCTTCAGGATGCTGTACAACTTCAAGGCGGAGGTACAAGCTAGGTGTCCATGGAGTGTTGTGGAGATTGACACCAAATCAGAAGGTGGTAAAATATATTTCAAAAGATTTTTCATGGCTCTTAAACCTTGCATCCAGGGATTCAAGGACGGCTATAGGCCGTATCTGAGTGTAGACAGCACTGTCCTAACTGGCAAATGGAAAGGCCGCCTGCCATCTGCCACAACACTTGATTGTCACAACTGGATGTTCCCAGTGGCATTCAGGCTGTTTGAAATAGAAACGGAGGAAAACTGGGTCTGGTTTATGAGGCAGCTCAGGAGATCAGTAGGCCACATGGATCCATTGGCTATATCCACAGATGCATGCAAAGGGCTGACGAATGCAGTGAAGGAGGTGTTCCCGCGAGCTGAAGGTAGAGAATGCCATGCCCATATGATGCTCAACTTGTACTCACACTATGCAGGCAGCGTATTTCGTTACATGTTTCCTGCTGCTAGAGTTTGCAAACCTAGTAGCAGCGAATATTTCATGAGCAAGATTTTTGCCGAAGCCCCTGAACTTCTAGAGTACTTAGCCATCCATCATTCGCAGCTATGGAAGAGGAGTCAATTCAACCCTGACATCAAAGTTGATTACATAAACAACAACCTTGCAGAATGCCTGAATAACTGGGTGAAGGACATAAAAGTGCGTCCTATTCATATCTTGATGGACAACATACGTGGTATGATCATGAAGTTGTTAAATATAAGGAGAGAGGTCGGTAGGAGACTTAGAGGACATATGCTACCACCAGCTGTATAGCAACAACACAAGAGAAGCTGAGGACTTGCTCATCTTAAGGTTCTCCCGTCAACCAGCAGAAGCTGTGAGGTGGTCGATATGTCCAAGAGTGGCAAAAGGGATGTTGTGAACATCCAGTTGCGAGAATGCACCTGCTTAGAGTGGCAGCATACCGGGAAACCTTGTGACCACGCCTTGGCCTTCTTGGTGAAGAAAAGCACTCTACCACATTTGGATCAATATTTGTCAGACTACTACTCTATGGAAAAGTTCAGAGCTACGTATGCTGGATCCGTCGAGACAGACCCATCTCAGTGGCCTCAAGTCCAACTGTCTTTCGAGCTTTGCTAGCCAGTTACAAAAAGGGGCAGAGGAAGACCCCAGGTGAATAGGTTTAATAATATTCTCGATAAGAAGGGTTCAGCTTTCTGTGCTACAAAGAAGGGCAAAAACAGATGCAAGACCTGCCATCTTATAGGCCATAGAGCAGCTGGATGTCCCCTTAATGCTCCCAAACCTAGGTATTAGATGGTACATTCACACAAAAATTTGTTTATAGTTTGTAGATATAAGGTAGTAATCCATGTACTATTTTTTACAGGAAGCGCAAGGTAAGAAACAAGACAGCCGACTCAGTGATTTTGCTGCGGGAAGAAAACCAAAACGAGTGGAGTGATGATGCTGGACAAGATTCTGGTGCTGATTGGCCTGACTTCCCTTGGCCCGGAGATTCAGGGTACGTGAAGGTAAGAAAATTGGCACCCAGGAAGATGAAGAGGGCAGGAGATGAAGAAGGCAGTGGACATGAAGGAAAGAGGAAGAAAGTTGGCACCCAAGCAGAGAAAGAGGGCTAGCAGTGTAGCAGCCTAATGATGTATTGAACTTGAACCTATATATGTAGTTCGGTTAAAGTCTGGAGCTGTGTGCGTGGAACTTGTCGGGCGAAACAATCTGCCTCCCATAGTCGGAGTAAAATGTATCATGTCTTTAGGATTTGATATGGCCGAGGCCACTAGTTGAATCCAAAACTGTGACTATGCCACTACTATCTGAACAATCGCGATAGCTGAGCGGTTAAATCCTCTCCAAAATCGATGGATGTTAGTGGCACAGACATGATTTATTTATAGGCTCTTAATAAATCCCCGCTGTTGGCATTACACTTATGATAAGTTTCTGGGCTAAAAAACAATTTCTTAAGCTGGCTGCTACACTCCACGAAGCAGCAACTTATTTTAGCTGTTGGACAACGACATGGAAACATAAACTGCAAATGCAACAGATAATGCCCAGATAATGAGGAAATTGTTTCCACTATCTGGCCTAATCTTGAGCCCGTCTATCTCACCACCTCCCTGCCCCTGCCTCCCATGCACCCGGCGAAGCTCCTGGATCTCTCGCTCCATCGCACGAATCTCCTCTTTCTTGTCCCACACAGCATCACGCAGATCCTGAACAAGCTCTCTGTGAAAACCTGTCAGTGGCTTTTCGATCCACACAAACTTGTCACAGCCAGTCCCCCTCCCTTCCTGCATAGTAGATCGAAGGAAACAAAAAAAAGAATTACATTATGCTTTCCAGATCCGGGTTACCATTATACCTACAGTAGGAACTTACCGCTCTGATGCTGTAGTTGCTGAATTTTCCTGCAGTATTTTCGTTGGTCCACGAAATCCATCCCGACATCTTCTCACCGCACAAACGCAGCATATCGGGGTAGTAATCATAGGGCGCCCTCCGGTACCTGATGGGGGCACCCGCCTGACGGCGTTGAGCCGACCCTGATTCCGCTCGAGACGAACTGCACGAGCTGCGAGCCATGAGCGAGGGGAGTGAGGGCAGAGGAAAGAGGAGCCTTTGAATGTCAGTGTAGTGGTGAAACGTGATTTATCCCTACTTAATAACTCGGGCAGTATCCTACCGTCCACATTCGGCTGACAGGTGGGGGACCTAGCGTGTTGTCTGGTCAACCAAACCTCGCGCCTTCGTGGTTCAAAAGCCCTCTCGCGCGCATTGAACGAATTTTTTTGGCACCTTGCCTGCGTACGTATCACTAGGAGGCCTTGCTTAGGAACCAGACACGCCTGGCCCACAATCTTACTCCCTCCTAGGAACTTGTCATGGCTCACGCCGGCAGATCCATCCGCTCCACCGCTTATGGTAGGGCTCGCCGCGGCGGATCCACCCCAAGAATCTACCGTCGCAGTATCAAATGGCCATGGTTTCTTGAGAGGAGTGATGACGCTACGTATGTGAGCTTGGACCCTCCTACCTGTAGAAGGACTGATGCGGCGCTGAGCTTGAGCAGGAGCCGCCAGGCACGACAGTGCTCGGTCCACGCCAACCCCGTCACCTTCGTCATTGTCGATTCTGATGTGGAGGACGACGGGGACGAAGCTGTGCATAACGCCATTGTTGCCTCCTTGGCGAAGGGCAAGCCATGGGCGAGAGTGGATGTTGCTGGGAAGGGCACGGCGGTGTCACCAATCGAGGTGGACTCCGACGATAGCGGTGTGATGTGGGTATAGATGTTGTTTAGGATGGTTGCAATTTCAGTTGTGTTTAATGCGAGTACAATTATTGTAATGGGTTTGTCGAGCTATATTGAGAAATATGTGCAATAGCAGCGTGTGAGTGCTTCCACTTTAGAAATTGTGTCTGTGCCATTTGCATGTTGCATTATCAACATAGATTACTTGTAAACAATCCAACGAAAATAATCAGATTACAACCATCGGACGGGAGTGGCAGGATGGAAGAGAAGTTGGGATAGTGGCTTCAAGGGGAAGGAAGAGGAGGGGGGTGTGAAACTGGCAGGTGGGCGCTCGGAACACGTGACACTGACATGCGGGAGCGGGAGCACATGGTATTGCCGGTCTGTCCAGAGCAAGCGGACTTTGCAACGTGACAACAACAAGCTAATTGGACCAATATAATAACTCGTCGAATTATTAAGGAGTACTGAATAATACAACTGGGGTACATTCGCACAACACGTATGCTCTAAGCACCTGAGAAGCATCGCTTAAGTCTAACAGTAACGACAGCACAAGTACTACATTTCCCTGTCGATCTTCTCGATGCAAATGTAGAAATGCATCTGCCTGTTCGGTCCAGCACCGACAAGGTACTGAGATGGCACGCATAGGATCGACCTTAGGTCCACATACTCCACCTGCCACGGCGTCAGGCAGCTCGGCGCCTCGGCTAGCACAGGAATGCTATCCGACGATGGCCGCTGGGCGTTCCCCCACATGCGCACCGTGTATACGGGCCAGGTGCACGAGACCGACCTGACGCATACGGCACACACGGTGGTGGGCCTGGCTCTAGTTCTCGGAACACCGGCGGTGATGGTTAGGACAAAAACAGAGTCGTCCCCCTGGAAAATTAGCCGGCGGCATGCCGAGTCAGTGAACGACACCTGCTCTTGGAGTAGTTGGGCTTGCCCATACGAGATCCTAATCACTTCGATCAAGTGCCCCTCTGCAAGGTAGACGACGAGCTCTGTCGGCAGGCTGGTGTAGTTGTAGCCTGGCTCCATGCAGGAGCACGCGTCGTGCGGGCACGCGAGCTCGTGGAGCTGGAGCTCGTGGTAGGAGTAACGGCGAAAGCATCCTGGGTGGGAGCACACGAGCGGGAACGCCGCTGCGAAGTTGCGCGCGAGGATCTCCAGATTCTTGGGCTGCAGCATCTGCCACATCTGAAGTTCGTCGAGAAATCAGAAAAAATATCAACAGTTAGATTGGCGAATAGCAGGAATATGTAGGATAAGTTCAAAAGCTTGTAAAATGATTTCTTAGCATGAAGGTAGTGACCCAAGAATTGGCGGATGTCGTCGGCTTGCGGCTACGGCAGGATGGAAGTGAAGTGGGGAAAGTGGCTACGAGGGAAAGAAAGAGAAGTATGGGGAGGAAGAGAAGTAACGGGGACGTCACACCAGGATATGGCCCACTGAACTCGTGAGTCGTGACACTCCAAACATGCCAGTTTGTCCAGAGCAAGCGTGGCCAATCATGCCATAGAACATCCTACTCGAGGATCCCTCTCACGAAGACCATCCCAATCGTCCAAGCGCCCCAATCGAACGGTATGTAACAATCGTCAAGCAGAACAACTGTGTTATGGCATGCCTTCTAGAAGACTCGGTCTAACGGTGGATCCATTGGGGGGCAGTGCTAGTTTTAGTATAAGAATAAACATGCAATGACTCTAATGGAACCATATGTGGTTTGTGGAAAGAACACATATGCAATGACACTCCTTAATCCATGTCTGGTTTGTGGAAAGAACACACATGCAATGACTCTAGTGCTAGTTTTAGTATAAGAACACACATGCAATGACTCTAATGGATCCATATGTGGTTTGTGGAAAAGAAACACACATGCAATGGCCACTGGTTGATCCATGTGTGGTTTGTGGAAAACAACACACATGCAATGACCACCGGTTGATCCATATGTGGTTTGTGGAAAAAGAACACACAGGTAATGACCACTGGTTGATCCATAAGTGGTTTGTGGAAAGAACACACATGCAATGACCACTGGTTGATCCATAAGTGGTATGTGGAAAAGAACAAACACGCAATGACCACTGGTTGATCCATAAGTGGTTTATGGAAAAGAACACACATGCAATGACTCTAGTTGGTTCATATGTGGTTTGTGGAAAGAACACACATGCAGTGACCACTGGTTGATCCATGTGTCGTTTGTGAAAAGAACACACATGCAATACCACTGGTTGATCCATGTGTGGTTTGTGGAAAGAACACAGATGCAATGACTCTAGTGCTAGTTTTAGTATAAGAACACACATGCAATGACTCTAATGGATCCATATGTGGTTTGTGAAAAGAACACACATGCAATGACCACTTGTTGATCCATGTGTGGTTTGTGGAAACAACACACATGCAATGACAGTGGTGGATCCATGTGTGGTTTGTGAAAATAACAAACATGCAATGACCACTGATTGATCCATATGTCGTTTGTGGAAAAGAACACACATGCAATGAACACTAGTCGATCCATAAGTGGTTTGTGGAAAAAACACACATGCAATGACCACTGGTTGATCCATAAGTGGTTTGTGGAAAAGAACACACATGCAATGAACACTGGTGGATCCATGTGTGGTTTGTGGAAAACAACACACATGCACTGAGCCTAGTGCTGGTTTTAGTACAAGAACACACATGCAATGAATCTAGTGGGTCCACATGTGGTTTGTGAAAAGAACACACATGCAATGAGACCTGTTGATCCATATGTGGTTTGTGGAAAAGAACACACATGCAATGAACACTGGTGGATCCATAAGTGGTTTGTGGAAAGAACACACATGCAATGACCACTGGTTGATCCATATGTGGTTTCTGGAAAGAACACACGTGCAATGACACCGGTTGATCCATGTGTGGTTTGTGGATAGAACACACATGCAACGACTCTAGTGGCTCCATGTGTGGTTTGTGAAAAGAACACACATGCAATGACCACTAGTTGATCCATATGTGGTTTGTGGAAAGAACACACATGCAATGACTCTAGTGTTTCCATATGTGGTTTGTGAAAAGAACACACATGCAATGACCACTTGTTGATCCATATGTGGTTTGTGGAAAGAACACACATGCAGTAAACACTGGTGGATCCATATGTTGTTTGTGAAAAGAACACACATGCAATGACTCTAGTGCTAGTTTTAGTATAAGAACACACAAGCAATGAATGTAGTGGGTCCATATATGATTTGTGGAAAGAACACACATGTAGTGAACACTGGTGGATCCATATGTTGTTTGTGAAAAGAACACACATGCAATGACTCTCCTGCTGGTTTTAGTATAAGAACACACAAGCCATGACTCTAGTGGGTCCATATGTGATTTGTGGAAAGAACACACATGCAATGACACTGGTTGATCCATGTGTGGTTTGTGGAAAGAACACACATGCAATGACTCTAGTGGTGTATCCATGTGTGGTTTGTGGAAATAACACACATGCAATGACTCTAGTGCTGGTTTTAGTATAAGAACACACAAACAATGACTCTAGTGGGTCCATATGTAATTTGTGGAAAGAACACACATGCAATGACAATGGTTGATCCATGTGTGGTTTGTGGAAAGAACACACATGCAATGACTCTAGTGGTTGATCCATGTGTGATTTGTGGAAATAACACACATGCAATGAGTCTAGTGCTAGTTTTAGTATAAGAACACACATGCAATGACTCTAGTGGGTCCACATGTGGTTTGTGAAAAGAACACACATGCAATGACCACTGGTTGATCCATACGTGGTTTGGGGGAAAGAACACACATGCAATGACACCGGTTGATCCATATGTGGTTTGTGGAAAGAACACACATGAAGTGAACACTGGTGGATCCATATGTTGTTTGTGAAAAGAACACACATGCAATGACTCTAGTGCTGGTTTTAGTATAAGAACACACAAGCAATGACTCTAGTGGGTCCATATGTGATTTGTGGAAAGAACACACATGCAATAACACTGGTTGATCCATGTGTGGTTTGTGGAAAGAACGCACATGCAATGACACTGGTTGATCCATGTGTGGTTTGTGGAAAGAACACACATGCAATGCCATTGGTTGATCCATGTGTGGTTTGTGGAAATAACACACATGCAATGAACACTGGAGGATCCATAAGTGGTTTGTGGAAAGAACACACATGAAGTGACTCTAATGCTGGTTTTAGTTTAAGAACACACAAGCAATGACTCTAGTGGGTCCATATGTGATTTGTGGAAAGAACACATGTGCAATGACACTGGTTGATCCATGTGTGGTTTGTGGAAAGAACACACATGCAATGCCATTGGTTGATCCATGTGTGGTTTGTGGAAATAACATACATGCAATGACTCTAATGGATCCATATGTGGTTTGTGGAAAAGAACACACATGCAATGACCACTGGTTGATCCATGTGTGGGTTGTGGAAAGAACACACATGCAATGACACTAGTTTATCCATGTGTGGTTTGTGGAAAGAACACACATGCAATGACACTGGTTGATCCATATGTGGTTTGTGGAAACAACACACATGGAATGACACCGCTTGATACATGTGTGGTTTGTGGATAGAACACACATGCAATGACTCTAGTGGGTCCATATGTGGTTTGTGAAAAGAACACACATGAAATGACCACTAGTTGATCCATATGTGGTTTGTGGAAAGAACAAACATTCAATGACTCTAGTGGGTCCATATGTGGTTTGTGAAAAGAACACACATGCAATGACCACTGGTTGATCCATATGTGGTTTGTGGAGAGAACACACATGCAGTGAACACTGGTGGATCCATATGTTGTTTGTGAAAACAACACACATGCAATGACTCTAGTGTTGGTTTTATTATAAGAACACACAAGCAATGACTCTAGTGGGTCTATATGTGATTTGTGGAAAGAACACACATGCAATGACATTGGTTGATCCATGTGTGGTTTGTGGAAAGAACACACATGCAATGACTCTAGTGGTTGATCCATGTGTGGTTTGTGGAAATAACACACATGCAATGAATCTAGTGCAGGTTTTAGTATAAGAACACACATGCAATGATACCGGTTGATCCATATGTGGTTTGTGGAAACAACACACATGAAGTGAACACTGGTGGATCCATATGTTGTTTGTGAAAAGAACACACATGCAATGACTCTAGTGCTGGTTTTAGTATAAGAACACACAAGCAATGACTCTAGTGGGTCCATATGTGATTTGTGGAAAGAACACACATGCAATGACACTGGTTGATCCATGTGTGGTTTGTGGAAAGAACGCACATGCAATGACACTGGTTGATCCATGTGTGGTTTGTGGAAAGAACACACATGCAATGCCATTGGTTGATCCATGTGTGGTTTGTGGAAATAACACACATGCAATGAACACTGGAGGATCCATAAGTGGTTTGTGGAAAGAACACACATGCAGTGACTCTAATGCTGGTTTTAGTTTAAGAACACACAAGCAATGACTCTAGTGGGTCCATATGTGATTTGTGGAAAGAACACATGTGCAATGACACTGGTTGATCCATGTGTGGTTTGTGGAAAGAACACACATGCAATGCCATTGGTTGATCCATGTGTGGTTTGTGGAAATAACACACATGCAATGAACACTGGAGGATCCATAAGTGGTTTGTGGAAAGAACACACATGAAGTGACTCTAATGCTGGTTTTAGTTTAAGAACACAAGCAATGACTCTAGTGGGTCCATATGTGATTTGTGGAAAGAACACATGTGCAATGACACTGGTTGATCCATGTGTGGTTTGTGGAAAGAACACACATGCAATGCCATTGGTTGATCCATGTGTGGTTTGTGGAAATAACATACATGCAATGACTCTAATGGATCCATATGTGGTTTGTGGAAAAGAACACACATGCAATGACCACTGGTTGATCCATGTGTGGGTTGTGGAAAGAACACACATGCAATGACACTAGTTTATCCATGTGTGGTTTGTGGAAAGAACACACATGCAATGACACTGGTTGATCCATATGTGGTTTGTGGAAACAACACACATGGAATGACACCGCTTGATACATGTGTGGTTTGTGGATAGAACACACATGCAATGACTCTAGTGGGTCCATATGTGGTTTGTGAAAAGAACACACATGAAATGACCACTAGTTGATCCATATGTGGTTTGTGGAAAGAACAAACATTCAATGACTCTAGTGGGTCCATATGTGGTTTGTGAAAAGAACACACATGCAATGACCACTGGTTGATCCATATGTGGTTTGTGGAGAGAACACACATGCAGTGAACACTGGTGGATCCATATGTTGTTTGTGAAAACAACACACATGCAATGACTCTAGTGTTGGTTTTATTATAAGAACACACAAGCAATGACTCTAGTGGGTCTATATGTGATTTGTGGAAAGAACACACATGCAATGACATTGGTTGATCCATGTGTGGTTTGTGGAAAGAACACACATGCAATGACTCTCGTGGTTCATCCATGTGTTGTTTGTCGAAAAAACACATGCAATGAATCTAGTGCAGGTTTTAGTATAAGAACACACATGCAATGATACCGGTTGATCCATATGTGGTTTGTGGAAACAACACACATGAAGTGAACACTGGTGGATCCATATGTTGTTTGTGAAAAGAACACACATGCAATGACTCTAGTGCTGGTTTTAGTATAAGAACACACAAGCAATGACTCTAGTGGGTCCATATGTGATTTGTGGAAAGAACACACATGCAATGACACTGGTTGATCCATGTGTGGTTTGTGGAAAGAACGCACATGCAATGACACTGGTTGATCCATGTGTGGTTTGTGGAAAGAACACACATGCAATGCCATTGGTTGATCCATGTGTGGTTTGTGGAAATAACACACATGCAATGAACACTGGAGGATCCATAAGTGGTTTGTGGAAAGAACACACATGCAGTGACTCTAATGCTGGTTTTAGTTTAAGAACACACAAGCAATGACTCTAGTGGGTCCATATGTGATTTGTGGAAAGAACACATGTGCAATGACACTGGTTGATCCATGTGTGGTTTGTGGAAAGAACACACATGCAATGCCATTGGTTGATCCATGTGTGGTTTGTGGAAATAACATACATGCAATGACGCTAATGGATCCATATGTGGTTTGTGGAAAAGAACACACATGCAATGACCACTGGTTGATCCATGTGTGGGTTGTGGAAAGAACACACATGCAATGACACTAGTTTATCCATGTGTGGTTTGTGGAAAGAACACACATGCAATGACACTGGTTGATCCATATGTGGTTTGTGGAAACAACACACATGGAATGACACCGCTTGATACATGTGTGGTTTGTGGATAGAACACACATGCAATGACTCTAGTGGGTCCATATGTGGTTTGTGAAAAGAACACACATGCAATGACCACTAGTTGATCCATATGTGGTTTGTGGAAAGAACAAACATTCAATGACTCTAGTGGGTCCATATGTGGTTTGTGAAAATAACACACATGCAATGACCACTGGTTGATCCATATGTGGTTTGTGGAGAGAACACACATGCAGTGAACACTGGTGGATCCATATGTTGTTTGTGAAAACAACACACATGCAATGACTCTAGTGTTGGTTTTATTATAAGAACACACAAGCAATGACTCTAGTGGGTCTATATGTGATTTGTGGAAAGAACACACATGCAATGACATTGGTTGATCCATGTGTGGTTTGTGGAAAGAACACACATGCAATGACTCTAGTGGTTGATCCATGTGTGGTTTGTGGAAATAACACACATGCAATGAATCTAGTGCTGGTTTTAGTATAAGAACACACATGCAATGACTCTAGTGGGTCTATATGTAATTTGTGGAAAGAACACACATGCAATGACAATGGTTGATCCATGTGTGGTTTGTGGAAAGAACACACATGCAATGACTCTAGTGGTTGATCCATGTGTGGTTTGTGGAAATAACACACATGCAATGAATCTAGTGCTGGTTTAGAATAAGAACACACATGCAATGACACTAGTTGATCCATACGTGGTTTGTGGAAAGAACACACATGCAATGACACCGGTTGATCCATATGTGGTTTGTGGAAAGAACACACATGGAGTGAACACTGGTGGATCCATATGTTGTTTGTGAAAAGAACACACATGCAATGACTCTAGTGCTTGTTTTAGTATAAGAACACACATGCAATGACTCTAGTGGGTCCACATGTTGTTTGTGAAAAGAACACACATGCAATGTCCACTTGTTGATCCATATGTGGTTTGTGGAAAATAATACACATGCAATGAACACCGGTTGATCCATGTGTGGTTTGTGGATAGAACACACATGCAATGACTCTAGTGGCTCCATGTGTGGTTTGTGAAAAGAACACACATGCAATGACCACTGGTTGATCCATATGTGGTTTGTGGAAAGAACACACATGCAATGACTCTAGTGGGTCCATATGTGGTTTGTGAAAAGAACACACATGCAATGACCACTTGTTGATCCATATGTGGTTTGTGGAAAGAACACACATGCAGTAAACACTGGTGGATCCATATGTTGTTTGTGAAAAGAACACACATGCAATGACTCTAGTGCTAGTTTTAGTATAAGAACACACAAGCAATGACTCTAGTGGGTCCATATGTGATTTGTGGAAAGAACACACATGCAGTGAACACTGGTGGATCCATATGTTGTTTGTGAAAAGAACACACATGCAATGACTCTACTGATGGTTTTAGTATAAGAACACACAAGCAATGACTCTAGTGGGTCCATATGTGATTTGTGGAAAGAACACACATGCAATGACACTGGTTGATCCATGTGTGGTTTGTGGAAAGAACACACATGCAATGACTCTAGTGGTGTATCCATGTGTGGTTTGTGGAAATAACACACATGCAATGACTCTAGTGCTGGTTTTAGTATAAGAACACACAAACAATGACTCTAGTGGGTCCATATGTAATTTGTGGAAAGAACACACATGCAATGACAATGGTTGATCCATGTGTGGTTTGTGGAAAGAACACACATGCAATGACTCTAGTGGTTGATCCATGTGTGGTTTGTGGAAATAACACACATGCAATGAGTCTAGTGCTAGTTTTAGTATAAGAACACACATGCAATGACTCTAGTGGGTCCACATGTGGTTTGTGAAAAGAACACACATGCAATGACCACTGGTTGATCCATATGTGGTTTGGGGAAAGAACACACATGCAATGACACCGGTTGATCCATATGTGGTTTGTGGAAAGAACACACATGCAGTGAACACTGGTGGATCCATATGTTGTTTGTGAAAAGAACACACATGCAATGACTCTAGTGCTGGTTTTAGTATAAGAACACACAAGCAATGACTCTAGTGGGTCCATATGTGATTTGTGGAAAGAACACACAGGCAATGACACTGGTTGATCCATGTGTGGTTTGTGGAAAGAACACACATGCAATGACACTGGTTGATCCATGTGTGGTTTGTGGAAAGAACACACATGCAATGCCATTGGTTGATCCATGTGTGGTTTGTGGAAATAACACACATGCAATGACTCTAATGGATCCATATGTGGTTTGTGGAAAAGAACACACATGCAATGACCCCTGGTTGATCCATGTGTGGTTTGTGGAAAGAACACACATGCAATGACACCAGTTGATCCATGTGTGGTTTGTGGAAAGAACACACATGGAATGACACCGGTTGATCCATGTGTGGTTTGTGGATAGAACACACATGGAATGACTCTAGTGGGTCCATATGTGGTTTGTGAAAAGAACACACATGCAATGACCACTAGTTGATCCATATGTGGTTTGTGGAAAGAACAAACATGCAATGACTCTAGTGGTTGATCCATGTGTGGTTTGTGGAAATAACACACATGCAATGAGTCTAGTGCTAGTTTTAGTATAAGAACACACACGCAATGACTCTAGTGGGTCCACATGTGGTTTGTGAAAAGATCACACATGCAATGACCACTGGTTGATCCATGTGTGGTTTGTGGAAAAGAACACACATGCAATGAACACTAGAGGATCCATAAGTGGTTTGTGGAAAGAACACACATGCAGTGACTCTAATGCTGGTTTTAGTTGACGAACACACAAGCAATGACTCTAGTGGGTCCATATGTGATTTGTGGAAAGAACACATATGCAATGACACTGGTTGATCCATGTGTGGTTTGTGGAAAGAACACACATGCAATGCCATTGGTTGATCCATGTGTGGTTTGTGGAAATAACATACATGCAATGACTCTAATAGATCCATATGTGGTTTGTGGAAAAGAACACACATGCAATGACCACTGGTTGATCCATGTGTGGGTTGTGGAAAGAACACACATGCAATGACTCTAGTGTGTCCATGTGTGGTTTGTGGAAAGAACACACATGCAATGACACTAGTTGATCCATATGTGGTTTGTGGAAACAACACACATGGAATGACACCGGTTGTTACATGTGTGGTTTGTGGATAGAACACACATGCAATGACTCTAGTGGGTCCATATGTGGTTTGTGAAAAGAACACACATGCAATGACCACTAGTTGATCCATATGTGGTTTGTGGAAAGAATAAACTTTCAATGACTCTAGTGGGTCCATATGTGGTTTGTGAAAAGAACACACATGCAATGACCACTGGTTGATCCATATGTGGTTTGTGGAGAGAACATACATGCAGTGAACACTGGTGGATCCATATGTTGTTTGTGAAAACAACACACATGCAATGACTCTAGTGTTGGTTTTAGTATAAGAACACACAAGAAATGACTCTAGTGGGTCTATATGTGATTTGTGGAAAGAACACACATGCAATGACAATGGTTGATCCATGTGTGGTTTGTGGAAAGAACACACATGCAATGACACTAGTTGATCCATACGTGGTTTGTGGAAAGAACACACATGCAATGACACCGGTTGATCCATATGTGGTTTGTGGAAAGAACACACATGCAGTGAACACTGGTGGATCCATATGTTGTTTGTGAAAATAACACACATGCAATGACTCTAGTGCTGGTTTTAGTATAAGAATACACAAGCAATGACTCTATGTGATTTGTGGAAAGAACACACATGCAATGACACTGGTTGATCCATGTGTGGTTTGTGGAAAGAACGCACATAGAATGACACTGGTTGATCCATGTGTGGTTTGTGGAAAGAACACACATGCAATGCCATTGGTTGATCCATGTGTGGTTTGTGGAAATAACACACATGCAATGACTCTAATGGATCCATATGTGGTTTGTGGAAAAGAACACACATGCAATGACCCCTGGTTGATCCTTGTGTGGTTTGTGGAAAGAACACACATGGAATGACACCAGTTGATCCATGTGTGGTTTGTCGAAAGAACACACATGGAATGACACCGGTTGATCCATGTGTGGTTTGTGGATAGAACACACATGGAATGACGCTAGTGGGTCCATATCTGGTTTGTGAAAAGAACACACATGCAATGACCACTAGTTGATCCATATGTGGTTTGTGGAAAGAACAAACATGCAATGACTCTAGTGGTTGATCCATGTGTGGTTTGTGGAAATAACACACATGCAATGAGTCTAGTGCTAGTTTTAGTATAAGAACACACATGCAATGACTCTAGTGGGTCCACATGTGGTTTGTGAAAAGATCACACATGCAATGACCACTGGTTGATCCATGTGTGGTTTGTGGAAAAGAACACACATGCAATGAACACTGGAGGATCCGTAAGTGGTTTGTGGAAAGAACACACATGCAATGACTCTAATGCTGGTTTTAGTTTAAGAACACACAAGCAATGACTCTAGTGGGTCCATATGTGATTTGTGGAAAGAACACATATGCAATGACACTAGTTGATCCACGTGTGGTTTGTGGAAAGAACACACATGCAATGCCATTGGATGATCCATGTGTGGTTTGTGGAAATAACATACATGCAATGACTCTAATGGATCCACATGTGGTTTGTGGAAAAGAACACACATGCAATGACCACTGGTTGATCCATGTGTGGGTTGTGGAAAGAACACACATGCAATGACACTAGTTGATCCATGTGTGGTTTGTGAAAAGAACACACATGCAATGACACTAGTTGATCCATATGTGGTTTGTGGAAACAACACACATGGAATGACACCGGTTGATACATGTGTGGTTTATGGATAGAACACACATGCAATGACTCTAGTGGGTCCATATGTGGTTTGTGAAAAGAACACACATGCAATGACCACTAGTTGATCCATATGTGGTTTGTGGAAAGAATAAACATTCAATGACTCTAGTGGGTCCATATGTGGTTTGTGAAAAGAACACGCATGCAGTGACCACTGGTTGATCCATATGTGGTTTGTGGAGAGAACACACATGCAGTGAACACTGGTGGATCCATATGTTGTTTGTGAAAACAACACACATGCAATGACTCTAGTGTTGGTTTTAGTATAAGAACACACAAGAAATGACTCTAGTGGGTCTATATGTGATTTGTGGAAAGAACACACATGCAATGACACTGGTTGATCCATGTGTGGTTTGTGGAAAGAACACACATGCAATGACTCTAGTGGTTGATCCATGTGTGGTTTGTGGAAATAACACACATGCAATGAATCTAGTGCTAGTTTTAGTATAAGAACACACATGTAATGACTCTAGTGGGTCCACATGTGGTTTGTGAAAAGATCACACCTGCAATGACCACTGGTTGATCCATGTGTGGTTTGTGGAAAAGAACACACATGCAATGAACACTGGAGGATCCGTAAGTGGTTTGTGGAAAGAACACACATGCAGTGACTCTAATGCTGGTTTTAGTTTAAGAACACACAAGCAATGACTCTAGTGGGTCCATATGTGATTTGTGGAAAGAACACATATGCAATGACACTAGTTGATCCATGTGTGGTTTGTGGAAAGAACACACATGCAATGCCATTGGTTGATCCATGTGTGGTTTGTGGAAATAACATACATGCAATGACTCTAATGGATCCATATGTGGTTTGTGGAAAAGAACACACATGCAATGACCACTGGTTGATCCATGTGTGGGTTGTGGAAAGAACACACATGCAATGACACTAGTTGATCCATGTGTGGTTTGTGGAAAGAACACACATGCAATGACACTAGTTGATCCATATGTGGTTTGTGGAAACAACACACATGGAATGACACCGGTTGTTACATGTGTGGTTTGTGGATAGAACACACATGCAATGACTCTAGTGGGTCCATATGTGGTTTGTGAAAAGAACACACATGCAATGACCACTAGTTGATCCATATGTGGTTTGTGGAAAGAATAAACATTCAATGACTCTAGTGGGTCCATATGTGGTTTGTGAAAAGAACACACATGCAATGACCACTGGTTGATCCATATGTGGTTTGTGGAGAGAACACACATGCAGTGAACACTGGTGGATCCATATGTTGTTTGTGAAAACAACACACATGCAATGACTCTAGTGTTGGTTTTAGTATAAGAACACACAAGAAATGACTCTAGTGGGTCTATATGTGATTTGTGGAAAGAACACACATGCAATGACAATGGTTGATCCATGTGTGGTTTGTGGAAAGAACACACATGCAATGACACTAGTTGATCCATACGTGGTTTGTGGAAAGAACACACATGCAATGACACCGGTTGATCCATATGTGGTTTGTGGAAAGAACACACATGCAGTGAACACTGGTGGATCCATATGTTGTTTGTGAAAATAACAAACATGCAATGACTCTAGTGCTGGTTTTAGTATAAGAATACACAAGCAATGACTCTATGTGATTTGTGGAAAGAACACACATGCAATGACACTGGTTGATCCATGTGTGGTTTGTGGAAAGAACGCACATAGAATGACACTGGTTGATCCATGTGTGGTTTGTGGAAAGAACACACATGCAATGCCATTGGTTGATCCATGTGTGGTTTGTGGAAATAACACACATGCAATGACTCTAATGGATTCATATGTGGTTTGTGGAAAAGAACACACATGCAATGACCCCTGGTTGATCCATGTGTGGTTTGTGGAAAGAACACACATGGAATGACACCAGTTGATCCATGTGTGGTTTGTCGAAAGAACACACATGGAATGACACCGGTTGATCCATGTGTGGTTTGTGGATAGAACACACATGGAATGACGCTAGTGGGTCCATATCTGGTTTGTGAAAAGAACACACATGCAATGACCACTAGTTGATCCATATGTGGCTTGTGGAAAGAACAAACATGCAATGACTCTAGTGGTTGATCCATGTGTGGTTTGTGGAAATAACACACATGCAATGAGTCTAGTGCTAGTTTTAGTATAAGAACACACATGCAATGACTCTAGTGGGTCCACATGTGGTTTGTGAAAAGATCACACATGCAATGACCACTGGTTGATCCATGTGTGGTTTGTGGAAAAGAACACACATGCAATGAACACTGGAGGATCCGTAAGTGGTTTGTGGAAAGAACACACATGCAATGACTCTAATGCTGGTTTTAGTTTAAGAACACACAAGCAATGACTCTAGTGGGTCCATATGTGATTTGTGGAAAGAACACATATGCAATGACACTAGTTGATCCACGTGTGGTTTGTGGAAAGAACACACATGCAATGCCATTGGATGATCCATGTGTGGTTTGTGGAAATAACATACATGCAATGACTCTAATGGATCCACATGTGGTTTGTGGAAAAGAACACACATGCAATGACCACTGGTTGATCCATGTGTGGGTTGTGGAAAGAACACACATGCAATGACACTAGTTGATCGATGTGTGGTTTGTGGAAAGAACACACATGCAATGACACTAGTTGATCCATATGTGGTTTGTGGAAACAACACACATGGAATGACACCGGTTGATACATGTGTGGTTTATGGATAGAACACACATGCAATGACTCTAGTGGGTCCATATGTGGTTTGTGAAAAGAACACACATGCAATGACCACTAGTTGATCCATATGTGGTTTGTGGAAAGAATAAACATTCAATGACTCTAGTGGGTCCATATGTGGTTTGTGAAAAGAACACACATGCAGTGACCACTGGTTGATCCATATGTGGTTTGTGGAGAGAACACACATGCAGTGAACACTGGTGGATCCATATGTTGTTTGTGAAAACAACACACATGCAATGACTCTAGTGTTGGTTTTAGTATAAGAACACACAACAAATAACTCTAGTGGGTCTATATGTGATTTGTGGAAAGAACACACATGCAATGACACTGGTTGATCCATGTGTGGTTTGTGGAAAGAACACACATGCAATGACTCTAGTGGTTGATCCATGTGTGGTTTGTGGAAATAACACACATGCAATGAATCTAGTGCTGGTTTTAGTATAAGAACACACATGCAATGACTCTAGTGGGTCTATATGTAATTTGTGGAAAGAACACACATGCAATGACAATGGTTGATCCATGTGTGGTTTGTGGAAAGAACACACATGCAATGACTCTAGTGGTTGATCCATGTGTGGTTTGTGGAAATAACACACATGCAATGAATCTAGTGCTGGTTTTAGAATAAGAACACACATGCAATGACTCTAGTGGGTCCACATGTGGTTTGTGAAAAGAACACACATGCAATGACACTAGTTGATCCATACGTGGTTTGTGGAAAGAACACACATGCAATGACACCGGTTGATCCATATGTGGTTTGTGGAAAGAACAAACATGCAATGACTCTAGTGGTTGATCCATGTGTGGTTTGTGGAAATAACACACATGCAATGAGTCTAGTGCTAGTTTTAGTATAAGAACACACATGCAATGACTCTAGTGGGTCCACATGTGGTTTGTGAAAAGATCACACATGCAATGACCACTGGTTGATCCATGTGTGGTTTGTGGAAAAGAACACACATGCAATGAACACTGGAGGATCCGTAAGTGGTTTGTGGAAAGAACACACATGCAATGACTCTAATGCTGGTTTTAGTTTAAGAACACACAAGCAATGACTCTAGTTGGTCCATATGTGATTTGTGGAAAGAACACATATGCAATGACACTAGTTGATCCACGTGTGGTTTGTGGAAAGAACACACATGCAATGCCATTGGATGATCCATGTGTGGTTTGTGGAAATAACATACATGCAATGACTCTAATGGATCCACATGTGGTTTGTGGAAAAGAACACACATGCAATGACCACTGGTTGATCCATGTGTGGGTTGTGGAAAGAACACACATGCAATGACACTAGTTGATCCATGTGTGGTTTGTGGAAAGAACACACATGCAATGACACTAGTTGATCCATATGTGGTTTGTGGAAACAACACACATGGAATGACACCGGTTGATACATGTGTGGTTTATGGATAGAACACACATGCAATGACTCTAGTGGGTCCATATGTGGTTTGTGAAAAGAACACACATGCAATGACCACTAGTTGATCCATATGTGGTTTGTGGAAAGAATAAACATTCAATGACTCTAGTGGGTCCATATGTGGTTTGTGAAAAGAACACACATGCAGTGACCACTGGTTGATCCATATGTGGTTTGTGGAGAGAACACACATGCAGTGAACACTGGTGGATCCATATGTGGTTTGTGAAAACAACACACATGCAATGACTCTAGTGTTGGTTTTAGTATAAGAACACACAAGAAATGACTCTAGTGGGTCTATATGTGATTTGTGGAAAGAACACACATGCAATGACACTGGTTGATCCATGTGTGGTTTGTGGAAAGAACACACATGCAATGACTCTAGTGGTTGATCCATGTGTGGTTTGTGGAAATAACACACATGCAATGAATCTAGTGCTGGTTTTAGTATAAGAACACACATGCAATGACTCTAGTGGGTCTATATGTAATTTGTGGAAAGAACACACATGCAATGACAATGGTTGATCCATGTGTGGTTTGTGCAAAGAACACACATGCAATGACTCTAGTGGTTGATCCATGTGTGGTTTGTGGAAATAACACACATGCAATGAATCTAGTGCTGGTTTTAGAATAAGAACACACATGCAATGACTCTAGTGGGTCCACATGTGGTTTGTGAAAAGAACACACATGCAATGACACTAGTTGATCCATACGTGGTTTGTGGAAAGAACACACATGCAATGACACCGGTTGATCCATATGTGGTTTGTGGAAAGAACACACATGGAGTGAACACTGGTGGATCCATGTGTGGTTTGTGGAAATAACACACATGCAATGACTCTAGTGCTAGTTTTAGTATAAGAACACACATGCAATGACTCTAGTGGGTCCACATGTTGTTTGTGAAAAGAACACACATGCAATGACCACTGGTTGATCCATATGTGGTTTGTGGAAAAGATCACATGCAATGAACACTGGTGGATCCATAAGTGGTTTGTGGAAAGAACACACATGCAATGACTCTAATGGATCTATATGTGGTTTGTGAAAAGAACACACATGCAATGACCACTTGTTGATCCATGTGTGGTTTGTGGAAAGAACACACATGCAATGACAGTGGTGGATCCATGTGTGGTTTGTGAAAATAACACACATGCAATGACCACTGATTGATCCATGTGTCGTTTGTGGAAAAGAACACACATGCAATGAACACTGGTGGATCCATAAGTGGTTTGTGGAAAAAACACACATGCAATGACCACTCGTTGATCCATAAGTGGTTTATGGAAAAGAACACACATGCAATGAGTCTAGTGCTGGTTTTAGTATAAGAACACACATGCAATGAATCTAGTGGGTCCACATGTGGTTTGTGAAAAGAACACACATGCAATGACACCTGTTGATCCATATGTGGTTTGTGGAAAAGAACACACATGCAATGAACACTGGTGGATCCATAAGTGGTTTGTGGAAAGAACACACATGCAATGACCACTGGTTGATCTATATGTGGTTCGTGGAAAGAACACACGTGCAATGACACCGGTTGATCCATGTGTGGTTTGTGGATAGAACACACATGTAATGACTCTAGTGGCTCCATGTGTGGTTTGTGAAAAGAACACACATGCAATGACCACTGGTTGATCCATATGTGGTTTGTGGAAAGAACACACATGCAATGACTCTAGTGGGTCCATATGTGGTTTGTGAAAAGAACACACATGCAATGACCACTTGTTGATCCATATGTGGTTTGTGGAAAGAACACACATGCAGTGAACACTGGTGGATCCATATGTTGTTTGTGAAAAGAACACACATGCAATGACTCTAGTGCTAGTTTTAGTATAAGAACACACAAGCAACGACTAGAGTGAGTCCATATGTGATTTGTGGAAAGAACACACATGTAGTGAACACTAGTGGATCCATATGTTGTTTGTGAAAAGAACACACATGCAATGACTCTAGTGCTGGTTTTAGTATAAGAACACACAAGCAATGACTCTAGTGGGTCCATATGTGATTTGTGGAAAGAACACACATGCAATGACACTGGTTGATCCATGTGTGGTTTGTGGAAAGAACACACATGCAATGACTCTAGTGGTGTATCCATGTGTGGTTTGTGGAAATAACACACATGCAATGACTCTAGTGCTGGTTTTAGTATAAGAACACACAAACAATGACTCTAGTGGGTCCATATGTAATTTTTGGAAAGGACACACATGCAATGACAATGGTTGATCCATGTGTGGTTTGTGGAAAGAACACACATGCAATGACTCTAGTGGTTGATCCATGTGTGGTTTGTGGAAATAACACACATGCAATGAGTCTAGTGCTGGTTTTAGTATAAGAACACACATGCAATGACTCTAGTGGGTCCACATGTGGTTTGTGAAAAGAACACACATGCAATGACCACTGGTTGATCCATATGTGGTTTGGGGAAAGAACACACATGCAATGACACCGGTTGATCCATATGTGGTTTGTGGAAAGAACACACATGCAGTGAACACTGGTGGATCCATATGTTGTTTGTGAAAAGAACACACATGCAATGACTCTAGTGCTGGTTTTAGTATAAGAACACACAAGCAATTACTCTAGTGGGTCCATATGTGATTTGTGGAAAGAACACACATGCAATGACACTGGTTGATCCATGTGTGGTTTGTGGAAAGAACGCACATGCAATGACACTGGTTGATCCATGTGTGGTTTGTGGAAAGAACACACATGCAATGCCATTGGTTGATCCATGTGTGGTTTGTGGAAATAACACACATGCAATGACTCTAATGGATCCATATGTGGTTTGTGGAAAAGAACACACATGCAATGACCCCTGGTTGATCCATGTGTGGTTTGTGGAAAGAACACACATGCAATGACACTAGTTGATCCATGTGTGGTTTGTGGAAAGAACACACATGGAATGACACCGGTTGATCCATGTGTGGTTTGTGGATAGAACACACATGGAATGACGCTAGTGGGTCCATATCTGGTTTGTGAAAAGAACACACATGCAATGACAACTAGTTGATCCATATGTGGTTTGTGGAAAGAACAAACATGCAATGACTATAGTGGTTGATCCATGTGTGGTTTGTGGAAATAACACACATGCAATGAGTCTAGTGCTAGTTTTAGTATAAGAACACACATGCAATGACTCTAGTGGGTACACATGTGGTTTGTGAAAAGATCACACATGCAATGACCACTGGTTGATCCATGTGTGGTTTGTGGAAAAGAACACAGATGCAATGAACACTGGAGGATCCGTAAGTGGTTTGTGGAAAGAACACACATGCAGTGACTCTAATGCTTGTTTTAGTTTAAGAACACATAAGCAATGACTCTAGTGGGTCCATATGTGATTTGTGGAAAGAACACATATGCAATGACACTGGTTGATCCATGTGTGGTTTGTGGAAAGAACACACATGCAATACCATTGGTTGATCCATGTGTGGTTTGTGGAAATAACATACATGCAATGACTCTAATGGATCCATATGTGGTTTGTGGAAAAGAACACACATGCAATGACCACTGGTTGATCCATGTGTGGGTTGTGGAAAGAACACACATGCAATGACACTAGTTGATCCATGTGTGGTTTGTGGAAAGAACACACATGCAATGACACTAGTTGATCCATATGTGGTTTGTGGAAACAACACACATGGAATGACACCGGTTGATACATGTGTGGTTTGTGGATAGAACACACATGCAATGACTCTAGTGGGTCCATATGTGGTTTGTGAAAAGAACACACATGCAATGACCACTAGTTAATCCATATGTGGTTTGTGGAAAGAACACACATTCAATGACTCTAGTGGGTCCATATGTGGTTTGTGAAAAGAACACACATGCAATGACCACTGGTTGATCCATATGTGGTTTGTGGAGAGAACACACATGCAGTGAACACTTGTGGATCCATATGTTGTTTGTGAAAAGAACACACATGCAATGACTCTAGTGTTGGTTTTAGTATAAGAATACACAAGCAATGACTCTAGTGGGTCTATATGTGATTTGTGGAAAGAACACACATGCAATGACACTGGTTGATCCATGTGTGGTTTGTGGAAAGAACACACATGCAATGACTCTAGTGGTTGATCCATGTGTGGTTTGTGGAAATAACACACATGCAATGAATCTAGTGCTGGTTTTAGTATAAGAACACACATGCAATGACTCTAGTGGGTCTATATGTAATTTGTGGAAAGAACACACATGCAATGACAATGGTTGATCCATGTGTGGTTTGTGGAAAGAACACACATGCAATGACTCTAGTGGTTGATCCATGTGTGGTTTGTGGAAATAACACACATGCAATGAATCTAGTGCTGGTTTTAGAATAAGAACACACATGCAATGACTCTAGTGGGTCCACATGTGGTTTGTGAAAAGAACACTCATGCAATGACACTAGTTGATCCATATGTGGTTTGTGGAAAGAACACACATGCAATGACACCGGTTGATCCATATGTGGTTTGTGGAAAGAACACACATGGAGTGAACACTGGTGGATCATATGTTGTTTGTGAAAAGAACACACATGCAATGACTCTAGTGCTTGTTTTAGTATAAGAACACACATGCAATGAATCTAGTGGGTCCACATGTTGTTTGTGAAAAGAACACACATGCAATGACCACTGGTTGATCCATATGTGGTTTGTGGAAAAGAACACACATGCAATGAACACTGGTGGATCCATAAGTGGTTTGTGGAAAGAACACACATGTAGGGACTCTAGTCCTGGTTTTAGTTTAAGAACACACATGCAATGACTCTAGTGTATCCATATGTGATTTGTGTAAAGAACACACATGCAAAGACAAGAGTTGATCCATGTGTGGTTTGTGGAAAGAACACAAATGCAATGACACTGGTTGATCCATGTGTGGTTTGAGGAAAGAACACACATGCAATGACACTAGTTGATCCATGTGTGGTTTGTGGAGAGAACAGACGTGCAATGACACTGGTTGATCCATATGTGGTTTGTGGAAAGAAGACACGTGCAATGACACTAGTTGATCCATGTGTGGTTTCTGGATAGAACACACATGCAATGACTCTTGGGTCCATACGTGGTTTGTGAAAAGAACACACATGCAATGACCACTGGTTGATCCATATGTGGTTTGTGGAAAGAACAGACATGCAATGACTCTAGTGTGTCCATATGTGGTTTGTGAAAAGAACACACATGCAATGACTACTGGTTGATCCATATGTGGTTTGTGGAAAGAACACCCATGCTGTGAACACTGGTGGATCCATATGTTGTTTGTGAAAATAACACACATGCAATTACTCTAGTGCTGGTTTTAGTATAAGACCACACAAGCAATGACTCTAGTGGGTCCATATGTGATTTGTGGAAAGAACACACATGCAATGACACTGGTTGATCCATGTGTGGTTTGTGGAAAGAACACACATGCAATGACTCTAGTGGTGTATCCATGTGTAGTTTGTGGAAATAACACACATGCAATGACTCTAGTGCTGGTTTTAGATTAAGAACACATAAGCAATGACTCTAGTGGGTCCATATGTGATTTGTGGAAAGAACACATATGCAATGACACTGGTTGATCCATGTGTGGTTTGTGGAAAGAACACACATGCAATACCATTGGTTGATCCATGTGTGGTTTGTGGAAATAACATACATGCAATGACTCTAATGGATCCATATGTGGTTTGTGGAAAAGAACACACATGCAATGACCACTGGTTGATCCATGTGTGGGTTGTGGAAAGAACACACATGCAATGACACTAGTTGATCCATGTGTGGTTTGTGGAAAGAACACACATGCAATGACACTAGTTGATCCATATGTGGTTTGTGGAAACAACACACATGGAATGACACCGGTTGATACATGTGTGGTTTGTGGATAGAACACACATGCAATGACTCTAGTGGGTCCATATGTGGTTTGTGAAAAGAACACACATGCAATGACCACTAGTTGATCCATATGTGGTTTGTGGAAAGAACACACATTCAATGACTCTAGTGGGTCCATATGTGGTTTGTGAAAAGAACACACATGCAATGACCACTGGTTGATCCATATGTGGTTTGTGGAGAGAACACACATGCAGTGAACACTTGTGGATCCATATGTTGTTTGTGAAAAGAACACACATGCAATGACTCTAGTGTTGGTTTTAGTATAAGAATACACAAGCAATGACTCTAGTGGGTCTATATGTGATTTGTGGAAAGAACACACATGCAATGACACTGGTTGATCCATGTGTGGTTTGTGGAAAGAACACACATGCAATGACTCTAGTGGTTGATCCATGTGTGGTTTGTGGAAATAACACACATGCAATGAATCTAGTGCTGGTTTTAGTATAAGAACACACATGCAATGACTCTAGTGGGTCTATATGTAATTTGTGGAAAGAACACACATGCAATGACAATGGTTGATCCATGTGTGGTTTGTGGAAAGAACACACATGCAATGACTCTAGTGGTTGATCCATGTGTGGTTTGTGGAAATAACACACATGCAATGAATCTAGTGCTGGTTTTAGAATAAGAACACACATGCAATGACTCTAGTGGGTCCACATGTGGTTTGTGAAAAGAACACTCATGCAATGACACTAGTTGATCCATATGTGGTTTGTGGAAAGAACACACATGCAATGACACCGGTTGATCCATATGTGGTTTGTGGAAAGAACACACATGGAGTGAACACTGGTGGATCATATGTTGTTTGTGAAAAGAACACACATGCAATGACTCTAGTGCTTGTTTTAGTATAAGAACACACATGCAATGAATCTAGTGGGTCCACATGTTGTTTGTGAAAAGAACACACATGCAATGACCACTGGTTGATCCATATGTGGTTTGTGGAAAAGAACACACATGCAATGAACACTGGTGGATCCATAAGTGGTTTGTGGAAAGAACACACATGTAGGGACTCTAGTCCTGGTTTTAGTTTAAGAACACACATGCAATGACTCTAGTGTATCCATATGTGATTTGTGTAAAGAACACACATGCAAAGACACTAGTTGATCCATGTGTGGTTTGTGGAAAGAACACAAATGCAATGACACTGGTTGATCCATGTGTGGTTTGAGGAAAGAACACACATGCAATGACACTAGTTGATCCATGTGTGGTTTGTGGAGAGAACAGACGTGCAATGACACTGGTTGATCCATATGTGGTTTCTGGAAAGAAGACACGTGCAATGACACTAGTTGATCCATGTGTGGTTTGCGGATAGAACACACATGCAATGACTCTTGGGTCCATACGTGGTTTGTGAAAAGAACACACATGCAATGACCACTGGTTGATCCATATGTGGTTTGTGGAAAGAACAGACATGCAATGACTCTAGTGTGTCCATATGTGGTTTGTGAAAAGAACACACATGCAATGACTACTGGTTGATCCATATGTGGTTTGTGGAAAGAACACCCATGCTGTGAACACTGGTGGATCCATATGTTGTTTGTGAAAATAACACACATGCAATTACTCTAGTGCTAGTTTTAGTATAAGACCACACATGCAATGACTCTAGTGGGTCCATATGTGATTTGTGGAAAGAACACACATGCAATGACACTGGTTGATCAATGTGTGGTTTGTGGAAAGAACACACATGCAATGACTCTAGTGGTGTATCCATGTGTAGTTTGTGGAAATAACACACATGCAATGACTCTAGTGCTGGTTTTAGATTAAGAACACACAAGCAATGACTCTAGTGGGTCCATATGTAATTTGTGGAAAGAACACACATGCAATGACAATGGTTGATCCATGTGTGGTTTGTGGAAAGAACAAACATGCAATGACTCTAGTGGTTGATCCATGTGTGGTTTGTGGAAATAACACACATGCAATGACTCTAATGGATCCATATGTGGTTTGTGGAAAAGAACACACATGCAATGACCACTGGTTAAACCATGTGTGGTTTGTGGAAAGAACACACATGCAGTGACACTAGTTGATCCATGTGTGGTTTGTGGAAAGAACAGACGTGCAAGGACAATGGTTGATTCATATGTGGTTTGTGGAAAGAACACACATGCAATGACACTGGTTGATCCATGTGTGGTTTGTGGATAGAACACACATGCAATGACTCTAGTGGGTCCATATGTGGTTTGTGAAAAGAACACACATGCAATGACCACTGGTTGATCCATATGTGGTTTGTGGAAAGAACACACATGCAATGACTCTAGTGTGTCCATATGTGGTTTGTGAAAAGAACACACATGCAATGACCACTTGTTGATCCATATGTGGTTTGTGGAAAGAACACACATGCAGTGAACACTGGTGGATCCATATGTTGTTTGTGAAAAGAACAGACATCCAATGACTCTAGTGCTGGTTTTAGTATAAGAACACACAAGCAATGACTCTAGTGGGTCCATATGTGATTTGTGGAAAGAACACACATGCAATGACACTGGTTGATCCATGTGTGGTTTGTGGAAAGAACACACATGCAATGACTCTAGTGGTGTATCCATGCGTGGTTTGTGGAAATAACACACATGCAATGACTTTTGTGCTGGTTTTAGTATAAGAACACACAAGCAATGACTCTAGTGGGTCCATATGTAATTTGTGGAAAGAACACACATGCAATGAAAATGGTTGATCCATGTGTGGTTTGTGGAAAGAAGAAACATGCAATGACTCTAGTGGTTGATCCATGTGTGGTTTGTGGAAATAACACACATGCAATGAATCTAGTGCTGGTTTTAGAATAAGAACACACATGCAATGACTCTAGTGGGTCCACATGTGGTTTGTGAAAAGAACACACATGCAATGACACTAGTTGATCCATATGTGGTTTGTGGAAAGAACACACATGCAATGACACCGGTTGATCCATATGTGGTTTGTGGAAAGAACACACATGGAGTGAACACTGGTGGATCCATATGTTGTTTGTGAAAAGAACACACATGCAATGACTCAAGTGCTTGTTTTCGTATAAGAACACACATGCAATGACTCTAGTGGGTCCACATGTTGTTTGTGAAAAGAACACACATGCAATGACCACTGGTTGATCCATATGTGGTTTGTGGAGAGAACACACATGCAGTGAACACTGGTGGATCCATATGTTGTTTGTGAAAAGAACACACATGCAATGACTCTAGTGTTGGTTTTAGTATAAGAATACACAAGCAATGACTCTAGTGGGTCTATATGTGATTTGTGGAAAGAACACACATGCAATGACACTGGTTGATCCATGTGTGGTTTGTGGAAAGAACACACATGCAATGACTCTAGTGGTTGATCCATGTGTGGTTTGTGGAAATAACACACATGCAATGAATCTATGTATCCATATGTGGTTTGTGGAAAAGAACACACATGCAATGACCACTGGTTGATCCATGTGTGGTTTGTGGAAAGAACACACATGCAATGACACTAGTTGATCCATGTGTGGTTTGTGGAAAGAACACACGTGCAATGACATTGGTTGATCCATATGTGGTTTGTGGAAAGAACACACGTGCAATGACACTGGCTGATCCATGTGTGGTTTGTGGATAGAACACACATGCAATGACTCTAGCGGGTCCATATGTGGTTTGTGAAAAGAACACACATGCAATGACCACTGGTTTATCCATATGTGGTTTGTGGAAAGAACACACATGCAATGACTCTAGTGGGTCCATATGTGGGTTGTGAAAAGAACACACATTCAATGACCACTGGTTGATCCATATGTGGTTTGTGGAAAGAACACACCTGCAGTGAACACTGGTGGATCCACATGTTGTTTATGAAAAGAACACACATGCAATGACTCTAGTGTTGGTTTTAGTATAAGAACACACAAGCAATGACTCTAGTGGGTCCATATGTGATTTGTGGAAAGAACACACATGCAGTGACACTGGTTGATCCATGTGTGGTTTGTGGAAAGAACACACATGGAATGACTCTAGTGGTGTATCCATGTGTGGTTTGTGGAAATAACACACATGCAATGACTCTAGTCCTGGTTTTAGTATAAGAACACACAAGCAATGACTCTAGTGGGTCCATATGTAATTTGTGGAAAGAACACACATGCAATGACAATGGTTGATCCATGTGTGGTTTGTGGAAAGAACACACATGCAATGACTCTAGTGGTTGATCCATGTGTGGTTTGTGGAAATAACACATATGCAATGAATCTAGTGCTGGTTTTAGAATAAGAACACACGTGCAATGACTCTAGTGGGTCCACATGTGGTTTGTGAAAAGAACACACATGCAATGACACTAGTTGATCCATATGTGGTTTGTGGAAAGAACACACATGCAATGACACCAGTTGATCCATATGTGGTTTGTGGAAAGAACACACATGCAGTGAACACTGGTGGATCCATATGTTGTTTGTGAAAAGAACACACATGCAATGACTCTAGTGCTGGTTTTAGTATAAGAACACACAAGCAATGACTCTAGTGGGTCCATATGTGATTTGTGGAAAGAACACACATGCAATGACACTGGTTGATCCATGTGTGATTTTTTGAAAGAACGCACATGCAATGACACTGGTTGATCCATGTGTGGTTTGTGGAAAGAACACACATGCAATTCCATTGGTTGATCCATGTGTGGTTTGTGGAAATAACACACATGCAATGAATCTAATGGATCGATATGTGGTTTGTGGAAAAGAACACACACGCAATGACCCCTAGTTGATCCATGTGTGGTTGGTGGAAAGAACACACATGAAATGACACTAGTTGATCCATGTGTGGTTTGTGGAAAGAACACACATGCAATGACATTGGTTGATCCATATGTGGTTTGTGGAAAGAACACACATGCAATGACACCGGTTAATCCATGTGTGGTTTGTGGATAAAACACACATGGAATGACTCTAGTGGGTCCATATGTGGTTTGTCAAAAGAACACACATGCAATGACCACTACTTGATCCATATGTGGTTTGTGAAAAGAACACACATGCAATGACCACTTGTTGATCCATATGTGGTTTGTGGAAAGAACACACATGCAGTGAACACTGGTGGATCCATATGTTGTTTGTGAAAAGAACAGACATCCAATGACTCTAGTGCTGGTTTTAGTATAAGAACACACAAGCAATGACTCTAGTGGGTCCATATGTGATTTGTGGAAAGAACACACATGCAATGACACTGGTTGATCCATGTGTGGTTTGTGGAAAGAACACACATGCAATGACTCTAGTGGTGTATCCATGCGTGGTTTGTGGAAATAACACACATGCAATGACTTTTGTGCTGGTTTTAGTATAAGAACACACAAGCAATGACTCTAGTGGGTCCATATGTAATTTGTGGAAAGAACACACATGCAATGAAAATGGTTGATCCATGTGTGGTTTGTGGAAAGAAGAAACATGCAATGACTCTAGTGGTTGATCCATGTGTGGTTTGTGGAAATAACACACATGCAATGAATCTAGTGCTGGTTTTAGAATAAGAACACACATGCAATGACTCTAGTGGGTCCACATGTGGTTTGTGAAAAGAACACACATGCAATGACACTAGTTGATCCATATGTGGTTTGTGGAAAGAACACACATGCAATGACACCGGTTGATCCATATGTGGTTTGTGGAAAGAACACACATGGAGTGAACACTGGTGGATCCATATGTTGTTTGTGAAAAGAACACACATGCAATGACTCAAGTGCTTGTTTTCGTATAAGAACACACATGCAATGACTCTAGTGGGTCCACATGTTGTTTGTGAAAAGAACACACATGCAATGACCACTGGTTGATCCATATGTGGTTTGTGGAGAGAACACACATGCAGTGAACACTGGTGGATCCATATGTTGTTTGTGAAAAGAACACACATGCAATGACTCTAGTGTTGGTTTTAGTATAAGAATACACAAGCAATGACTCTAGTGGGTCTATATGTGATTTGTGGAAAGAACACACATGCAATGACACTGGTTGATCCATGTGTGGTTTGTGGAAAGAACACACATGCAATGACTCTAGTGGTTGATCCATGTGTGGTTTGTGGAAATAACACACATGCAATGAATCTATGTATCCATATGTGGTTTGTGGAAAAGAACACACATGCAATGACCACTGGTTGATCCATGTGTGGTTTGTGGAAAGAACACACATGCAATGACACTAGTTGATCCATGTGTGGTTTGTGGAAAGAACACACGTGCAATGACATTGGTTGATCCATATGTGGTTTGTGGAAAGAACACACATGCAATGACACTGGCTGATCCATGTGTGGTTTGTGGATAGAACACACATGCAATGACTCTAGCGGGTCCATATGTGGTTTGTGAAAAGAACACACATGCAATGACCACTGGTTTATCCATATGTGGTTTGTGGAAAGAACACACATGCAATGACTCTAGTGGGTCCATATGTGGGTTGTGAAAAGAACACACATTCAATGACCACTGGTTGATCCATATGTGGTTTGTGGAAAGAACACACCTGCAGTGAACACTGGTGGATCCACATGTTGTTTATGAAAAGAACACACATGCAATGACTCTAGTGTTGGTTTTAGTATAAGAACACACAAGCAATGACTCTAGTGGGTCCATATGTGATTTGTGGAAAGAACACACATGCAGTGACACTGGTTGATCCATGTGTGGTTTGTGGAAAGAACACACATGGAATGACTCTAGTGGTGTATCCATGTGTGGTTTGTGGAAATAACACACATGCAATGACTCTAGTCCTGGTTTTAGTATAAGAACACACAAGCAATGACTCTAGTGGGTCCATATGTAATTTGTGGAAAGAACACACATGCAATGACAATGGTTGATCCATGTGTGGTTTGTGGAAAGAACACACATGCAATGACTCTAGTGGTTGATCCATGTGTGGTTTGTGGAAATAACACATATGCAATGAATCTAGTGCTGGTTTTAGAATAAGAACACACGTGCAATGACTCTAGTGGGTCCACATGTGGTTTGTGAAAAGAACACACATGCAATGACACTAGTTGATCCATATGTGGTTTGTGGAAAGAACACACATGCAATGACACCAGTTGATCCATATGTGGTTTGTGGAAAGAACACACATGCAGTGAACACTGGTGGATCCATATGTTGTTTGTGAAAAGAACACACATGCAATGACTCTAGTGCTGGTTTTAGTATAAGAACACACAAGCAATGACTCTAGTGGGTCCATATGTGATTTGTGGAAAGAACACACATGCAATGACACTGGTTGATCCATGTGTGATTTTTTGAAAGAACGCACATGCAATGACACTAGTTGATCCATGTGTGGTTTGTGGAAAGAACACACATGCAATGACATTGGTTGATCCATATGTGGTTTGTGGAAAGAACACACATGCAATGACACCGGTTAATCCATGTGTGGTTTGTGGATAAAACACACATGGAATGACTCTAGTGGGTCCATATGTGGTTTGTCAAAAGAACACACATGCAATGACCACTACTTGATCCATATGTGGTTTGTGGAAAGAACAAACATGCAATGACTCTAGTGGTTGATCCATGTGTGGTTTGTGGAAATAACACACATGCAATGAGTCTAGTTCTGGTTTTAGTATAAGAACACACATGCAATGAATCTAGTGGGTCCACATGTGGTTTGTGAAAAGGACACACATGCAATGACCACTGGTTGATCCATATGTGGTTTGTGGAAAAGAACACACATGCAATGAACACTGGAGGATCCATAAGTGGTTTGTGGAAAGAACACACATGCAGTGACTCTAATGCTAGTTTGAGTTTAAGAACACACAAGCAATGACTCTAGTGGGTCCATATGTGATTTGTGGAAAGAACACATATGCAATGACACTGGTTGATCCATGTGTGGTTTATGGAAAGAACACACATGCAATGCCATTGGTTGATCCATGTGTGGTTTGTGGAAATAACACACATGCAATGACTCTAATGGATCCATATGTGGTTTGTGGAAAAGAACACACATGCCATGACCACTGGTTGATCCATGTGTGGTTTGTGGAAAGAACACATGCAATGACACTAGTTGATCCATGTTCGGTTTGTGGAAACAACACACATGCAATGACACTGGTTGATCCATATGTGGTTTGTGGAAACAACACACATGCAATGACACCGGTTGATACATGTGTGGTTTGTGGATAGACCACACATACAATAACTCTAGTGGGTCCATATGTGGTTTGTGAAAAGATCACACATGCAATGACCACTAGTTGATCCATATGTGGTTTTTGGAAAGAACAAACATTCAATGAATCTAGTGGGTCCATATGTGGTTTGTGAAAAGAACAGACATGCAATGACCACTGGTTGATCCATATGTGGTTTGTGGAAAGAACACACATGGAGTGAACACTGGTGGATCCATATGTTGTTTGTTTAAAGAACACACAAGCAATGGCTCTAGTGGGTCTATATGTGATTTGTGGAAATAACACATATGTGGTTTGTGTAAAGAACACACATGAAGTGAACACTGGTGAATCCATATGTTGTTTGTGAAAAGAACACACATGCAATGACTCTAGTGCTGGTTTTAGTATAAGAACACACAAACAATGACTCTAGTGGGTCCATATGTGATTTGTGGAAAGAACACACATGCAATGACATTGGTTGATCCATGTGTGGTTTGTGGAAAGAACACACATGCAATGAAACTGGTTGATCCATGTGTGGTTTGTGGAAAGAACACACATGCAATGCCATTGGTTGATCCATGTGTGGTTTGTGCAAATAACACACATGCAATGACTCTAATGGATCCATATGTGGTTTGTGGAAAAGAACACACATGCGATGACCATTGGTTGATCCATGTGTGGTTTGTGGAAAGAACACACATGCAATCACACTAGTTGATCCATGTGTGGTTTGTGGAAAGAACACACATGCAATCACATTGGTTGATCCATATGTGGTTTGTGAAAAGAACACACATGCAATGACCACTAGTTGATCCATATGTGGTTTGTGGAAAGAACAAACATGCAATGACTCTAGTGGTTGATCAATGTGTGATTTGTGGAAATAACACACATGCAATGAGTCTAGTGCTAGTTTTAGTATAAGAATACACATGCAATGACTCTAGTGGATCCACATGTGGTTTGTGAAAAGAACACACATGCAATGACCATTGGTTGATCCAGATGTGGTTTGTGGAAAAGAACACACATGCAATGAACACTGGTGGATCCATGTGTGGTTTGTGGATAGAACACACATGCAATGACTCTAGTTGGTCCATATGTGGTTTGTGAAAAGAACAGACATGCAATGACCACTAGTTGATCCGTATGGGGTTTGTGGAAAGAACAAACATTCAATGACTCTGGTGGGTCCATATGTGGTTTGTGAAAAGAACACACATGCAATGACCACTGGTTGATACATGTGGTTTGTGGAAAGAACACACATGCAGTGAACACTCGTGGATCCATATGTTGTTTGTTTAAAGAACACACAAGCAATGACTCTAGTGGGTCTATATGTGATTTGTGGAAAGAACACACATGCAATGACAATGGTTGATCCATGTGTGGTTTGTGGAAAGAACACACATGCAATGACTCTAGTGGTTGATCCATGTGTGGTTTGTGGAAATAACACACATGCAATGAATCTAGTGCTGGTTTTAGTATAAGAACACACATGCAATGACTCTGGTGGGTCCACATGTGGTTTGGGAAAAGAACACACATGCAATAACCACTGGTTGATCCATATGTGGTTTGTGGAAAAGAACACACATGCAATGAACACTTGTGGATCCATAAGTGGTTTGTGGAAAGAATACACATGCAGTGACTCTAATGCTGGTTTTAGTTTAAGAACACACAAGCAATGAATCTAGTGGGTCCATATGTGATTTGTGGAAAGAACACACATGCAATTACACTGGTCGATCCATGTGTGGTTTGTGGAAAGAACACACATGCAATGCCATTGGTTGATCCATGTGTGGTTTGTGGAAATAACACACATGCAATGACTCTAATGGATCCATATGTGGTTTGTGGAATAGAACACACATGCAATGACCACTGGTTGATCCACGTGTGGTTTGTGGAAACAACACAAATGCAATGACACTAGTGGTTGATCCATGTGTGGTTTGTGGAAATAACACACATGCAATGACTCTAATGGATCCATATGTGGTTTGTGGAAAAGAACACACATGCAATGACCACTGGTTGATCCATGTGTGGTTGGTGGAAAGAACACACATGCAATGACACTAGTTGATCCATGTGTGGTTTGTGGAAAGAACACACATGCAATGACTCTAGTGGTGTATCCATGTGTGGTTTGTGGAAATAACAAACATGCAATGACACCAGTTGATCCATGTGTGGTTTGTGGATAGAACACACATGGAATGACTCTAGTGGGTCCATATGTGGTTTGTGAAAATAACACACATGCAATGACCACTGGTTGATCCATATGTGGTTTGTGCAAAGAACACACATGCAATGACTCTAGTGGGTCCATATGTGGTTTGTGAAAAGAACACACATGCAATGACCACTGTTTGATCCATATGTGGTTTGTGTAAAGAAAACACATGAAGTGAACACTGGTGAATCCATATGTTGTTTCTGAAAAGAACACACATGCAATGACTCTAGTGCTGGTTTTAGTATAAGAACACAGAAGCAATGACTCTAGTGGGTCCATATGTGATTTGTGGAAAGAACACACATGCAATGACATTAGTTGATCCATGTGTGGTTTGTGGAAAGAACACACATGCAATGACTCTAGTGGTGTATCCATGTGTGGTTTGTGGAAATAACACACATGCAATGACACCGGTTGATCCATGTGTGGTTTGTGGATAGACCACACATGGAATGACTCTAGTGGGTCCATATGTGGTTTGTGAAAAGAACACACATGCAATGACCACTGGTTGATCCATATGTGGTTTGTGCAAAGAACACACATGCAATGACTCTAGTGGGTCCATATGTGGTTTGTGAAAAGAACACACATGCAATGACCACTGGTTGATCCATATGTGGTTTGTGTAAAGAACACACATGAAGTGAACACTGGTGAATCCATATGTTGTTTGTGAAAAGAACACACATGCAATGACTCTAGTGCTGGTTTTAGTATAAGAAAACACAAGCAATGACTCTAGTGGGTCCATATGTGATTTGTGGAAAGAACACACATGCAATGACATTGGTTGATCCATGTGTGGTTTGTGGAAAGAACACACATGCAATGACACTGGTTGATCCATGTGTGGTTTGTGGAAAGAACACACATGCAATGCCATTGGTTGATCCATGTGTGGTTTGTGCAAATAACACACATGCAATGACTCTAATGGATCCATATGTGGTTTGTGGAAAAGAACACACATGCGATGACCATTGGTTGATCCATGTGTGGTTTGTGGAAAGAACACACATGCAATCACACTAGTTGATCCATGTGTGGTTTGTGGAAAGAACACACATGCAATCACATTGGTTGATCCATATGTGGTTTGTGGAGAGAACACACATGCAATGACACCGGTTTATCCATGTGTGGTTTGCGGATAGAACACACATGGAATGACTCTAGTGGGTCCATATGTGGTTT